>CM037862.1:58630033-59007855 GCA_021292105.1 Anadara kagoshimensis
TGCGAAGTTTGATGCCTGTGTCAAGGATTTTCCTGGATATATTTGACGTTTCATAGTTCCATGTTCTTTCACTTAATTTTGATTATACACGTGGCGGATGATGCTAACAAGAGTTGATTACTCTTCCGGAGTACCAGTTTCCCTGGTGGAATTCACTTGTTTAACCTAACCTGTCCGTTTCAAAGTTTTTACGTTGCTGCCTGATTGTGATTCCTACATGGGTTAGTATGTTTGTTTTTGATTTCATTGAGGTAAAATGCAGTGTAGAAATATTATTTGAATTCTCCTGAGTGTAATATCATTCGTTCTGCGTCTGATAGAATTATTTAAATATAGGTGCATAGCACTAACGGCAATATGTATCCAATAATGTGCATTTTAGATGTCATTCTACTATTGAGGCCTATTTAGTAGGGTGGGTGACAAGGTTCAACGAGTTGTTTGATTTTTAGGCTTTTAGGCTTTAAACTGAAAATATTGAAAAAAGAGGTTCTTTGGGATCTTTAATGTGTAAAACAATAACTAATATAAAGCATTGGTGGTTTAAAAGAAAAACTTTTATTCCGGATCACATAGACATTTACAAACTTAAAACAAACGATTGTTTTTAACTCTTTCTCCAGCTAATTGGCAATCCCTATAAGTTCTGTCCAGGGTAATCCCTGAGTGCTCCGTCCAGAGGGTAATTCATACGGCATATTTAGTTGTTTTCTGTTTGTGTTTGATATGCAGGCCAATTGGGTCTTAGCTCACGAGCTCAAATAACTTTGATTACACCTTTTCTAATTATCATTTCATGATGTTTACATTTATGTAGCCCCGGGATCTACACAGCATGGCAAAAAAGTAGAATTCAATGTTGCTCTTATCAAGATTAATATAATCTTTTCCAGGTATTTCT
Organism: Anadara kagoshimensis; assembly: GCA_021292105.1. Lineage (NCBI taxonomy): Eukaryota > Metazoa > Mollusca > Bivalvia > Arcoida > Arcidae > Anadara > Anadara kagoshimensis. The sequence continues at coordinate 58,630,935 of CM037862.1, forward strand.
TAAGCATTTTTTAGAAATACATTCTTTGTTCTCCGAAGAGCTGAGTAGTCTGTTGGAACAGTCTCTTTGGATTTCCCAACACTTTTTATCAATTTGCAATATTCTACCGTTTATTAAGCATTCAATATTTAAATTTAGGGATACATGTTATATTTCTATTTTTAGGAATCTACCCGAGCAAACAGAAATAATCGGATAAACAGATTGTTGCGACTACAACTGAATTATTACATTTATATATTTATCAGCTTTTATGATAAATATAAAATATGAAACTATGGAATATGTCTTTATTACTTTATATACGCTTTGTAAGTAGCGAAGTAAGAGATAGATCATGAACAGTTCTAAGACATAGAACAAATTTAAACCGTTTTCGCATAAAAGCTTATCGAAATGGTCTAGCGCTTTTAATGCATTTATTAACTAATATTTTTTCAAATATAATGTCCTATTGTCGTCTCAGGAATGTGGCAAATTTATCAAGGTTCTTAAAATTTTCATTCATGTCATCAAAATATTGCTGATAAGTATGATTGATGGGTATCCCATATGATTCTGGATATGTTTGACGTCCCTAAGTTTCATATTCCTTTCTTTAAATATTTATTTAAAAGATAACGGATGTAGCTAGCTAAACACTTAACAGTAGGTGCTCAAACTTCCGCATACCCCGTCTCACTTCCTTGGTTAAAACTCGCGTGTTTAACTTCATTTTTATGTTGCTTTGGGACATGGATTGATATGTTAGTGTTTGGTGTTGATGATGGCGTCTTTGGTATATTTTTGTTTGTTTGTAGTCCGTATTGTGCTTAAAACAATAATCAGAATAACTGTTCAGTACTAGATATTTAAATCTTGACTTACATTTTTTGTAACTGAGACTGATTTTGTCAAGATGTTCTTTCAATTTAGCGAAAGTGTAGTCCAATCAAAAGTGTTTATACTTTTTACAGAGACAAATTATCATATACAGGATGTTCAAGTAATCCTATTTTTTTAAGTTGAACATTATCCCAAATTTAAGTAATAAATTGGAAGGTCTGAAATGCTCCAGAAGGGTTAGCGCTTCCTGTTGTGCTAACAACCTTTTCCGGAGCACCCGACCTCACTTCCCTGGTGAAGTTCACGTGTCTAATCTGACTTGTCAGTTCCTAAGTTTATACTTTTACTGTTTACGTGTTTAATTAAATAACTTAATAGTTAGTTGTTTTGCTATTGGGTTCGGCGTGTTTGTTTTTGATTAGATTGATACCGAAAGACTCAAGAACTCCCTCTGTTTTTCAAAAAAATCATTCTTAGTTTTTCTATAATATGTAGGATTGTTTGGTATACTACATTGAATATATATAGTAACTAAAGATCTGATTTCGTTTTACAGCACTAGACAGTCGTTTAACAATATAAATTCTTATTACAGTGTAGAAAACTAGTTTAAAACAGGTATTTTGGTAAAATATCTTTTTTATTTAAAACCCAATATACCATTTTTCATTCATGTTTTGCCACATTAACTGATGTAGTTTCAGAATTATAGATGGAAAAAGAGTTTTAAGTAATCATTACCAATTCCAAATGCCACATTGAAGATTTGTGTAAAGGATGATAGTTTATATAATTGAATATCACCTAGCTCATTACTAAGTATGCAGATTAAGATTGGGGTTATTACCTTTATAAATACATGACAACATGTAGACCTACAACTCAACTCTAATTGTTTTATGTGGATACATATAAAATTCATTTTTTATTTATACATTGAAACACACAGTTTGCTATTAATAGTGCAGTGGTTTATATTTATACAAACATAGGTTAGCTTACGTATTCACCTGAAAAGAAACTTAATGTGCATATGAAATACAAAATGGCCTGTTGCCTTTTTGCATATTACCCCGTTGGCTGTTTTAAACCTTGTGTACCTTTCAACTACAAAATGGTAAACAAGAGCAAAATCTTATTGATAGTTTCTTAAACAACTTTGAACTTTCTGTAGTAGTGCTAAAATAAGCCAAGAAAGGTAGAATCTCTTACAAACAAGAATAATGATAGCAGTTGTATCTGTTTGAACAAGACCATAATTTTAGCATGTCTGGGAGAATTGTAGAAATTTGATGGTCCTTGAGTACCGAAGTAAGATTTACATTCCTTGTTTTAATTACAGGCTTCACTGCCTAAATTTAGTCGGATTTGGTATGAAGCTCGACATCTTGCTATTTATCCAAACTTGTCCTCCTTATGATGTATTTGTTTCACAGTTAATATGCTGTGGTAAAGGTTGTTTCCAATACGAGGACTTTCTACTGCGCCAGCAAGCGAACTGCTTACCAATAAATTGTTGATACCGGGATATTGCAAGCTTAGCTTTATTAAGCCTGCATTGTCTCTATCGTGGGTATATTTGATGTCCCATTCCCTTGTTCAGTTCATTGATAGTTAGGTCTGTGTAACATGACCTTGTGAAAAAACTGGAATCTGCACAGTTTCCACTGGAAAAACCATTCCTGCAACCGATATTTGGAATTTACTGTATTGCGACCAAAATATCCTAAAATGATCCTATACACTCATGGCGATGAATGATTTGAAACAGTGGACTGTTTAAATGTTTACACGTTGATGTGTCAATATTTTTAATATGAACGTAAAATTCGTGCTAAATATTTAAAGCAGGTACAAACTGACAGTTTGGTGGTCCACCTATATGACCATTGTAAAATTCTTTATTACCTTATATTTTAATTTTGATGTCTGTGTCCAGGATGTCCTGGAAATATTTGACGTCCCATAGTTCCATGTCCCTTTCACAAAATTTTGATTATACACGTGGCGAATGTAGCTAGCTAAACAGGAGGTGCTCACCCTTCCGAAGTAACCGACCTCACCTCCCTGATGGAAGTTCACTAACCCGACTTGTCAGTTCCAAAGTTTTTACTTTGCTTCTGGATTGTTATTCGGACATGGATCAATATGTTTGTTTTTGATTTATATATGCTATTTTGTCTACTAAAATGTTTTGCAAATGACATGTGATAAAAGGTTAAATTTAAGTGAACTGCGAATGGTAAGAAAATAAAAATATTTAGAAACAAATCAAATATCTTGAAAAATGAACTAAATGGATAGAAAATATTTATAGGGGCTATAAAAACTTAGTTACATATGGTAACCAAACACTTTTGAAAAAAACATACAATTTTATAATCTACAATCCATTCTGTTTCAAACATGCTAAATTATTTTTAAAAAGAATTGGGACAAAGTATGATTTTAGTGAGCGTACTTAAATAATATATATTTTTCGTGTAACGTCCATTGACTACTGTAAAACTATGCATCACAGTACCATTTGACGTAGAACAAGTTTGTATTGTTGTTTTAGAATATATGCTTTGTTTTCAGTGTCTAAAAAATCACCCGGGCAAAGAACAGTGATTTTTTGTATAAAATGTCAAAACTTGTTATGAAATGACAAACTATAATAAAAACAAACATACTAATCCATGTCCGAATCATAATCCAGAAGCAGAGTAAAAACTTTGGAACTGACAAGTTAGGTTAGACACGTGAACTTCCACCAAGGAAGTGAGGCCGGGTGCTACGGAAGGGTAAGCACCTCCTGTTTAGCTAGCTACACCCGCCACGTGTGTAATCAAAATTGTGTGAAAGGAACATGGAACTATGAAACGTCAAATGTATCCAGGGCAATCCTTGACACAGAGACATCAACAATACTGTGATGACGGCCATAAAACTTTTTAGAGCCTTGATAAGCCTAGGCTTGCAATATCCCTGAGTCAACAATTTATTTGCAAGCAGCCTACTTCGTTGTACAAAGTCCCCGTAGTGGAAACAAGCTCTACCATAGCGTATTAATTGGGAAACAAATACACCATAAGCATAAGCAGGTATATTGCTGCATAAAAAAGAAAAGTTGACAATAGAAAAATTGAAGTCATCACGTTTGTCATAAAGTTTCAAATGTAGCCTTTCGTGTACGTCATAATTCAGGTATAAGTCTAAATAGGAAGCAGAACTACATTTATGGGGACCTACAAACTTTTAGGTTGGACCTGTGCAAATAAACTTGATTGAGACTACAATTATGAAACCGGACAGAGAAAATTCCTTATTGTACAACAAAACATACGTCTATGAAGATTTTATTCCCATTAAATCAGATAAATTGTTGTATTTCCAGCTCCCTGCTATGTGACAAAACGATGGTGTTACCCAATTATTTCAGTCTGGTCTGGCATGTTCCTACAAAATTGTATGGAAAACAATTATTTAATATAAACTGTACAATAAAAATACTAGCTCAATAACATTATGCTAATAGATAAATCTTTAACGTTTAAAATGGAAAGAAAACATACTGGTTCATCCATCTTCGAATCACAATACAAAAAGCAAAGTTAAAACTTTGAAAACTTTCTGTTAAGTTATCTACACTCATCGCGTGTAAAATAAAAAAAGGAACATGGAACTATGGCACTAAATAAAAGATATGAGTGCTTTAGATATTTAATGTAATTTTTTTTACTTTGCTTTGGGATTGTGATTTGAAGATGTTGTTTTCATTAACACTGAAATATACTTAAAGGGGTTTTTGAGTTTATCTAGCGGGAATAAATGAATTCTAAAATTCATTATGGCAGCTCTTATACTGGTCCAATAAAATGTATCTCGCTTGATTTAGACTATCTTGCCATTGTATACATATGAGTCAAGTGAAATTGTTTGGATAAAATTAACGCTTGTTGAATTTGTTGTTGAATTTGGCAACAATCAACAACGTAGTGTAGTTTATCTAGGTTTTCGAGTACAGCAACCAAATATATTTGTTAAATACCAATTACTGAAACACGTTACATAATTTTCAAAAAAAAAAAATAATAATAATACTAATAACTAGAGATTCCCCACCATCCATAAAGTATATTATCTGAAATATACATCTGATATGTCTGGTTTTTTAAAGTACATTTGACTTTAACCTTTATATTGGCAGACTTGGTATTTTACAGATCTATTACTTGGATCTGTCCGATTAAATTGTTCATTTACAAGATTTCATGCTCGAGTGACGGCACTTATTGGAGTAACTCATAGGTGAAAGCATTGCCTTGGTATAATTAAAGTGTCATAAACAGCTTAAGTTCATTCAGGATTGGTTTCCTCGGGTATTTAACTACGTATTTAATTACGCAATTTACACCGACCCAACTTCGAGATAAAAGAAATTGATCATATCTTGCATTTCAACTCATAATAATAACATATTATTAGTACCAAATTTCATCTAAATCTATCAAGCCGTTTACGAGATCTGCATCAGTATAATATGATAGTAGGTCCAGAGAAAAGAATAATAATAATAATAATAATAATAATAAGAAGAAGAAGAAGAAGAAGAAGAAGAAGAAGAACAACAACAACAACAACAAACAGAAAGGAAACAATTTGAAAACAATATGATTCCCTACCAGTAGGATAGCCAAGTCCAAAATGTGCGTTGGTTTTAAAATTTGAGACCTTCCGCGGTAAATAAAAAGGGATTATTTTTTGGCAAGTGTCTGAACCCGAAAAAAATTCGCCATTTTCAGAATCGTTTTTATACCATAAAATTAACATTTTTAGCTACGAATATGATGCAAGCGTGTGAGGAATTAACTAAACTTTCTACATGTATCAAAAAATCCGAGATAAAACGCCACATTTATTTTAAATTACTGATATCCCGACGATAACCGATTTCTCTTGAAAATCAACAGAAATTTCTTCTCCATTTTTGAAACTGGTACGTTTTTTGTGTAAAGAATAATTTTCCTAGAAATTTTAATACAATGCCAGAAAATTATTACAGTATACGCCAGTAAATTATCGTACCTGGTGCATGAGGGTTAAATATGCGAAAATCGCAAAAATCCAACAGCATGATTTCAGTACGTCTTGTTGTCAATGAAAACAAATATGGCCGCGACCTTGATAAACATTGTTCTAACGAAGTGACGTAAACAACGTTCCCCGTGTCAAATATATAGGTCAACTGTCTACTGTATACACAGTACACGCAATGTACAGTACAGACCTGTCGAAAGTTTAACACTAAGCTAACCAAAAGAAGTCAAAGCTCGACTACCGAGTGCCCAAGGTATGGAAAGGTAGCGGTCGAAAAGCTGCCAAGAGATAGATGGCAACTGCTGTCGATATAAACACCAAACGAGGAACCAATATGGACTGTCGGCACTAATTCGTTAGCTGGGTGCTAAACTTTGTACAGGTCTGTACTGTATTTATCGATTTTTTTTTTGCAACAGGCATCCTCATCTGGCACACATCATATGACATGTGTTTGTTGATGGAGATACTTTAGGACCCCAACAGGAATAAATAAATAGGGCCTACATTAAAAAAAAATAAATGATAAATAAATAAATAAATAAATAAATCAGAATTTCTACAGAGAAATAAGTTAGAGCTGGGACACAGTATGTTGAGCAGGTTACAAAATGTCTAGCAGGTTAGTGATGATAATAAATAAAAAATAAATAAATAAATAAATCAGAAATTGTTCAGAGAAATAATTTAGAACTGGGATACAATATGTCAGTGCTCAGTTAATAAATAAATAAATAATTAAGAAATTAAATTGAGAAAGAAGTTAGAGCTGGGACACAATATGTCAGCAGTTGTTAATAAATAAATAAATGAATAAATAAATCAGAATTTCTACAGAGAAATAAGTTAGAGCTGGGACACAGTATGTTGAACAGGTTACAAAATGTCTAGCAGGTTAGAGATGATATAAATAAATAATAAATAAATAAATAAATAAATCAGACCTTCTACAGAGAAATAAGTTAGAGCTGGGACACAGTATGTTGAGCAGGTTAGTGATGATAAATAGGGTAAATACATAAAAAGAGATCAAAATAAGTTGCATTTTGTCTTTCCTCAAGGTACTAACATGAAATGTGGCATGGGTACCATGGCAAGTAACCTCAGATATTTTTTGGAAAAATAAAACAAATATTTTTATATGAACAAAATTAACATTTAAAAAATAAAAGATATTGAATTACTAAAAAGTTAGAAAAATTTATAAACAGGCAGATAGTTAGAAATTTTGTCATATTGTTGTTTGTTAAATGAATGACAAGTGGGCCATAATAGTACTTAAAAGGACTAAAATTGTCTAAATTATCAAATTTAATTTAGAAACTACACAAACAGGTGATTTTTTGGGGGACAGGTACTTTCTAGTTGTTCTGGCTGTGATAAATAGATAAATCATTTACAAATAAATAAAAAACTATGGGATCATATGGCAGTGTTCATTTTGGAAAGGGGCTGTTGATCCTTTATTTTGCCAAATGGCACCATTGTAAAGGCCATAGTTGGCCACATTTGAAATAAGATTTCAAATGCAAGTTCAAAATATTTGACAGCATTGTCATATATAAAAGCTACATTATATGAAACTTTTAAATACTTCATTACAAAGGCTTTTACATCAGCCTAAAAGACTACAAGTCACATCAAACATTAGATGTATGCAAAATCATTGATGTTTAAATTGTTATAAGAGGAATTTTATTAGAAATTAACCCATCTGAAAAAATCCTAGAATGAACACTCATGGTTATTACTATTTACACATAATGGAACATTTTTCAAAGAAAAATGCATTATGTGTGTCTAAACCAACTTTGTAAATTGTAATAATGCTGAATGTCTCATTTCATGTAAAATTAAAACATAACAATATCTTTAATACACTAGGAATTAGATATCATCAGCCATTTATGAATGTTTCATTTTACATAGAATTAAAAAAATCAACACATATCAATATCCTTAACATACTGGGAATTATATACCATTACACATTTATGAATTGAATGCTTCTCTTGATACTGAATACCTCTTTTTCACCACATGAAATGCTTTTCATGCACCCTTGCTTGAAGTGTAGCATACAGGTAACAGCATAGGTTAAAATCTTACTATGTCAGAAAGTTTGCCAGTTCTCTTGTTAAGGGGGGTGTGATTTACCTCAGGGATGAAGCCGGAATATTTTGAGTTTGGGGCCAGCTCACTTCATAAAAGAATTTGTAAAAGTACTAAATGGCTTAAATGTGTAAACATTAAGTGGCCCATACTCGAATTTAGAAGCCATTGGCTACTGGGCCCCTGAAAATCTTCATCCCTGTACCTATTTACTTCCTTAATCTCATTTACCTTCAATTATAATTGAAATAATCTTGAATGGGGTGTGTATACCAACCAATCAATTCTAAATTTAACTGATAAATCAATAAATCTGGAATAGGCCTAGTGTGTTACAATTATTTTGAATTCTTACAAACTAATAATGCCCATTTGGATACACTGTGTCATGAATTTCACTGCATTTGCATCAACTTATTTCTTAATGCTATTATCAAACCAGTTCCCATGAATTTTCGTAAAAGAAGGTGATATTTATTTATTAGAATTTTACAATTTTACAGAAATTACTGAAATTCCTAAATATTTTACAAATCTGTATTTAATCATTATAATATGGAGTTAAAATTTTTAACCAAGTCAAATGAAATCCACATGATTAGTATTCACTTTTCCTATTTCCTACTTCCACATAGTCTATTTTAAATGTTATTTGTGCTATGTCAAGTTGACTTAAAACTTTTAATGAAGCAAAATAATCAACTTTTCATGTCTAAATTGTACTAAAATAATAATGCCGGGGTTATTGGCATCAGAACAGAAACAAAAATTCAAATAATAAAGACCAATGTTGTGTTGACTCTGGCTAAACTAACATGGGAGATGTTTCCTCATTTTGGGAAATATTTCATAAAGAAAAATCCAGTCTAACCCTTTTTAATGATATTAGCTTATTTATCCAATGATATGTACTGATATGACAGACAGGTCCTGTTTATATTTTGCCAGCAAAGCAAAATCAGTTGGTAATTTTCAGTAATTCTGAGTCCCTAACTAGCCCTACATGAGCAGGTTGCACTGTACACTGTATTTGTACAGATCCCGAGTCCATATGGGTAAAATTAGAACACATGCATACTAGTATCTAATGTGTTCGGCAGCCATGCAGATCGATCATACATGACAAATAAGGCAAAAAAGCTTGACTATTTTGTCTAAAATACACGATGACATTTTTCTGCATGCTAAAATTGTGATCGAAGCGGGACGAATGCTAATCAAATATGTCCGACTGGAAGTAGTTCCAAAAAATCGGCAGATTAGACGAGAAATGTAGAGAAAATACAACATTTTTAAGGAAAAACTTACTTTATTCCAACAAAAATATATCCACAGCGTCTCTCGATTATCAAATTTACCTTTGGATAGCTTTTCAACATCTTTAAAATAATTTTGGTTTCATAACTTTGGTCCAAGCACTACTGATGAGGAATTGTATTCCGAAACGGCCGTCTAGTGTTGTAAAATTCAAACTGGTATAATATGTAATTACATACAATAAGGAAGCTGTCTTAGCATTTTTTCTGTGTCAAATTAGCCGGAAAGGGGGCGGCCCATGATCGAGAATCCGGCAATGTCATCGATTTTTTCGACATTTGAAACTGGTACGTTTTTTGTGTAAAGAAAATTATTTGACAAATGATACATCAAAATAACCGTGAAAAAAAGTTCTTTCCGTTTATGTAAAAACATCTTTGGTGCATGAGGAACTGCGTACACAGAATGATATTTTTTAAAGTTTCAATTTTCAATTTTTCGCCGGTGCCTAACATTCAATTACGATTTAAATTGTTAAATTCTCACTGACTTTGATAAAAATCGTCTTTAATGACTTACTTTTGTCCTCAAAAGACGATAAAATACTACAAATAGTATTAAAAACTCGCAGTGAAATAAATATTGTGTAATTTTACCGCCTCAAGTGAATTCAAATTTTTGACAATTTTTTCACTTTGTCTGCGCGTGAAATTTTGTTTGATGAATCAATGCGCTGGCCGGGTTGGCTATCCTACTGTACCTTAGGTGGTGGAGAATCATAATAAAATCAAGAGACCTAACTGGCCTGAAAAAAACTTGGCTTATGCATTATGGGTAGTTGAAAAGATACAATTCCTTTAAACAACAACTATCTATAACAATTATTGTTGATACGTATTGAATATATTGCATATCAAATCATTAGAATTTACACTTGACATTTTATTGCGGACATAATAAAGTAAGTTAAAACACCTAAAACATAACGAATGAAAATGTTCATTGAAACATCTTTAAAACCCTTAATAGTTACAAAAGCGCAACAACAAACTGAACGAGACTTCTTTGAAAACTTGACAGATCTTCTTGGCAACAAGCAATTTGTGAGTAATAAAACAAAAATTGTTTGAATGTGATAACCATTCATGAGTACTTGTACCACGCCGATGTACTAAGTAAATGTTGTCATTGTGAGTCTAATTATGCTTTTCTTCTAGATTTTTGCATAATGAGAAAGCTTTTGTGACTATTTCTATTTTTAGATCTGATTTTTATCCTATTTGTTTCAGAGTAATGGTAATGTATTTCTTCCTATATACTTACGACTTTTCACATATGAAATAAGCAATTCTTGAACACGGGTAATCATTCCATCGGAAACTGCTATCCCCATGCAAATGAAGACAGTCCTCATGCTTTTGATAATCGTCCGGTTGACCAGGCATCCAATCCGTGAATCTTAATGGCTGTCGACTTTTCATCCATAACCAATCTCCTTCTACCTCCATATCTGACCCGCCTATCCAGTACCCTACATTGCCGGTACTTGGATCTGTAGATGAAATGCAATATACAGTCAGTTTCAAGGAATTAAAGGTTCCATTTGATCAAAATACGGGGTTCTTGTTTTGTGAGGTATATTCGTATCTGTTCCTGAGGGTTGGTTCTATATGATATTGTGATATCCGTAATAGCATAAAGGTATATATGTTCTTATAACTTTAAATTTTATGTCTGTAACAATCCCTTTGGGAGCCTCCTCAAGTAACTCTTAAAACAAAAATGCTAAAATTTTTGGAATTCCAAATTATGTGCATGTTCAGACCATAAACAGAAAAAAATACAACGGTGTCTTTATATTTAAATACTTGTACGTTAAATAGTGTAAGGAATATACCAAATCGTTTGCCGTTCGATGCGTAACGAAACCTCTTACCGCTCAACACTATCAGTGCAAAACATGCGTTCCTAGAATTTCATCTAAAGAAGGTGACGATTCAATATAGGTAACGAATACTTGAGGTACACGCAACTTCACGTGCCAATTATAGTGATAATTAATATTTAGTACCGCATTTATAAACTTTATTATAACTAAACCTTACTTGAACTATGTTGTATTCTTGCTTCATTTTTCAAAAATTATTTTCTGCAACACTGTTTATTTCTGCCAAATATCCACCAAATTGTATCTCACAATCAAACTATAATAACAACATTTTACTAAATTAGCCAATGTGTTAAAATATACACACTTCCTTGACCATTGCTATTATACAAATCACTATTGTTTATCCACAAATGTAGTGCACATGGAAAATGCAAGAATAATACCCTACTTTCCAACAAACTCACAAAAAATTCAAACCTCGATACTAAATCTACTGATCTATTGGGAAAAATATTTTTCATTCATTATCTCTTCTGTACCTTTTTATCCGCGACATCTGGGATGTAATGATTTTAATATTCATGGTGGTCACATTTGGAAAAAAAAAAACCGAACAACAATCACCTACATGACCCTTAAATACCCTGATATAACTTTGAATGAGGCCCAATTATAGGTATTTAAACGTGATCAAATATCCAGTTTCCAACATTTCTCCCAAAATTTCTCTATGTACAGGAAAACTAAAAAAATGTGTTTTCATTTAATAATATAATTTTGTTAGGACAGTGTGTTTTAAATTCATTTTATTGATAATTAAGTGTGAACATTTTCAATTGAAAGAAATTAATAATGAAAACCACGTGCACTCCATATATGGATATACAGTAGTTGTATAACTATCAGGATGGTTAGGCCCTGCAGAGTATGCAAAATTTGTGCATTTGTTATAGCTGTCAAATGTCCTTAAAAAGAGGGCGTTTTATAATAAGGTCTCATTATGCCTTCATCTTGCACCTTCTTCAAATGTCCTTGAAAAGATGAAGTTTTATAACAAGGTCTCATTATGCCTTCATCTTGCACCTTTTTCACATGTCCTTGAAAAAGTCGAGTTTAATAATAAGGTCCAAATATGTCTTCATCTTTTGTCTACTTTTTGTTTACCGTCCGTTATATCGCTGCCTGTTTATGACCACTCCGACTATCCGATTTGCAATGATTGTCTGGAAGCCATAAGGAACATGAAAAACAGTTTATTAAAGAAGTGTGCCTTTGTTGTTCATCACATTGTTATAACATCATTGTTGTTAGTTTGTCATCTATCCAAGAGAACTTAAAATAAAAGATCTCAATGATGACTCCCACGAAAATCTACACTTGAAGCTGTATGACAAACGTGGAGACTTTAAATTTTCTATGCAGCAATAAACTGTACAACACTTTATTTTCGCGGCATGATATTTTCGCGATATTTGTATCAAAGTCATTTCGCGGCATGAAATTTTCGCGATATCCCGTTGAGAGCCCGATCCCATCGTGAGCCCCTCATGTAAAGGTCGTAAAAGTCCATTCATATTAATTCGTTCAATTTTATTTTCGCGATTTTTTATGAACTCGCGAATTACGCGAAAATAACATGCACGCGCAAATTTCATGTTTTACAGTACTTGTTTCTCGTGCTTACAGTGTTTCACAGTTGATATACTATGTTAAAGCTTGTTCCTACTAAGGGAAATTTATACAAAAAAGCAAACTGAATAAAATAAATTATAAATCAAAAACACATACTAATCCATTTCCGAATCACAATCCAGAAGCAAACTAAAAACTTTTAAACTGACAAGTTAGGTTAGACACGTGAACTTCCACCAGGGAAGTGAGGCCGGGTGCTCCGGCAGGGTAAACACCTCCTGTTTAGCTAGCTACACCCGCCATGTGTGTAATCAAAATTGTGTGAAAGGAACATGGAACTATGAGACGTCAAATATATCCAAGGCAATCCTGGACACAGAGACATCAAACTTATCAACAATACCGTGATGACGGCCATAAAACTTTTTGAGGGCCTTGATAAGCCTAGGCTTGCAATATCCCTGAGTCAACATTTATTTGCAAGCAGCCTACTTCGTTGTACAAAGTCCCCGTAGTGGGAACAAACTCTACCATAGCGTATTAATTGGGAAACAAATACACCATAAGCAGGAGAAGCAGGTATATTGCTGCATAAAAAAGGAAAGTTGACAATAGAAAAATTGAAGTCATCACGTTTGTCATAAAGTTTCAAATGTAACTTTTCCTGTGCGTCATAATTCAGGTATAAGTCTAAATATGAAGCAGAATTTGAGGAATCAGTCGTGTTTTTTATTTCAAGCTCACTAGGAAAGATGACATTTACAGTCTCCAAATTTAGGATTGTTAAGAGACAGAACCTCATCTATATATTTGTATGTTGAGTTGAATGATTTGGCGACAATTTTCTCTCCAGATTTAACAAGGTTCTGCATAAATTCTGCTTCGTAAGAATAAAGAAACAAATCAGCAAGGAATGGTGCACAGTTTGTACCCATTGGTATACAGATTGTTTGCTGAAAAACTATATTACCAAACACAACAAATATGTTATCTATCAAAAACTCCAACATTTTGTTGATGGTATCTTCAGTATATTTTTGTTTGGAATCCGTATGGTGCTTGACAAAATATCCAGAATCCCTGTTTAGCACCAGATATTTGTATCTTGGCTTACCGTTTTTGTAGAAGAAAGACAAGTGAATGGTTTCTTTAAGACGTTCTTTTAATTTAGAATGAGGGATTGTGGTGTATAGTGTAGACAAATCAAATGTTTTTATACTTTTTACATGAGATAAAGTATTAGAAGCAAGATGTTCAAGTAATTCTTTAGAATTTTTAAGAATCCACATTTGGTTGATTCCAGATGTACAATATACTTTTTCTGAATAAGATTGAAGACCATCTTTGACGATTGTCAAAATTTGTGTTAGAGTTACCGATAATGATTTAGTAGTACATTTAAATGAGCCTGCTATATATCTTTTCTTGTATGGATTTTTATGGAGTTTAGGAATCCAATACAAGTATCTTCCTCTTTAAGATTGATACCGAAAGACTCGAGAACTCCCCTATGGTTGGAAAGAACTTCATCTTTGGTAAAATTAGTTCTAGTATATGCAGGGTTATTTGATATACTATCTAAACCAAGCTCCTTAATAAGACATTCAAGATAGAATCTCTTACAAACGAGAATGATGTTGTTGGAAGCCTTATCAGCTGGGACAACAACATATTTGTTGTGTATGTCTGTTAGAATTGCCTTGATTTCTGGATCCTTGAGTACTGAAGACGGTTTAGTACTCATAGACCCTTTAAGTTTGGCAATCCTAGTTTTAACGAAAGATCTCACAACCTTTATCCAGTCGGATAAGGTATCAAGCTCAACATCTTCTAATTTAGCCCAACGTCTGGCGTACTCTTCAACGGAATCCATGACAACTCTGAAATTCTGTCCCCAAGTAAATGGTTGAGCTTCTCTATATTTAGGACCTTTTGAAAGTAAAGATCGTAATATGGTGTTCTCGGTTATATTGAGATCACTAGTTATTACATGTCCAGTATTCCAAGCATAGGATTATTCTCAATTTTGATAAACACGTTGCAGATGAGGAGATGATTACCATTCCGAAGCAACCGGGCTAACTTTCCTGGTGGCAGTTCACGTGTTTAACTTAATTTAGACATTGATTGTTATGTTGGACACCTCTTTTATGAGATAAACATTCTTTTATTTATGAATATTTTCCTTTACTATTATATGACACCAGTTTCACAGTGTGTGTGTGTGTGTGTGTGTGTGTGTGAATCAGATTTTGAATTTTCTTGGAATAAAATAACTGGGTCTTACTGTATACTGCTATAGATGGTTTATATAATCGGTTAAAATGTACCAAAGCTTAAAAAACAAAGATCACAATAAAATGATAATCAAAAACAAACATACTTTTCCATGTCCGAATCACAATCCTAAAGGAAAGTGAAATCTTTGGAACTGAGAAGTTAGGTTAGACACGGGAACTTTTACCAGGGAAGTGAGGCCGAAATTAAGACAAAATATACCTGTGCTTCATGCCAGTCAGCATGGGTATTTGTGAACAGGTAACACGAGTTGTTATATCGTATCCATCCATTCCAGCAATCACCATAAACTGTTTGAAAATAAAAGTATAATGTGTTAGAGAGACATGAATGCCCCCGTCATCTGACAATTTTTAACGGAATACAGCGTCTCTGATATTGTTCATATACTATGAGAGTAATATATTTCATTATTTAAAATGTTGATAAATTTGTGTAAAGTTAAATTAGTGCAAATATCCTGGACCCCCTTGTGTGCTATATTCATGCTAAAAGTGAAAGAAATATTATATTAATATAAACATAAAAGAAAATTTGTATCAAAAGTGATGTAACACTTACGATTTTGTACTAAAATCAACTCTCAATTGTCGAATAAATGGTAAAAACAAAATATCATATTTAGTCAGAAAGAGCAATGGATTTTTGTATTTTGTTGTGTGTTTTATTGCAAATTGTTTCGCAACTCAGACGAGGTTACTACAATTAACCATTTCATTAAATCTCTATTCCAAGGGCCATTACTCTCTAGAAAGTAGGTCAATTAAAATTAAACACAAACATATACAGTTTGTCTTCATAAAAAAACATACCAAATATCATTTTCATATCTCAATCAATAACTAAGGGCTGTAAATCTTGAAAATGGGTTAATTAAAACAAAAATAAATCCTTAATAATAATTAATAATAACTTAATCCCGTTGTAAAAAGGAACATACCAAATATCATTTTGATTTCCTAATCAATAACTGGAAAGTGTGGAAAACTTACAAATTTTATAAAATTTTCAATTTCCATGGCCTGTAACTCTCTTTAAAGAAGGGCAATTAAAACATAAATTGTACTGAACCTGTATCTCACCATATAAGGCGGACACATATCAAATACCAAAGCATTTACTAAGGCGATTTACGAGGAGATGCGTACGCAGAAAAAACTAGTTTTATGTATAATGTTTATCCGACGCTTTGAGACAATCACAATATCTGCAAACTTCAACTTCGTTAAGTACATGGGTCATGTCAAAAGCTACGCCCACTGCAACGACAGAACGGTATAACTGATGGGCCTATCTGTTCCATCGTCGCAGAGGTTCAGGTATGGACGAGTGGATTAGAACGCTTCTCGCTGTCTAGTGTGAGAAAGTTAACCTGAAAATTCCCTCATCGTACCAGAACAAATCAAACGAAAGAATCTTGACATCATTGCTCCACTACAGTATAATCATTCGACAAAGATATTGTTTTATATCATGAGTTTGTATACCCATACCGAGATTTAAAATCCCCAACGTCGCCAATGCTGTTCTGCATGCAAAATTTCTCCAAAACACGGACATTATAACATTATATGACTTGGACACAATAAGGATATAAAATTATCTTTCAACAGAACGTTGTACATAGGAGTGACATAATTTTTCGTTATCTGGTATGTGTAATTTGACATGTGTTACACCTACTTACCATTAGATGTTTTCCATTATATTCTTCAATATATAATTTACTCCTTACAATGAGGCTAAAACAGTAGTAGCAAGGTACGCAATGTCATCACAAAACCCCATTTAATACTAGTAGGTGAAAGAATGGACTTGAACAAGTCGTCTCACTGCTGTGTATTAGTCCTCAGTTGTCGAAAGTATATATATACTGGTATATAATGGACCACGTGATCTTTGATTTTTATTACCAGGACATAAGTGCGCATTATGCATACGTGTAGTATAGGAATTTTAAAAGTTTAAAATTTAAAAGTCCTACTTTAGATATGTATATCAGATGCACAGATCTTATCAGCAAGACCCTTCACATTCGAAAATATTCTGACTGACAGTGGATGAACCGAACCATTGTCCTCTCTATCCTGACAGTTCAGAATCAAACCAGTGTCCTCCCTATCTACACAACAAACACTTGCAAATCTTACCAGGACATAAGTGCGCATTGTGCATACGTATCAAGCAAACCAGAAGCACTTGTATAATGTCGTGTAGTATAGGAGTTTTTGTTTAGATTCATCATGATGATTCGTAGCGGAGAGCTAAAACAACTACTCATGCGACGTGAAACATAAATCAACCAACCAACATTACCCATGTACAATTCGAAAAAGATCTGCGGTTGTTACCACTTCCATAGAAATTTTGATCACGCCTCATGTAACAAGACATTAAAACCGACATTAAACACTCTACATCTGTGGAAATGGCCGTCATCACAGTATTGTTAAGTTTGTCTCAGTGTCCAGGATTGCCCTGGATATATTTGACTTCCCATAGTTCTATGTTGCTTTCATTCCCAATTTTGATTACACACGTGGCGGGTGTAGCTAGCTAAACAGGAGGTGCTTATCCTTCCGGAGCACCCGGCCCAACTTTTGGTTTGGACATGAATTAGTACGGTTGTTTTTGACATATCAGCTGTTAAATATTGGGTTGATATCATATGTCATTCAATATCTCTCAACGGTTCTCTTTGTGATATTGATTTAAATAGGTATCCCTTATAACAATTATTAGATCTTCCTGTATAAATTTACTATACATGTCAGACCAGTACATTAAGGTCACCTGTCAAGTGTATGTCTATTTTCAGTGTTAAAGAGACAGATTTTGTAAAAGTCCTACTTTAGATATGTATATCAGATGCACAGATCTTATCAGCAAGACCCTTCACATTCGAAAATATTCTGACTGACAGTGGATGAACCGAACCATTGTCCTCTCTATCCTGACAGTTCAGAATCAAACCAGTGTCCTCCCTATGTCCACAACAAACACTTACAAATCTTTTGAAAAATAACACATTTTAGGTATCATAATGATTTTTTATTTTTCATTAAAGTCTGACATACAGTTTAATGTATATAAACAATCTCGTTTCTGTTACATTGTCAATCTGTTATCCAATTATTTCTGTTTGCTCGATCGAAGCCCTAAATGAATAAAATAAAACATTTACATTATACAGCATTTGGAATAATGTGCGAAGTTAAACATTTGGATCAGTAATACAGTAGAACAAAATAACTTCTACAACTTTTAATTTTTATGTTTCAGTTTCGTATGGATTGTATCAAATTTCACAAGTTTTTCATATTTTGAATATTTTTTACAAATATTCTAAGCTTTTTTCAATTTTTTTTGTTTTTAATTTTTATGTTTAAATTTTAATAAGATTTTTCGATAAAGATTTGTTATTTTGTTTGCAATCTTGTTTTAAAAGCAAGTATTTGAAAATACTATTCTTCTATCTTTGTAAAATTTACTGTTGTTTTTTTTTTAGTTTTGAGAGTTAAAATTTAGCAAGTAATTGAAAGGTAGCTGTTGTTCTTCTGATATGTTGATATGGCACATTCGACAGCTTCATTCATATAAGTCATTCAGAACTGGGTTCTGATTGGCTTATATGTATTCACGCGATACGGGTTTATACAGGTGTTTGTGTTCATAACCAGTATACGTCATGGACCAACCCATTGTACTTGTTTATGAATGGACAACAGGTAAAACAACACAAACATAAAAAACAATGAATAGTTTTCATTTGTTACACATATTTTGTCTAGAACTACTAACTTTTTTTTAAATATTTTTTTTAAAACTACAAAACTTTCAAGCTTATCTAACAAAGCAAAAATATTTGTCTCAAAGGATGAAATTATTGGCGATAATGCATTTTACTACGTGACACGCATCATCTGAATTCTGATGCGCGTCTGATAAAAACGGGTTTTACTTGATTTTAGACTTAATATAAGAAATTTAACCAAATAATTTTAAAACGATATAAAAATAACAGCTCTACATATAGCATTAATGAAATTTGAGGTAAGTTATCCACGATATTTTCAAGGCCACATCTGTATTCCTCACTGAATAAGTGATCGGACTTTAACCATTATGGTCTAAAAATAACTTACGTAAGGGGTCATTAAGACTTTATAGGTTTTATATAATTTGCATTTTACTGATTTAGTTTTGGGTTCTAGTATCGATATTTATATGTTGGTTTTTGCACGTACTGGTCAGTTCAAATGGAAAGTTTGGATATCTAATTTAAATTGATAAAGAAATGTACATATTGACAAACCTTTTTGAAACGTTACTAAAACGTTAGCATTACTTTTAATGAAATTTATCAATAATTATATAAAATTTTGACCAATAATAAATTAACATTTTAACTAAAACTCTAAAAATAAATTCTTAATAATACTAAATAAACACATGGTTGTTGTTTATGTATTTTTATATTTTAATATATATTTTTAACTACAAATACAGATACAACAACCATCTGTTTTTAATATTATTGAGGGAATTTGTTTTAACAAAAAGAGAAGTTTTAAATGATTATGTATTTAAAAATTATTTACCAGAGAGAAAGCAAATGATTATCAAAAGTTAAAAAACGACAGCGCTTATCTTGGGCCCACTAATCGATACTTATCAACAACAATGAAACCGTTGGACAAAATTTGCTTAGGTGTCCTTACATTTTCTAGCAAGATATAGCTCCTAAATATGTGTCAAGATTATTCAAATCATTTCGGTCAAAAATTGTCGCAGTTGTGGAATGGCCGACTTCGTCGCCAAATATGTCTCCCATAGAGAATGTATGGGACCATATCGGCATTAAAGTGGTCAAGGATATGCCAGAAACGTTATGAAACTCTGTCGGAAAAAATGTTCATTAAAGACCTAAAATATCTGAAGTCATCTAATCGGCTGTCAAACAGAGTATGCATACTTATATATAGCAAAAGGTGATCATACTAAACATTTATGCAATGCATTTTGTTAATGTTATGATGATGATAAAAAGTTGCTGGGATTGAATTTATATTTATGTTCTCAGTGTTATAAAGGGGCCTGAATGCATTAATCTCATGTATGTGCCATTGTTTTGGATATTTTTCTTAAAAATTCTGCAATGACGCCACGTTAGTTACACATATTGAGTCCGTTGACTTTATTGAACACTTACGATTTTTCACAAATAAAATAAGCGTTTTCGTCACATTTGGTATCTAGCCAATGAAAATTGTTTCCTGCATACATCAATAGACAGTCTTCATGTCCAGCAGCATTATTAGGTTCACCAGATATCCAATCTGTAAATCCTATTCGCTCTCTACTTTTCATCCAATTCCAGATGCCTTCTACTTCCATATCGTTCATCGAGTCGGTAAAGCCGGTTTTAAAAGCTTTTAAATAATATATTATTAGTTTAATAGCACTATCTGTTAACTTTTTTTACGGGTAAATGCTAATCATTTCAATTCTAACATGACTTGGATAAAAAGGATTGAAATAAACATTGCAAACTCTTTCTTCGAAAGTACATTGCAAACAATTAGGCTGTTGAAATTACCTCCATTGAAATAAATGATTTTGTGAATGCAACTTACTTCAAAACCATTGTTTGCATGGCGTCATATTATCACTGTGTATAGATGGAACCGGAAATACAATACTTTTGAAGTGAGAGACTGCTCTAGAGGTAAGTTTAAACACGTCTGGTGATGTTATGGAATTATTTTATATACTAATGGGGTTCGCCGCTGTACCACGTGATACCCTCTAACGTTTGTGCGGCATCTGTGTATATTCTACGCTTGATTCAAGAAACTTAAAAAAAAAAAAAAAAAACACATCAAAATCCACAGAACTATAACGGCTTCTACAAGCACACCAGTTAAAATCATCATCTCACATATGTCACGAATGTGGTAAACGGAACAAAACCTATTACGGTCTAGATCTGCACATAAAAACAAGTTTACAACCAGTATTGCAAGCGATACATGTCCCCTGCCGTTGAAAGTTGGAAATTAAGAGACCAAAAGTGTAAATAATGGTTCAATATTGGGTATGCTGGCCTGTTCAAAAAGTGTAAACATGGCATAGGGCCAAACATTTCCTAAGTCAAATTATTACAGTGCATACATATATATATATATATATATATATATATATATATATATATATAAAGAGAACGCAGACAGAATTTGGTCACAGGACAAATCAGCAGGAACCATCTTTGAATATGCAACACAGCACTATCATCCTATCATTTCAGCTTAGTTTCAACCAAATCCTTTCAGAATTTAGGCCTGTAGTTGCAGATACAAGTTCTCTGGACAGACAGACGGACAACGACAAACACTATAGTCCTCTCCGGTTATACCGACAGGGGACTAATAAACATGATTACACAGTCAAATATCAGTGTAGTCTGTGTAAAAGAGGGTTTAACAAAGCAGTGTCCTTTAGGAATCACTGGTAAGCCATACTAAGGTCACCTCTGATGGGTGCAAACAGTGTAAGAAAGAGTTCCTTTCACACAAGTCGTTACACATGGTAATGTGTAAGGAAAATGTTGAACCTAGCACCCCCACGTATAAAGGTGAAATATGCCAGTCTATCTTCGCAAAAGTATAATATGAGAGGGAAGCACCAACCTCCTAGGTACAGGTGCAATAAATGCGAGAAGGTATATTCCTGGCGGTCAAGTCTCACAGCAATATGAATTGTGCACACAAAAGATTAGTTAACGTTGTTACCAGGGGCATGTTTATAAAAGTGCCTTAGGACTCTGAGATGTCTTATGATGGTCTTACGACTTGTCTTAGTCTCAAGACATGTTTACAACGGCATCTTAATTTGCGACTTGTCTTAAAATCTATCCTAAATTTACGACAGCTTGCTAAGTGCCTAAAGATAATCATAACTTTGTGACATGATAATGACATCCTTAATAACAAACTTGGCTGCCATTTAGTAACACCCGAGCAGCAGACAACACAACTATTGACGTAACCGGGTGTTTATGGACCAGCAACAACAAGATAATAATGGCGCACATTGTTAATTTATTGTTTTTATTTTTAGTTTTATTTATTTACCACTACGGTTGTTCAGTTGGTATACTAGTAGTGCTCCCTATGTTAGAAGTTGGGGTTCGAATCCCATCCGGGTCACACCAAAGACTTAAAAGTGGTAATGATCGTTTTTTTTGCCAAATACTCTGCATTTAAGATTGAAAGTCGCGAATCTCGATGCATATATATGCTACGTGTCACTGTAGGTGTGACATTCTAAAGAACCCTCACTGCACATTGACCTAAGCGCACTGCAAAGTCATAAATTTCAGCCACTTCATCTGTAGCTGACGACGTATTGGTATATGACTGGGGCGTAAAACTCCTTAGTGTGTTGGTCCATTTATTCCAAATTTGATTAAACACTCCATTGATAGCCAGCGTTTACAACATTAACTTGTTTCTCCACAGTTTGTCGACACATTTGTATACCTTGAATTTAGTAATGTTATATTTTTTTCCTCTTCAGCAATTAACGTTTGAATTTCAATCTCCAAAAAATTCGACTCATTTTCAACCCGTGAAAAGATTACGCCCAATCAACCCAAGTTCTCGAGCCTTTATATACAGCACAATTTTACCCTTTAACCCCGGACTGGTCAAATTAGTATATACCTAGTTTTAAAAGTATAACAATTAAACAAAAAATTAAATAAATAAATAAATAAATAAATATGATAATAAATAATAAAAAATAATAAAAAATTAAAAAAGGAAAAATATATTCAGCATTTTTAATTTTCAGATTTTATATTATTTTACGTATTTTATTTTATCTTGTATTGTTTTATTTCTATTTTCACTCACAAATGTATGTTTTAAACTATTATATTTAAAAGTTAGGATAATGCTAGGACATGGTTATGATGCCATTCTTAAGACAAATTTAAGATGCTTTTGATTTACAAGATATGACATGTCGTAAGATTATGATTTATGATCTTAAGACCTGTACAGGACATATTTGGATAGTTTTATAAACCTGCCCCCATGTATTCATTATTTTTTTATCTATTGCGTCACATTTCCTTTTTTATATTTAAGCTCATTATAGCTATGCTGTTCAATTCCATGAAGTGTGGCACTCAAAATTCGTAAAGATGTTTTACAATAACAGCATTTAAACCTCATCTACTGAAAAATAATTAGCCATTTATTATAATTGAAAATAAATACGTACATAACATATAATAATATGTTATTAACAACCGAGTCACAATCCAGAAGTAAAAACTAAGAAACTGACAAATTAAGTTAAATACTTGGACTTCTACCGTGAATTGAGGCCGAGTGATCCGTGCTCCGGAAGGGTAAGCATATACTTGAGTAAACTTATTTTAGGATTTTATCAGGGTTGATCACTATTCGACATTATAATCAAAAACATTTTGTATATATGAATTGTTTATGCAAATAATAGTTATAGCTAACTTTAATAAAACTGACAAGAAGAGAAGTGGTGGAAGAAATGCTGTGAAAACTATAACCCACCCATCCCACGTGGAGGAAATAATAAAAGAGAATGGCATCGTATTCTTCATCATCCATCGACGCTTTCTTAGCATTCTGATTATATTTTGGCATTTATTGACACCGTTATCTACATAAAATTTAAAAAGTAAAAAACAACTTACCAGCAGTGTGTTGTATCTTTGCCTCATTTCTCAGAAATGTATTCTCGTCCATGCTATTTATTTCTGATATCCACCAAACAATGTCACACACTCAAACTGTATAATATGAATATAGAGTATGTTGGTTTCAACAAAGACTTGGTTCACAGGAAGAGAAAGGCACAAAGAATTCATTTCAAGATGAGCGACCAGATAATGGTGAAGCTTACGTTACCTTGATTTGATGGCAGAATAGTCAAAGAAATCACCCTATAGAATCGATAAATCTATCTTTTTTATTCATGGTAAAAAAATAATTAAAAATGATTATGACGACTATGGTACATGCCCGTCAAATCCTCGGGTTTTTATAACTGGTAGTTTTAATATTTGTTTATATGGTATGTAGTTTGTTTTGTGTATGTTTTAATAAGAAACAATACAGCAGGCTTGACTGTATACAAATCGAACATATAAAGTGCCTTCTCGTAACCTTACCTCTGCTCCGGCCCAATCCACTTCCACATTTGGGAATAGATAACAAGAGTTGTTAAATGGCATCCACCCATTCCAACATCTACCAGATACTATGGAGAAATAAAGTATACGTTGCTATGATGTATTTATTTAATATAATTTTTATTGTGATCCTGATTTACAATTTTGAATGGGGCTTTGTTATTATGTTTGATTCCTTGTTTAAAAATTTGTTTTTATTTATATCAAGGTATGCCCATATGTATATTGAGTATACTGTATAAACCAAAAACAAACATACCAATCCATGTCCGCCCAAGTCAAATTCCCAAAGTTAAAAAAAACAACCCATGCCCAAGTGAAATCCCCCTAAAAAACCCCAACAACAAATATACCCATCCATGTCCAAGTCAAATTCACAAAGCAAAGTAAAAACAAAAATACCAATCCATGTTCAAATTCGAAAGCAAAGTAAAAAAAATCCATAGCAATCCATGACCGAACATGATCTCCAAGTTTTTGCTAACAAATGTCTCAGACAGCTTTTAAAAATCAAATGGCATGAGGAAATATCAAACCAGGACCTATGGAGAAAGACACAGCAAAAATCATTATCTGAGACAATAAAGAAAAGAAAATTGCGATGGATGGCCACATCCTAAGACGAAAACAGGGAAACATCACGAAGCATGCTCTGGACTGGAACCCACTGAGAAAGAGGAAGGGAGGGCGCCTAGTAACAACGTGGTGGAGAACACTAGACAGCGATCTGAGATGGATCCAGATGCCATGGAGAGAGGCCAACGAGCTGCACATGACCGAAGCAGATGAAGATCTATTGTCAAGACCCTATGCTCCTCCAGGGGTGCAGAGGATTAAGTCAGGTAAGTCAATCCATGTCCAAGTCAAATTTCTAAAGCAAAGCCAAAACAAACATACTAATCCTTGTCCATGTCAAGTTCCTCAAGGCAAACTAGAAACAAACATACCAATACATGCTTCCAAGTCAAATTCCAAAGGCAGAGCAAAAACAAACATATCAATCCATTTCCAAGTCAAATTCCCAGAGCAAAGTAAAAACAAACATACCAATCCATGTCGAAGTCAAATTCCAAAAGCAAAGTAAAAACAAACATACCAATCCGTGTCCATGCCACATTCCCAATGCAAAATAAAACAAACATACCAATCCGTGTCCAAGCCACATTCCCAATGCAAAATAAAAATAACAATCCGTGTCAAAGCCACATTTCCAATGCAAAATAAAAACAGACATATCCAATCAATGCCCAACCTAAATTCCAACAAAGTAACAACAAACCTACCAATCCATGTACAAGCCTAATTACAAAAGCAAAGTAAAAACTTTGAAGACGGCAAATAACGTTAAAACGTGAGATTTTAGTATTTTTCAATTATTTTTAGTTCCGTGAATACCTAACCTGATATCTCAAATTTATGTATGGTAGATGATCAATGCAAAGGACAAGCAGAAATGTACAAGTTTTCTTGATGAAACAGTTTAAGGTAGATCCATACTTTACAAATCGCTTGAAAACATATATTGAGATTTTGAGTGAGTGAATGAGTGAATTGTCATTCGCGGCTAGAAAAAGTAAAAGATACAATAGTATCAATAACACAAACTATTAAAATGTAAGGCTAAAAATAACCAAAAAAAAAAACCAATTACATTTTACTATACAAGTTAATTTCCCGAAGGAACTTTAAAATTTGATGTCCACTGACATCACTAAAAAGATCTTGCAGTGATATTGCTGAATAAAAATTATCCCTTGTAGGTGCAAAGTCAACACAATCCAGCAAAATATGCTGAACAGATTGTTGACCTTGACAAGGGACACGCTGGGAAGGTTGATCTCCTTTTAATATAAATGAATGTGTAAAATAGCTATGGTCGATTCTACAGCTATTGAGATTTTAATATGTTGTACATGAATATTAACCATTTTTAGGGTAGGTATTAAGCTTACTTAAAAAGTTCTGAAGCGCCACCTGGTGGCCATTTTCACGACATGAATGATCAATATCAACAAATAAACTTAATAATTTTTTGCTACATTTCGTCCGTACGGACAAAACGACGACGTCACCATGGTATGGATCTACCTTAAAAGTACTGAACTACCTTAAAGTTAACTTATAAAAGTAAGAAGAATTTCACATTTTAAAAATCAAAATTGCTTATGTCGTTACCTAGATTTATAATACCGATAGTAAAAAATACTACTCTGTCTAAACGTTGTGATTCTAACATCGACATGGTGCCAACTGTTTGAAGTCAAATTTTATCTAAACTAAAATAACTAGATAAGGTTTTCCTTTTACGTTGGAAGACCTCTATTGAGAGTTTTGTGATTTATGTGGGAAGAGCCTAAATGTTTATTAAAATTATCCCTGACTACTGTTGTAATGCATGTATAAGACATAAGCCTTGAAAATAGAAAAAGAAACTATTTACATGAAAAAAATCCCTCGGTAGAATGCAAAATTAAACATGCTTAATAATTAAAAAGAATGTTTTGAAAATTGTTTAACAAATGAGAACCATCACTAATCAAACACAAACATACTGGTTTATGACAAAATCACAATCTCAAATGTAATTTAAAAACTTTGAAAGCTGAAACATTACGGTAATTAGATGGATTTACACCTGGAAAGTAAGGCCGGGTACGCTGGAAGGATAACACCTCCTGTAAAAATGTAAACCAAATAGCTAATGGTATGACTTTGTTTGATCTAGTTGACCACTATGGGATATAATAGTTTATATGGTTAATGTATGTAGGTATTATTTTTCCATCCCGATAGTTGTAACACACGTTGTCACCTTTGGTGTCGAAAGTCACGTTTTTTCCTTCAAGCAGTTTTTTAATGTAGGTTATCACAATATTGTTTGTATTGTGTTTGTAAACAACGTTATCCTGGAAATGTTTGACGTCCTTAAGTTTCGTGTTCCTTTCATTCTCGATTTTGATTTCACGCGTGACGGATGTAGCTAGGTAGACACATGTATTATACGTTTAACGATATTTCAGACATTGTATATTTCTTTTTCACTGTGTAGTCACCTCTCTGAATGTAACAATTTAAGCCATCTCAAAGGATTTGGGAAACATAAAGGGTGTATGTAGCACTTAAGAATTGCACAACGTCGTTGATTTTCTAGTTCTGACTACGTCGTCTAACATTTGTGGATCCTATATTCAAAAAAGATATTATACAAATTATACCTCACATATATTAAAACACTTTTCATTGGATATTTTCCAATCACATGACATGTAATAAATGAGATATTTCCCACAGAATCACTGTCAGTGTGTGATAACCTCTCACAGCCATGTGACAACCTCTCACAGCCATGTGATAACCTCTCACAGCCATGTGATAATACTCTTATCACTCGGTGATAACCCGGTACAAGGGAAATAACTCGTACAGCAGAGCTTTGTTGTCATTTGGTAAACAATAACAATGGCGGTCAGTCGTTTTTTTGTAGTTCGTTGGATTCCAAGCGGACTTGGAGTTTATTAAGCATGACAAAGATGCAGAAAACACAAACAGGGTCACCCAAGCTTTAGTAAAATACTAAAATTGCATTTGATGGAAACAGAAAGAGAGGTAAACCTAGATTCTGTGGAATATAAAGTATGGAGACGAACGCCAGTAAAGGATGGTTGAAAGTGTAAACTGGCTGCATTTAATTTAATTTAATTTAAAATTTATATATTGTTTGTGTCATTTTACATGATAAGCTTTGTTTCGGTATAATACGAGTAATTGCCCTCTAGGTATGTGGACATCCTGAATTGTCACCCTTCAGAAGGGTTTTCACCCTCGGGTGACAACCCTTCTGTCGGGTGACAATTCGGGATGTCTACATACCTAGAGGGCAATTAGATCTATTGTTAACTAAATATATCTGAACCTGTTTTATTTTTTGATAATCATTGTTTGATATTATTACACCGGATTGGGTATGGCATATAGAAAGTGTAAATTACAGTTCGTGTTAATGGGGCATTAGTTACTGTAAAACTATACATCTGGCTGTCAAGATTAAAAGATCTAGATTTAAAAAAAAACATTTTAAACATTGACATTTTACAAACACCAAACTGCTTTTATACATTGGACTATATTTGACGTTTTAGTACAATTCTATTTATCTTTATTTTATCTTAAAAGCTTTATATGCCTACATAACAGTTTTCGTGCCACTGTTCAATGCCAAAATGTCGATGATTAGAAAGAGTTTCGTATGCCCAACAATATTGATAGTGGTCTTAGTTATAAATCTAGGTATGTGTTAAAACTACATTAATTTTAGATCCATTTAATACCTACAGTGACCAAGTGGTCTAAAGCAACAGCTTACGGATCTCGACGCCTTTCATCGATACGATTCAAATCCCACTAAATACCTAGAGTAAGTAAGATTGTTATATCATTTGCCGACAGGTTTTTTTATTCCGTTATACCGTGTGCAAAAGTATAAGTGAAAATAAGTGACAGAATTGTCACTATGTCACTAAGATAGTTCCTAGTGTAAGTAAGATTGTTAGATCATTTGCCGATAGGTTTTTTTTTACTTATACCGTGTTCTCAAGTATAAGTGAAAGAGATGTCACTAAGATAGTTCCTAAGGTAAGTAAAATTGTTAGATCACTTGCCGACAGTTTTTTAATTATACCGTGTTCTCGAGTATAAATGAAAAAAATTGTCACTAAGATTGTTCCTAGGGTAAGTAACCATGTAAGATCATTTGCTTGCGGGTTGTTTTCAGGTACACCGCCCGTGTCCTCAATTATAAGGGTAAGAAATTCAACTATAACGTATACAACATTATTCTGCACCTTTAGTTACATTTTCTGTCTTTTCTGGAGTGACAGTTATTTAAAATATGGAACAGCTTCAGAACAGCTATAAGACTTTTTCTTTATATACTAGTATACGAGCAGATAATCTAATTGATGACTCGGTAAACTTAATACATTGTTTGTGTCTTTTTAAGTTTTAAGTCAGTGCTGGGACGGATGGGAACATTTCAATACATCTTGCTATTTATTCCCAAAAGTGTATGCTGACTGGCACGAAGCAAAGGTGAGATCACAAAAATATTTTTTAAATGTAAAATGTACGAAATTTTAATACAATGCTAAAATATAATAAATATATTATAAACTAGAACCGGAACGAAGAAACTTTAGTCTCCGTGTTATGTGTGGATTTAACAATTCTTACACAGAAAAAAATCTCGAACAACTTCATTCCATAGGTAAATGGAAAAAGTTCGACTTATATATTTACTACTGTGGCACGAATTATTATTTATCATGTCTAGTGTACTTATAGAGATTGTGTATGTATTTGTGTTCATTTCGATAACCTGTATATGTGTTGGGCAATAAATTGAACTTGAATAAGAATTTTATCAAAAAGTACAGACAAATAGAGTTGTGAAATGCAATTTAAATCAAATGAGATAACTCGAACATATTGTCAAACTTTTTGCCAACTAGAAGTCACTTCGATTTCACTACTCATATGTTCAATGTTGCTTTTACATTTAACCATTCGATGTGTAGATGGTTTATTACTTTTTTCTTAAGAACCCAGTTTTGGATCCTTCTATCAAAAACAAACATACCAGTCCATTTCAAAACGGAATCTATCAGCAAAGTAAAATCTTTGAAGCTGGAAATTAGGTGAAAATCGTGAACTTCTACTAGAAAAGTGAGGTCAGGTGCAAGTGTAAGCACCTCCCGTTTAGCTAGGCGTATTACTAAATATCCTGATTTTGGGCCTCATCCATCCTAAAAACAACAGAACATGGAAATCTGGCTTATTATCCCTCTGAAAAATATAGGAATTCGAGGATTTTTTACAAACAAATTGAATATACATCTTACATCCATCAAGTTTCGATTGTTCTACATCCAATTTCAACATTTACCGGCCAGATAACCAAGCCTTTTTTCACCCTGCTCCTTTCTAGTATTGCATTTCAATAACTTCCTAAATATTTGGGGCAACTAAGTCTATAGTTGAAAGAAATATATCCATTGTACAGCAATGGCATACGGTTTTAGTTTATCTTTATTATAGACTTCATAGATAGGATTCGTTTGGCCGAAACAACTAAATTGCTAAATAAATAATTATTGAAACATTGCAAAAATAAAATTTTGATAAAAATCTCATTAATGTTTGTGTATTGACGGAGGTGCAGATGGAAACTTTAGCACAGAAGAATGTGTTTTAAGAAAAGAAAAGAGTGTGGTTTATAATAAATGTAACTCTGTGATGTTGGCATTAATCTATGTGAGAGTTTATAAGATTACCTAATCGTTTTTATTACAGTTCGAGTGTGAAGGATCATTTGGTGGATATCTAGTAGAAATAAATAGTTTTGAAGAAAATGAATTTCTGCGAAATGAAGCGAAGGGGCATAATATCGGTATATAAAATTACATCAAAAAATAATATAAATACTTTTGAAAGCTAACTCCCCAAACGATTATATACCCATCAAAATAGTTGACAAAAATAATATTATCATATTTGCATTATATAAATAGCGAACTATTTTAGTACATATTAAAATTACAATTACATATTTTAAATACACATCCTTATAAATCATACAGATTTCCTATTACGACTAGGTACAAGTAAGTCAAAAATATCAAACTTTATTAAAATTTATTTGATTTTCTATGGATATAAAGAGAATTTCACTGTCACTGTCACAGTGGTTCCTACAGTACCTTACTTTAAAATTTAGCTCAGAACAAGAAGTCTGAATGATATTTATTGCAATTGACAAACAACTTTCAATTCTTGGTTGCCTCCTTTTACATGAGGGTGAAACACTGAAAATACATGTAAATTGACTATATGAGCTATAACATCAATATCAAGTCAAAACACAAATATTTCACACTATATGCTATGCAAAAGGTTTTATTTTACACTATGCCATTTACAAAAACTACAAACAGAAGATACATGTAAGTATACAGATACAAAATATGAGAAAAATACAAAAGTCAGACCAAGAATGATTATGAGAATTAATTATAAACAAAATTCTTAAAGGATGGACAATAAGTGAAAAAATATCAATAAACCATATATGTTATGATGCAACAGTCAACAACAGGTAAGTCTACATGTTAAATATTGCCCAACCGATACACGTTGTTGCGCCAAAATCGAAAACACACAGATTGTGCATTATATACGCCGGTATCATTATAATCGTATGCATATACATGGCATGAAGCCAAAAAACTTACCCATACGATTGCAATAATGAAAACTACCAAAACCTGCATCAGGCCAACTGCCGATAAACTTCAAGAAGTATTCTCCAAGGCGTGACTAAAACCCGAGCCCAGATTAACAATATTGACGGATCGCCGGCAACGCCCCAAATGTTCCGTGGCCGGCAATACGTCAATTCCGTTTACGCCACAATATTCAATTATTTGTTAAATCTCCACACCATTGATATTCTCTCTAAATCTAAGATTTTTGAAATCAATATAAGTGTGCTACTATTTTGAAATTTATTCGACAGGCAAGAATGTCATAAATTATACATTGGTATAAAAGCTTCAAAATACCTTTTTCGTTTTCATTTACAAAGTGTTTATTTCAATTGGCTTCGATGTATAAATGGTTGCTATGACACTGAATTACGCGCATCGAAGATTTCACCTTGCCGAGAAGATGAACATAAAATAGATTCATTTTGTCTTGTTCAAATATGAATATATCTTCAACAGATCCCAGTAATCAAAAATTAGGCTACTGGATTGGTGGCTCGGATATGGAAGTGGAGAATAAGTGGATCTGGATGAAAAGTCGACAACCATTTGAGTTCAGTGATTGGCCCCCTTACGAACCCAATAACAGAGAAGGTCATGAGGATTGTCTTCAATTATATAAACTCTATGATTTTCATTGGAACGATTACAAATGTAGAGAAGATGGCTTTTTCATATGCGAAAAACCGTTAAGTGATTAATTAAGAAATGAAATCAATTTCATTTCTTATATTTACAATACACGTTTCTCATAAATTTTGTTCTTCCGTATGAAAATTACCTTTGCTGTACCCCATTAAAATTGATTTATCGCCGTGTATGTTCATCTGATGGAACAGCCTGGGTGAAAATATAACACAAAATAGTCCATCCAATTAACGTTGACAATTTATTAATTTATGTTTGAAAATTTACATTTTCATATTAAAATTGAAACAACAATTCGTAAAATTTGAATTATTAAATAAACCCGACTTTACAGAAGATAAACTATTTAAGATTTCAATTGCCGTTGGCGCATTGGTATTTTCAGCTGTGGTTTGTTTCCGCGGGAAATCATTTTGTAGTTGACGGCCGCCAGATGCAGTCGCTGCCAAGACTGCACTCATTGACTGTTTTTGAGACGTGGTGTAGTCTCTATTGTAGCTACGTACTGATGCCTCTGATCTATGTCCAGACCAGTACATGATTTCTCGTGTTTGAAATCCGTGATCGCTCATGGCCTGGATTGCTGTTGCTCTCAAACTATGGGCAGTGTACCTCGTGGAGCATCCAGCCTGCTTACAAATGTCGGGGAGAAAGTTTCTGAACGTGTATTTCCCCAATGGTTTGTTTATGTACCAGATATCTGTGGATTTAGGATAAGCTAATGCTTCTTTATTACATTGGTTGAAAAGCATTGTGCAACTTTCATCAGTTTTATTCAAAAAAGATTTAAGGAGTTTTACGGGACACGATTCGCCGCCAGTGGCGTACATGCGCTTGTCTAAAAATTCTTCCTTGGAATTAAGGCCACCTTGATAGTTTTTTTGTTGTGTCTCGTGAGTGAGTGATACGTATTCGTTATCATTTTCATCAGTATTAAATACAAAGGAATCTCTGTGCAATCTGTAATGGAATTCTAACCCGCGACTGACAAAATGGATAGACAGAAAGTACCAGATAGCCAGGCGTAATGTTATTGGATTATCAGAGGCGCCATCAAGGTAGGCAGAAATTTTCTCTAAATCGGGCTTTGATATAACTTCTTTGTGTTGGGTAGGTTTTGATTTCCCCATGGCCATATTTTGTTTTAAGTAACCATTTAATATTTTATTTGCAGTTTTAAATGCCGGGTCATGCACAATATCAATTTGTCGGCCCAAATCTGACAAATGTCTGTTAATAGCACATCTTATGTTTTTTAAAGTGTTTTTGTGATACTCTGTTGGTGCCTTCACTGCCTTTTCTACCGATCCTTTGCTTCCTTCTTGTGTCTGCGGTCGAACTTCGCAGTAAAATTGACCCATTTTGTTGCTCAGCTCCTCAACTGTAATATTTTGCATATCCATGTCGCTACCAAACTTTTCATTATGCCAGTCTGAAATAAATTTGTTTTATTTTTATTTATAAATGAAAAATGGATAGCTTGTGTAGTAAAAATTAGGACTGGTCTTAAATAATAAATTGTAAGCAGTTTTTAAAATATTTAAAAAATTATGATGCCCTACTCATAAATTTGTACAATCAATGGTGCTAATAAGATGTCAGATGTAATGAATTGATTTGTCTGCATATAATTGGTAGCTTTGCATTGTATTAGTAACATCGAAAATTTGAAACTGCACCCATTTAACCTGCTGTAACGGCATAAATTTCATTCATTATTTCATTTAATTTTATCAATTATTTTAGTTTTATCATACTTAAATATACGCCCAATATATACCTTGCAGTATTTTCACACCCCATCGTGTGTTTCTTTTTGTTGCATCGCTTTGGCTCATTTCTTCAATTTTTTTGAGATTGTCTATTGACATAGATTTAAATCTCTTGCTAGAGTTGCTTGCTGATGATGTTTCCATGGGTTCCGACTTGGATGGGGGGCTTTCTGCTGGTGAGATCCCCGGGTCTTCAACCATGCCCAGTTCTCTTAAAAATGTCTGGTATTCTGGCGTTGAGCACATTGTTGATGCCCCAATACCACCACTTGCTATAAAGTCATCAAAATCCGAATCAAAGCCATCTAAAATGTCTTGGAAATCGGGATCTGTCACTCTTAAGTCGAAGTTGGCAAATTCGCTTTTGGCCATTGTTATTCGATCCACAGACCGAATGTGCAGACGACGCATATGTTCAGCAACATAAATTTTATTTTATTTAATTGCATGTATTATTTTTCATATATACTTATTTATTTTTATGAAACTTTTTTGTCTGTAATTTATTTATTAAATATAAATGTGTTTTTTAAAGTCAACAAAAACTACGTTATTGCGAGATTTTATTTGTAAACAAAACCACGTGTGGAAACGTCAAAAAGTATGTTGTTGTTTATGATGATGACGTAAGGTAAAAGTGCATTTTTTATTCATACGCCAAACACCAGTGATAAGGTCGGTGACCTTGTGACCTCATAAATGGAAAACATCGGCGTTTTTCCTACAATCTTTGTTTTCCGAAGCAACTGTGTTCATTGGAAGATAACATGGAATTGCTAAAACAAGCTTCATCTAAGGAGTAATAATCAGTATTGTAAATATTTAAGAAATGAAATCAATTTCATTCTTATTCAACGGGTGATGACTACTAGTTGCCATTCGCAAATTGAGTGAACTGCGAAGCAAGGAGTAATAATCAGTATTGTAAATATTATGTTTTGTTTTATCTTTAGTAAGACGGTATACATTTTATATGTACAGTTACAACCGGAAAGTTTGGAGACCCCAATAATATAGATAACTATAGCAAGGCGGGAGTTTGTCAGCTATAACAAATTTTACATGTTTTATCATTTGTGTTGTAATAGTTACTTACAGCTGACATACAAATAAATCAAACCTATGCAAAACATTTGGCGCCATAAATATCTCCCTTTATACGAGTACATTGCAGACAAAATATGTTTTGAGACACTAAGAACAAAGCATATGTTCAAAAACATAAATGAAAACTATTTTTCTAGGTTAAATGATACTATAGAACATTTTCTTTAAGTATAAGCTGGAGGTTACACAAACAATAAATAATCTGTAAAAACTTTCACCAAAATCAGATTCTGCTCCATTTCTAAATCTTGCAGTATTTTTTAAATACAGAATAGATTGCAATCAAAAACAAACATACTAATCGGTATCCGAATCACAATCCAGAAGCAAAGTAAAAACTTTAGAACCGACAAGTTAGGTGAGACACGTGAACGTCAACCAGGAAAGTAAGGGCGGGTGCTCCGGAAGGGTAAGCACCCCCTGTTTAGCCAGCCACACCCGCCACGTGTGTAATCAAAATTGTGTGGAAGGAACATGGAACTATATCCAGGGCAATCCTGGACACAGAGATATCAAACTTGTTAACAATACTGTGATGACGGCCATGAAACTTTTTGAGGGCCTTGATAAGCCTAGGCTTGCCATATCCCTGAGTCAAGAATTTATTTGCAAGCAGCCTACTTCGTTGTACAAAGTCCTCAAGCTCTACCATACCGTATTAATTGATAAATGGCATGTGCTTTCTTTGAAAGAGCTAACTAATGACATGACACTTAGATTTTATAGCCCTTTTCAATATTGCCTTTTCATTTAGTCGATATTTCAATAGTCATATGGCAACTGTAAGTTTACAAAACATAAAGCACTGATACTGTCAAAACTGATGTTGTTGTTATATTAGAGTGTCTTCAAACATTTTCGGGGTGGACCTGTAGTATACGCGTTTAAATAATTGGTTATTGAAATAATAATGATGTAAAATGTTCAATTGAATACAACTAACAACTAATGTTCATCAATTATTACAAAACCTGCACTAAACAGCCGTTTTGGAAAAAAATCCTCAAAAGTAATGCTCAAACCGAAAGTGTGGAAATTTCTAAATTCTGTTAAAATAGAAAAATAGAAGGAAGGAAATTTATTTTTCCAAATCAACCTACGTTATTTTACATACTTGGTTTTTGGAGAAGATAAAAATTTTAGAAGCTTCCATGTATGTATACTTGTATAGACGTATATCATTTTAGTGATAATTAAATAGCAACAAAATGATAGAATTCAAATTAAAGAAGTTTTCAAGTAAAAACAGGTGTCACCATAGAAAAATTTCCAAAACAGAAAATAGTATCAAATGATTGTATATCCAGAGCTTTGGACAAACATCAGAAAATGTTAAGTGGAATACGTCTGATACAAATGTGATATCTTTATTTTTGTTTTTTAAAGGATCCTTCCTGGACCTGATGGGATTTTTGGATAGAGATTGCCGACGCATTACGGGTATTTTTTATGACAATTGATCGGTAACTTAAAGAGTTTCATACGTGATTTCATTGCTAAAAACCAGCTGAACTTTTGAAATACCCGGTAAAATAAAAGTTTTTACAATGCTATTGTTTGGTTCTTAATTCGAATTTTGATGTTATGAATTAAGAAATTGTCAGTAAGCAAATATTGCACTTACTACTATACACAAAAATCAATCCTTCTTTGTAAGTGTTGTTTGGCGTCGCATAGAGCTTTTGTCGAATGGTGGTCCTAGATACACTGATGGTTGCAACGTGGAGCTCTTTGAACGTCAACATGTCCCATTGAGATTTATCTATATCCGATTAATTTCAACTTACTGCTATTTAAGCGACTGAGAATGTTTGCGGCATTATTGGTTCTAGCACCAATAAGACGGATATGATGAATTAAATAGGAATGATGATCAGCATTCATCATAGTTTCCGCCAGTACTAGTAAAATGACGTTGATTAAAAAAGGGACAGCTAGTTTGCAAGCTTTCCAAATATTCAAAGTTGAGTCTCCACTTAGAAGCATGTGTTTGACGTTGAATTCAGTCATATTTAACGGCATATCTAATAACCAATCGAAATGATTTCCTCCTTTTGTAAATATATTCTTACCAAGTGGTAAGGTTGATCAGTACCATTGTGCCTGGATGGATTTATTCTTTAAAGCGATGCACCACTTTTAAACCCACGTCTGTTACAACTGGATGTTCTACCCGTTAATGTGGAGCAAATAGAGTTCTTCAAGGATATCAAAGGGAGCTTTTACCACAACAAAGCCATTTATGCTTATGTTACCATTGCCTTTCTTTCTTTGCAAAGCCAAAGGTGAAATAATCTTATTGATCAATGATCATAACGCTTAATGAACTGTTTTGTTCAACTTGATTTGGCATTTAGATCTTTTAGCCTAAAACGATCAAGAAATAATGAATAATAATGAATAATAATGAAGATTAAACCAATTGAAAACAGAAATGAATAAGATGGTATTATTTATCGAATTTTCGATGGTTAAGCTACTTGATAAATAGGCTTGGTTGAGAGTGAAAAATGGGGGATGGCTGTCTATTTTGGTGTATTATGAAAATAAATCACATGTACAGAAGCTGCATGAAAAAAATATATTGTGGAGTCATCACAACCATAGGCGTAGGAGCAGGGGGGCCGCAATATATTGTGTGAAATTTTGTATCATAGTTTATGTTTATAGTGCAAGTGCTAAAAAAAGAAAAAACAAAAAAAAAGAAAACAAAAAAAACCAAGAGCTTTAACAGGAAATGTCCATCTGGTAACCAATCAATTATCAATTTCATCATTATACTTGTAAAAGGGCGTCAAAACTTTCCGGGGTACCCCCATATCCAGTGGCGGATTCAGCGGGGGGCGTACGCACCCCCCCCCCTTTATGTCGCTAATAATACATATTGTTCAGCTCAGATTGCACCAGAATGCAGGATTTTTGCGCCACATTTTCAAAATTTTCCGGGGGAGCATGCCCCCAAACACCCCTAGAAGGTTCGAGCCTTCGGCTCTCACATTATACGCCCCCTTTCTAAAATTCTGGATCAGCCTCTGATATCCATATCTCCAATGAGAGGGGTGATTATGGAACTTGTGTCATACAGTTATTTCTCCCCCCCCCCCTTGATATCACAATATTTTAACCTATCAAAAACGATGCGCAATACATTGAAATGCGTCTAGACAAGACTTAGTTTTGAAAATTTTCCGGGGGAGGCCCCCCGGACACCCACCTATGCGAGGGGTTTAGCACCCCTCTCATACTCTCCCCGCCTCGTGCCATTGGCACGAGGTCGTACCTGCGGCACGACATAGACATAGCTTCGGTTTGCCCCCCCCCCCCCAATATTCAAAACCCTCCTACGCCTATGACAACAACAACAACAAATAAAGAATATGTCTGTAACCTAATGCTATTTTGTTTGTTAATGTTGATCAACTGTAAAAGAGCCAGAAGAACCTGGGTTTTTAAATATCGCTTGGCCAAAAGCAATAATAACTTTGCCGAATGGACACTCTCTCGTCGAAATTAAATTGTATATCTTTTAGGGGAGTATAAAATTATCGAAAATTAAGAAAAAGTGTGAAAAGCTTCAATATATTTGCCAAGCACTACCTGATTGCGGTTTTGTAATATATTCATTAGAAGATGAGATAATCAAGGTGTCGTCTTTTTGTCGATTGTTGTTTAATATGCTCGAATTGTGTAATTGTTTCTTCAAAAGATTATATATTCTATTACAACGGACTTCAAAATATGTTCACAAACAGACAGCGCGGAATGCTGGTTATTTTTAAATGTCTAGCTAGAACAAACTGAATCTGAGCTATAAACAACAACATATGAACACACTATTATTTAATCAAAATACAAATGTGATATGCTCATAAATATATTTCAACAGAAACATCGTTGCAAGATTAATGATGCCGGTTATGTTCTTTTTATTATGGGGATTAATAATGATTTCCTACCCTTCCGGGGCACCGGTCTCTTTCCCTGGTGGAAGTTCGTGTTTTTAGTTTAAAAACCTTTATTTTGTTTACTTTGCTTTGAAAACCTTTACTTTGTTTTTTATTGTCATTTGGACATGGATTGATATGTTTGCTTTTTTATGATTATGTTCGATTAACCAAATCAAAATTGGGTATTACCGAAAAGAGCATTTTGCGGTGTCTCACTTTTTATTAATAAGTAAAACTTAGTATAATTAATACTTTATATTAGACACGTAAATTATTCATTTAAATACCGGAAGTGATTTTATGCTCAAAACGTTTTATATCGTTAGTAAACGACCGTTATTGTGTTGCCTAACACTAAATGTTCTTCCATTAGGGAACATCGACCTTTCGGTTTGTAAATTTCACCGAATCGCACAGCTACTTGTGTAAAGAATAATAGGGATAAAGTCATTCATGAAAAGGCTGATGGATGTGCACATTACACCTCTGAATGTTTCTTTTTGTACTTTCTGTTACACATGTTATAAAATTGGCTTTGGTGGTTTAGTTAACTGACTATTGTGATTTTTGTACATCATCTATTGCAGGTTATTACTTATTCTTACAATCATCACAAACTAAAAGAACCTTCATGAATAATATGTTATCCAGTCATTAAAATATGTAATATGTAATCAAATCAGTTAAAGTTTTTAGGCTGCCAGGAAGACTTATTATCACATCTGTGAGAAGAATGAGAATGTTTCTACTAAAACCAAATATGTTAAAGTACCTTGTTGGTCACAGTGAAATCTTCAACACTCTAGAGCTAATATATCACACATGGACAAACCTAACATAATTGTTATATTCGTCATATTATAATTCCTCTGGGACTTGGCTATGCTTAAACGTTAAAAGCATTTACTTGGTTGGATTTTGGTTCTTTCTTTGGCATCTTGGTTTTTTATTTCCAAGTTTTTGGTCCTGATACTGATGGTGGAGGTAACGACTGTATGGTGCTGCGGGGTTGAAACTGGTTAAGTAATAATACAAGCACTTTTCAGTTTGACTCCCTATTTTTGTTATACATAAACGATGAAGCCATTGAATAATTTTAAACATACTATTTAATGCATCAACATATTTAGTTTAAAACAAATCTTTATCCAAGAATCCCGCCTGGTTCATTGGTTACACTATAATGCATAATAAAAGAATAAACGTGAAATTAGTATTGTTTCACAATTATTACGCTATTGTATAGATTGCTGCCACTACGGATACTCTAAACAACGAATCAAGCTATTTACAAATGCATTGATGACGTAAGGGTATTGCAAGCTTATGCTTATCAAGGCACTCAAAACGGTTTATGGCCAACATCAAAATATTGTTGATAAGTATAATGTCTTAAATTAATTAAGTTCTGATTCAATTAGTAGAGTAATGGTTTTTGCGCCCCAATCACATTTCAATCATTATCGCCAAATTATTTCCTTTGACGGAGAAAATAAATCACCGTTATAACAATGTTTCTCATTCCAGGATTGTTCGAGTTGAATACGACTATAAGGCTTAAGATTATTATTTAAATGAACTTTCAGAATTATAAAATCAAACCACATTCATTTTGACAGATTTAAAGAATGTGAAGTTGGTTAAATTGAACCGTTTATTACTTTTAAATTAATGGACGTTTTAAGGTATCGGAAGATTTCCACAACAATCAAGAATATGTAAACTATATTCGACGCATTTTATACAATCTTGTACATACAAAAGAAACAAATACAAAATTTTACACCAAAAAATTCAGTTTCAAATAATTGCTGCACTTATATTGAGGCAATTATTTAATAGAAGTCGATGGAAATTGGAATAGGAATGCTCAGAAAAACACCAACCTACGGTAAGCAGACCGAATAACGTTCTCAAAAAATGTGAGTGGAAGTCGAACAACCTAGGCGCTACCAAATACTATGATTATAGTACAGCCTCATTAAATTGTTTATTCATTAATATTCCCACAAATGTCTCAACGGTTTTCTTAATATCTGAAAATACTTACGGTTTTTCACAAATGAAATAAGCCTTGCTGGAACATGGGGCATCATTCCAATGGAAATCTTGTGTTCCAAACAATCTAAGACAATCTTCATGGCCGTTGTCATTACAAGGTTCACCTGGATACCAGTCACTAAAGCTGAGTCTAAGTCGACTTTTCATCCAGATCCATTTCCCTTCCACTTCCATATCTGATCCACCTATCCAATATCCGTAATTATGACTGCTGGGGTCTGTTAGATATAATTGTACAAAATTTTGAGTATTTTTTTTTATAAAAGATGAAAGAACAAAATGCAGAAGAAAGATGCTTTTTAAAAATGTGCAATGTTAACTTTTAAACGACTACTTTAATCTCATTGAGAAAAATGTCGCCCTGTGGTTTTTTTCCATTAAAGTGCTATAAACTCATTAATGATACTGCGATATTTTTCGTATTGTTGAAAAACAAATAAGCAATTGTTAATCGGTAAGCAATGTTTATTTTTTCGCTTATATGGTCACATGTACTGTATCTTAATCAATTTTGGTATCGTTTCACAGCCATATTTAAAAATTATTTAATATTTATATATTTATATTTTAGAATAAGGTTTAATTTACATGGTAAACCCCGATATTTCCGAAAACCCGTAGTGTGAGTTCATTATTAACTCTACGATGATATTAAAACCATCTTTTCAGATTAGGCAAGACTCAAACATAACATTATAACAAACTCTGGATAAAATTTAAACATAAAATAACCAGTATTCCTTGTCTCGGACATAGCCGCGTGGTAACCAGATGCACGGGCTTTAAATCGAAAGGATGTCACATTTAATGATTAATTTGTCAAATAGATTTTTTTTTAATTCACATATAGTTTTTACATATGTTGTTGTAGATTAAATTGTAAGAAATAAACAAATATAATAATAAACAAAACTGGGACATTAGGTTTAACATCGTGGTCTGTAGAATCCCGATTAGTAGCCTGTGTTTAGAAATTGCCGTCGGTTAAAATGTGTTGTTACCGGAGTCCGCGTGTTATAAAGTTATATAATAAATGTACTATTAATAAGTAAGTCATTAGTATGACTACGTTTGCTCACTGAACATGTGCTATAGTCTCAGTGAACACCATGAAATTTAGCAAGGCATGTCTTTTTTATTATTTCAATGTATTGATATTGTCGTATATCACTCTTTGAATATTATTAAACCTTCAAAAAGTGTTATACGAAAATACCACAGTATGTATAGGTTGCGATGACCACGATGTAAAACCTGACCATGCCATTCGACAATATAATATGCATACTAACTATTTAATCAAAGAGTTGTAATTTCTTACAGATTTACCCCTCTTGTACCATTACATGTGATTTGTTTTAGAAAAAAACATGAGACAGAGAGAGAGAGAGAGAGAGTACTGTTTGCAAGCACTAATTTAAATATTGTTTTTGTACATGTCCGTAACAAAGAGATATTCAATTTTAATTAAATAGTATTGACCAGCTCGATCAGTAAATCTCATATTCTTGAATCCGACCGTTCTTGTGTAAATTATATTTTTCGCATGCAAATTTAAACGCTATATATCTTCATATTGTTTTAGAGACACTATATTTGGTCTTTTATGAATAAATATGATATTAGATATTTATAAGAATCTATTTTCTTTATTTTGCATTATGTTACAGTGCTTACGGCAGTAGCGTATCATTAGTGCAATATTCACTGCTCTCCGAGAAAAACATCACTGCCGATTGTAATTTTTTGGTACTATCAATTGACATTTCTCCACTCTTTCAATTAATCATTAGATGATAAAAATCGTCCGACTATAAGTATGGGCAATCCACGCGTTTTGTATCCCATGTATTTACGTCAGTAACGTATCAATTTGTGAGTAGCGGATCACGCCACCTAGTGTCAAGAAAACGAAAGGAGATTAACTCAAAACATGATTAGTTTGAGTTTCCATCATTCAATTGCAAAAATACAAATCATAAAACAATATTAAAGAGTTTTAATCGTAATATCAACAAATGTCATGATTAAAATAAATAACAAAAAAAAATCACCGCAATGTCCCTGATAAATTAAGTCAATCATCATTGTCTTGAATACTGAATTATAAAAGCAGTAAATGGCGAAGGAAATAAAATAAAATAATTGTACCTTATAAGTTATAAATATTATGACATACTCTTGTCCATGAAGATTTTATTTTAACAAGAAAGTATATGCATACAATGATACTTATTGGTATTGTACACTGTACATCATAGGTCCAAAATTGTTACCAGACAAAAATATAGAACGG
This sequence comes from Anadara kagoshimensis, assembly GCA_021292105.1. NCBI lineage: Eukaryota > Metazoa > Mollusca > Bivalvia > Arcoida > Arcidae > Anadara > Anadara kagoshimensis. The sequence continues at coordinate 58,674,423 of CM037862.1, forward strand.
AATAAAACTTTAATTGTCTTAAACACAAAATATAGGGTTTGATATTAATGTATTTATTCAATATGTTCTAATCTGATACAGATTATCCTTCAAGCATGGCAATTATGGCTTCTTAAAAATGTCCATTGATCTGGTCTTATCATATGATAAATAAGATAGAGGCATGGCATGACAATGCCCCCATCTTTCTCACGGGGCACTGGCCATGGTGGGAAGCTAGGCACTGGTTCTCCAATAGCCTCTGCATATTATAACTGAACCCACCAGAATCTATTATTTTTCTGAAAGCACCAGACATACAGCCCCATGGGTACATGCCATATTTTTCTTAGCCTTTCGAGAGGTCCCCTGTAGACAGCAGCTGATCCGTTATTGCCGTAATTGCACCCTGCATAAACTGGTTTATTTTTTATTGCATGAACTGTAAAGCTCAATAAAGGTTTATGTCGTGAAAGAAGACATGTTAACGAGTGTAAAGAGCTATTGTAATCATTTCAAATTACCTTTGAAAGTATTGAACACGTTGGTCAAATCGAAAGTTATGTTTTGAAAATCACATCCATGTTGCTGAGACGCTTGTGACATTCGCATTAGAAAGCCGAGAATTTAAAAAATAGGACGTTTATCAACACAAATGAAACGTAGAATTAAGTAAAAAATACCAGCTTTACAGAAATATATCAGAGTTTTATTGGTCTCTTGTAATAATATGGAAAAATTAACTTTATTCTAAAAATGATCCGCTACTGACTGAGATCCGCTACTGCCGTAAGCACTGTACCAAAAAGTGTTTTTGTCTAATTCGATCAGAATATGTGATTTACTGGCTAGCCAAGTTTAAACATTTTTCCATAAGACTTGAATAAAAGTACAATAAAAATATGTTCTATAGTTTCTTTATAAATACCACAGAAAGTACATAGGTAGTGATCACATATACCGGTTTTACTTAAAACAGAGTTTGTCCCCAAAATTCTATGTAATATTCTATATTGAAACTAGCGTAAGAGGGTTTCTTGACAGCATTTCTTGCTCAAATAGAATTAATCTGATAATAAAACTATCTTAAATACATGTTTTGGTATGTAATCATGATCCGCCAGTCTGTTTCATACATTAAGGGGTATAAAAATAGGGCTCAGCCGACAGAGAAATTTCAGAATATTTTCATATCTAAACCTATTTTTGAGTTTTGAGTTAATTAAAACCGATGGACATTAGATCATTCTAGTGCATTGGGCTACGATTTTTTTAACAAATGTGAAGTATTCATATAATCATAATGGTTATGGCTGACAGTATCTGACATTTCTTAAAACCCGTCAACAAATTCTAAGGCCTCCAACTATCCAAGCAAAAATAATAAATACCCAGTTTCTATATCTTTTAACGATGTTAACTATGTTTGTTTAACAAACTTAGTTGTCTACTTCTTTACTATTGGTCAAAATGAACGATATTCGTTTTAATTTCTATAGAACAGTATTGTGTAACCATGTTGTTTTCATTACTAAATTTGGTTTGGATTAATGGTAACCCGAAGTATCACGCCTGATTCACGCGTTTTAGAAGATAAACACATCGTAGATGACCTTGACAATAAATAGAAACGTCAAGTTTGTTTTAATTTCTTAGCTCTAGGTACTAGAATGATCTTTCGTCCTTCGATTGGTAAACTTTATTTTTATTTTATTCAATCTCCAAGTCTAATCAACTTGCCGCAGAGGACTTAAAAGATCGATTTAATTTCATTATTGCAAGCTATTTTTCAAATATAATTACCAAATTGTGTGTGTTTATCATTGGTAAACATATCTCATGACTTTAAAATTCAAAGAATAGTTCATATATGAACGGTATTTCTTCTCTGTTGATACCTACTTTCATTCCATTTAATGAAACCTTGTATCGGTATTAACCTCAAATAGAATTAAAAATTTTGCAATGTCGCCCAAAGAAAAAAGCATCACTTATATGGTATTACTCGAACCTGACGGATGTACTGTTTTTGCTTCATTGCGTAGAAATGTATTCTCTTCCGCAGTTTCAATTTCAGCCAGATATCCCTTCATCATAACAACACATTCGAACTGAAAATTGAAAGAACTTCCATCATCCTTGTTAATATCAAGCACCTCTGACATTCAATACAATATTTTGTTATTTTTCTATAAAGTTAATATAAAATCGCATATACTTCTTGATTATATTATATAATTTCTCTGCATGTTTTACAAACTACATTCAAATAAAATTTTAATGCAAAATTCGAGATTATGTGAATGCCATAAATCCCAGTAAGCTTCATATAAAAGATACGACTGATTCTTCAAGTTCTGCTTCAAGTTTGGACTTGTAACTGTATTATGACAGCCATTAAAGACTACATATGAAGCTGTATATCAAACGTGATTATTTCTATTGTCAACTTTCCTTTGTCTATGCAGCAATAAAACTGTTTTTTCCTTTTTCACAATCAATATTCTATGGTAGAGCTTTTTAAACCATGTGCATTTTATACAAGATGCTAACAATTAAATTGTTCAGGAACATTGCAAGCCTAGGCTTATCAATTACCTCAGACATTTTATGGCCGCCATCACAAAATTGTTGAATTTGTATGATGTTTCTGTATCTAAAATTATCCTTGATGTAATAGACTTCCCATTGTTCAAAGTTTCTTTTATTCTAAATTCACATGTGGCGAGTTGCGGTAGCTAGACAGGAAATACTTACCCTTCCAAGACACGTTGTTTCGCTTCCTTTGTGGAAGGTCACGCATTTTGCGTTTGCTTTTTTACATTGTGTTTTTGAAACCGACATGTATGTGTTTGATTATAATTACATATTATACCAGTTTTATATTTACAGCACTAGACGGCGTTTCGGAATACTCATCAGTAGTGCTTGGGCCAAAATTATGAAACCAAAATTATTTTGAAGATGTTGAAAAGCTACCCAAAGGACCAAAATATATCTTACCATATTAAGCTAAGGAAATACTTTGCATGAGGGAGTATATCTTAGTTTTTGAGAAATTTCAAATTTTAACTTGCAGGTAATTTAGACATTTATAGTATATTTCTGACAAGAATACGACATTGTTGCCTACTGAGTTTGAGATATCCTCTGGGCACCAGCCACCAGCAGAGATATCGGCTCAGGGGTTTAAATTACATATTATACCAGTTTTATATTTACAGCACTAGACGGCCGTTTCGGAATACAATTCCCTATCAGTAGTGCTTGGACCAAAATTATGAAACCAAAATTATTTTGAAGATGTTGAAAAGCTACCCAAAGGACCAAAATATATTTTACCAAATAAAGCTAAGGAAATACTTTGCATGAGGGAGTATATCTTAGTTTTTGAGAAATTTCAAATTTTAACTTGCAGGAAATTTAGACATTTATAGTTTATTTCTGACAATAATACGAAATTATTGCCTATTGAGTTTGTGATATCCTCTGGGCACCAGCCACCAGCAGAGATATTGGCTCAGGGGTTTAAATTACATAGTATACCAGTTTTATATTTACAGCACTAGACGGCCGTTTATGAATACAATTCCTTATCAGTAGTGCTTGGACCAAAATTATGAAACCAAAATTATTTTGAAGATGTTGAAAAGCTACCCAAAGGACCAAAATATATTTTACCAAATTAAACTAAGGAAATACTTTGCATGAGGGAGTATATCTTAGTTTTTGAGAAATTTCAAATTTTAACTTGCAGGCAATTTAGACATTTATAGTTTATTTCTGACAATAATACGAAATTATTGCCTATTGAGTTTGTGATATCCTCTGGGCACCAGCAGAGATATTGGCTCAGGGGTTTAAATTACATAGTATACCAGTTTTATATTTTCAGCACTAGACGGCCGTTTATGAATACAATTCCTTATCAGTAGTGCTTGGACCAAAATTATGAAACCAAAATTATTTTGAAGATGTTGAAAAGCTACCCAAAGGACCAAAATATATTTTACCATATTAAGCTAAGGAAATACTTTGCATGAGGGAATATACCTTAGGTTTTGAGAAATTTCAAATTTTAACTTGCAGGTAATTTAGACATTTATAGTATATTTCTGACAAGAATACGAAATTGTTGCCTACTGAGTTTGTGATATCCTCTGGGCACCAGCCACCAGCAGAGATATCGGCTCAGGGGTTTAAATTACATATTATACCAGTTTTATATTTACAGCACTAGACGGCCGTTTCGGAATACAATGCCCTATCAGTAGTGCTTGGACCAAAATTATGAAACCAAAATTATTTTGAAGATGTTGAAAAGCTACCCAAAGGACCAAAATATATTTAACCAAATAAAGCTAAGGAAATACTTTGCATGAGGGAGTATATCTTAGTTTTTGAGAAATTTCAAATTTTAACTTGCAGGAAATTTAGACATTTATGGTTTATTTCTGACAATAATACGAAATTATTGCCTATTGAGTTTGTGATATCCTCTGGGCACCAGCCACCAGCAGAGATATTGGCTCAGGGGTTTAAATTACATATTATACCAGTTTTATATTTACAGCACTAGACGGCCGTTTATGAATACAATTCCTTATCAGTAGTGCTTGGACCAAAATTATGAAACCAAAATTATTTTGAAGATGTTGAAAAGCTACCCAAAGGACCAAAATATATTTTACCAAATTAAGCTAAGGAAATGAGGGATACAATGCTATGAAATACAAATGTAATTTTTTGTCGAGTGCCTTTGATCAAACCATACATGATATAAGGCCAATATTGAGTTTGTGATATCCTCTGGGCACCAGCCACCAGCAGAGATATTGGCTCAGGGGTTTAAATTACATATTATACCAGTTTTATATTTACAGCACTAGACGGCCGTTTATGAATACAATTCCTTATCAGTAGTGCTTGGACCAAAATTATGAAACCAAAATTATTTTGAAGATGTTGAAAAGCTACCCAAAGGGCCAAAATATATTTTACCAAATTAAGCTAAGGAAATGAGGGATACAATGCTATGAAATACAAATGTAATTTTTTGTCGAGTGCCTTTGATCAAACCATACATGATATAAGGCCAATATTGAACATAACTTCGATTGTAAGTTTTCTCATTACAACATGATTGCATTTATACTTTAATCAATGACTGAGACATACTAGCTAATACCAATATCGATAGAAGCTTTCATTCATTTAGATCTATTAGTTAAAGATAACAAGACAATACACAACACTAACAACACGCTCAGGTTAAAGTTGGGTTTATTTTAGGTAAATCAACAGTTGTATGAAGTCACATAGTCTGTTTTTTTGATAAACTTTAGTCTGTCGAAAGTGAAAATTCCACATGCGAGACATTTGAGGACACACACACACGCGCGCACACACACACACACACACACACACCATATATGTCACTGCCTCCATATATGAAAAGTATTAAATTACAAATTTACTTTGGACATTCCCTGACATTGTTGGTGATAAAATAGGTTTCTGTGTTGACTTCTGCAAGATTAACGGAATTATAAAAGTGAACAAATTATCATAGTATGTCGGATATTCTAAAAAGTCTAAATTTGTCCAATACGACAAAATACGACAATCGATTGTTATGTCGCATGTTTGAAATAAATGCAATTTCATTTTGAGTAGTCTCACGCCCTTCAGTAATTCATCAACTCAGTAAAGAAGTTCTTGCCGGAATAAACATAGTAGGTGCTATCTTGACGTCATACTTATTAATACTCATGATATTACGCACAAAGCAATTGCTTAACTAAGACATGCCGAATTGTGTGTACGCTCATGCGTTCATACACTTTTATTTTCACCTTTTAAACTACAAGGCCAATTTGAACCAACTTTGGAGTGACAGATTTCTATATGCGCCCATGTGTTCATACACTTTTATTTTCACCTTTGAAACTACTAGGCCAATTTGAACCAACTTTGGAGTGACAGATTTCTATATGCGCCCATATGCATGTGTTCATACCCTTTTATTTTCACCTTTGAAAGTACAAGGCGAATTTGAACCAACTTTGGAGTGACAGATTTATAAATGCGCCCATGCGTTCATACACTTTTATTTTCACCTTTGAAACTACATAGCCAATTTGAACCAACTTTGGAGTGACAGATTTCTATATGCGCCCATATGCATGTGTTCATACCCTTTTATTTTCACCTTTGAAACTACAAGGCCAATTTGAACCAACTTTGGAGTGACGGATTTCTATATGCGCCCATGCGTTCATACACTTTTATTTTCACCTTTGAAAGTACAAGGCCAATTTGAACCAACTTTGGAGTGACATATTTCTATATGCGCCCATGTGTTCATACACTTTTATTTTCACCTTTGAAACTACAAGGCCAATTTGAACCAACTTTGGAGTGACAGATTTATATAAGCGCCTATATGCATGTGTTCATACCATTTTATTTTCACCTTTGAAAATACAAGGCCAATTTAAACCAACTTTGGAGTGACAGATTTCTATCTGCGCCCATGCGTTCATACACTTTTATTTTCACCTTTGAAAGTACAAGGCCAATTTAAACCAACTTTGGAGTGACAGATTTCTATATGCGCCCATGCGTTCATACACTTTTTTATTTTCACCTTTGAAACTACAAGGCCAATTTGAACCGACTTTGGAGTGACATTTTCAATATGACACAGATTAAAGTTTGGACACATTAATTTCATATCAATAACACAAGAGATAAATGGCTGGTACAGATCAATGTATCAACTGATTTGGTTACAATTGGTAATACAGCAAGTAGAAGTAAAGCAATTTAACAAACATAAAAATGGGTTTTCCCCAGATCGTTATCATCGTAATATTCGAGTAAGGTGGTGTATTTATCGGAGATTTGAAAATTTTATCCTCTGAAACTATTGAAAGTATTAAACCTTTGGTATGGAATTTCCCTAGGTGCCAAAGATTAAAGTTTGGAGAAATCATTTTGCTACGTCATCTAAGCCGATGTTAGTGGTCGCTACATCTTTATTCATTAACATTTTAATTTTAATTTTGGTATATTAATAGTAGATAGTCAGTATTAGCGGAGTATTCAACAATATCTATACCGTAGTTTTCACAAAATAAACTAGGTAGCCAAGTCCATTGTAACCAAGGCTTTAAGTATTCTCTTTTAGAACAGCTGGACCAAGTTCACAAATAATCCTCGATTGAAGTTTGATTAGAAGTTTTTCATGCCCGTCAAAAATTCAATTTGAGCGGCAGTTCAATCCCTATTGAGCCTCTTGTAAAACGTTTTCACCAACAGAAATGTCTACAATTTAATTATATCAAAATATTTTTGGGACTTTTAGGTATTGATACAATTTGACAATAAGATTAACGGGATGATATATGTTATATCCAAACCCGTTCAATAAAGCAATAATGAGAGTTGGTTTTTTTATAGTTTTACCTCAGCTTCACGCCAATCAGCATACACGTTAGTAAAAAGATAACAGGAGTCAACGAACTTTATCCATCCATTCATACACTGACTAGAAACTGTGAAAACACAATAAACACTAATTAGAAAATTAAATGCAATTTGTAAATGTAGCTTGCAACTAAAACAAATTTTATTAAATTAATACAATTTGGATAATTGAAAAATAATACTGGACTACAATACGCACACGAGACAATATTTACACTTCATTGTATCCTACCTACCGGAGCATCCAGCCTCCCTTCTGTGATAGTGGAAGTTTACGTTTTTAAACATTATTTGCAAGTTTTAACTCGCTTTTTATTGCGATTTGGACCAGAATCGATATATTTTAATCCTTGCATATACCATAGTTTGAGGTTATGTTAAATGTATTGAAATTGAGATACATTTATATAACAATTCAATCGGGATTATAATTTTGGCAATCATGTGTTTTCATGCAAATCAAATCAAATGTATTCAAATATCAGTAAGAATAGAAACTTACAGTCATTCTAAATATCTGCCTCAGTGCCAATGTTGATTTCTTAAATTTTATTAATGACACATAATCATTTATTTAATTTTACATACTATGTAGATTCAAATGAAAAATGTAACTCTATAAATTAATTACTTCTTACCAAGGAAATGTATTTATTATTATTAATCAAAATTATTCTCGAAGTGGGTTTTTGATATCATGGGATTTAAGACGCTGTTTTGATTATCACCAGATACTACTTATTCTATCGATAATTTTCATTAGCAATTTAATTTTTAAAAATTAGAATCAAGGTACGGAAAATCTGATCAAGTACAAACACACCGATTCATGTCACAATCACAATGCAAAATTAAAGTAAAAACTTTGAAACTTGCAAAACAAAAACAATCATCCTAATTTATGTCTTAATAACAATCATCGAAAAGCAAAGACTTTTAAACTGACATATTAAGTTAAACACGTGAACTTTTAGTAGGAAAGTGAGGCTCACGAAGGGTAAGCACCTCATGTTTAGCTAACTACATGTTCAACGTGTGAAATCAAATTTGAGAATAAAGGGAACATAGAACAAAATTACAAATTGATTGTTCAGAACCATACATCAATTTCTAAAATCTAACGAGCTTGGTATTTTGTTGGTTGATACGATTATCTAGTTAATAACTAAAAATAAATAAGCGAGTAAAGTATTTTATACTGTAGAAGTATTGCCTTGTAAGCTAAACTGATTTTAAAATACTTTTCGATGCTTGAATAAAAACAACAGTGACAAAACGTATTACATCAGAGACGATAATTCCATATTGATGTCCTAAATCAGAATGACACAAATTAACCCATACTTAAGTGTAATATTTTTCTTACCTAGACTGAAGTGTAAAAGCGCCAGGATTGCTGATCTTCCTGCTGCCATGATTAAAGCAGAAATGCCAATGAACAAGGTGTTTCGAATACATATGTTATAGGTTCTAAGATAAGATAAATTAGTTTTAAAGGGATATGTTAGTTGTTCTGCGGATCTTCTGGATCTTACCTCAAACAATAATTTTTAAGACATGAAACAATTTTTAAAATATACACTAAATGCATAAAAAGTGATGAAATAATTTTTAAGATTTTGCGTTATTGATAAAATGGCTACATTCATGCCAGAGTATACGGATTATAATACGAAGGTACATACGCTCAGTACAATACGATAATATTACATTCAAACAAAAATATACTGAATATATAATCAACAAAATGTTAGAGGTTTTTATAGACATTGTTGTGTATGGTAATATAATTTCCAACAAGCAATCGGTATAGTAATGGAAACAATCAATGTACCATTGCTGGACTACGCGGCCAGGTTTTGTCCTGTGGTGTGTGATGCATGCTTATATTTCAAAACAATCGTCTACTAGTGCTGCAAAATAAAACAGATTTATTTATAATATATCGGGGAAACGTAATTGAAACCCAAAGATACTTAAAGCAGTGAAGAATATGTAACGGATACTATAAAATATAACATTAATTTTGACATTCGTCCAAAAAAACGTGTTTTGACGAACACAGTTGGAGTTAATTGGTATTCCAGCATCATTTTTGTTCCTAAAATGCCTACACTCAACCTTTTTATGCACTTGAATGTATGTTTTAGCTACATACACTTGAAAACATGTATTGATCCAATCACTTTTTAAGGCGAATATGTTGTTTTAACTCCATTTATTTAGTTCATCATAGATGCCCTAATTTTTACTGGAAAATCAACCAAACAACTAAGACGCCATTTTAAACTTCTTCCTTTAATAATTGGTTATCTTATCTTGAAACCTAACATTTATAACGCTTTGACATTTCAGTCGGCGTCAATCATGGCATCAGGAAGATACGTAGTAATAAGCAGAGCTTTAGTCGTCTTTGCGTTTTTTCACCTTGGTCTAGGTATGTTGTAAAAATTGACACTGATTTACAGATTAATTTTGTTACTCTGTTTTAAGATAATCTTTGTGAAGAACGTGTATCTTGTTTATCATACTTGTGAGATCATGAACATACACAATACCTTACACACTCACTGTATTATTCGTAGCTATCAACTAGATAAACATCTCAATAACAAATAAAACGGTTCTGTTTACAATCTAATTCCAATAAAATGTATAATTAACATAACAATCCATAAGCAAAGTAAAAACAGAAAAATTAAATTAAGTATTCACGTGGATTTCCACCTAAGAATTGAAGTCGGGTGTTCCGAAAGGGTAAGCACCTCCTGTTTAGTTAGTTACACCAGCCACGTGTGTAATATAAATTGGTAATGAAAGGAACATGGAATTATGGGACGTCAGGATTAAAGGTTATAATTTCGATTACTGATTGGCATGTATTGACTTTTCAGTTGCTGGTGAATGTATGGATGGATGGGTAAAGTTTGGTGAATCGTGTTATCTTTTTCCTAACGTGTACGCTGATTGGCATGAAGCTGAGGTATTCAATTCAGTTCTTTATTTGTAGTAATTCTTCGGGATAAAAGCAAACAAGTTGGTATAGATCTTTTATAACCTTGTAATTAAAAAAGAAAAAAAACCACACTCGTTGATTCTGAAGTGTTAAATGGTTGCAAGTTATTATCTTTCCGTGATTATTGGATTATTATTTCCTTTGACCATAAAATACAAACAAACCGGCCCATGTCCAATAGCAAAGTAAAGTGCATTGAATTACGTGGAGATGCAACATTCCAATGTGTCCTCTTTCGGTAAACAACACTCATTTAATGATGGATATTTCATGATGTGCATGGGTGTAACAAAATGTTTATTTTGTTATATATCATATGGATGATAGAAGTTAATAAACTCGGTTGATATTTATTAAGACTATATCATTTGTTTTCAATTTTCAGTTTGAATGTATGGTAGTGATGAAGGGATACCTGGCTGAAATTGAAACTCAAGAAGAGAATACATTTCTACGCAATGAAGCAAAAACATTCCATGCATCAGGTTAGAGTAGTATTAAATGTTTTGATTGTCTGACAGTTTACAATAATTATCAGTAATTTTTAAAGAACTTTAATACAAACTTCAATGGTTAGCTAAAACAACTTCTATTTTTATGCTGCTTGCCATCTGAATCTGAAAATACACGCATTTTATACCGTTAAGTTTGCTTTTCGATATGTTTGATCCCAAAAGAGACAACTAATTCAACCTAAACAAAATAAACACGTAAACGTATTTTATTGACAAATGGTCGACATCAATTTTACATTGACTGTAATTTTACATACGAGTATCATGTCCATACTTGATTTTTTGGCAAATTTTATACCATAGTAAAATTCTAGACGTGTTTGAATATTTTTATGGTAAAATTGATTTTAGTTCTCCGAAGCACCCGGCCTCACTTTTTGATGGATCTGACGTGTTTAACCTAATTTGTCAGTTTCAAAGATTTTGTTTTGCTTTGGAATCGATTGGTATGTTTGTTTTTGGATTTTGAAAAAATAATGCACGTGGTACGCTAATCTTTAAATAACATTTTAAAGCTACCCATATGCCATTTCTTTCATATAAATCGTTATCATTCAATACATTCAAATAAGTGCACATTGTCTATTGTCATATACCATTTTTAATGCATTGAATGATAAATTTTTCAATGGTATATGACAACGATATAAGAATAAGAATTTCAAACATACACGCTTAATTCGAGAGGTCCTCAACTAATGACAAAGTGTATGTATTGCAACTGTATAATAGTAAATTTATTTATTTTATGATTCAAGCTGCTTTTAGAACGGATGACATTAGATATAATGTACTTCGTATGTATTTAATTAATGTCATCCAAGCCATGTAAAAAATGGTACATTTATGTATAATGAATTTAAATTATAGACCCTAGCATTAACAATTACGGATATTGGATTGGCGGATCAGATATGGAGGTGGAAGGGAAATTGATCTGGATGAATAGTCGACTTGGACTCAGCTTTAGTGACTGGTATCCAGGTGAACCTAGTAATGGAAATGGTCATGAAGATTGTCTTCGATTGTATGGAGCATTAGATTTCCATTGGAATGATGCCCCATGTTCCAGCAAGTCTTATTTTATTTGTGAAAAACCGTAAGTCTTACAGTCAAGCCTGTCTATAAAAGCCACCCAAAGGAACGAGTAAAAGTTGCCTTTATGAGCAGGTGGCCTTTATATACAGGTTTAAATAACATGAATAAAGACTAATTGGGGTAACATTTTACTGGCCTTTATAAGCAGGTGGTCCTTATGTAGAGGTGGCCTTTAAGACTGTACCTGATAAGTAAAAATCGTTGAGACATTTGTGTAAATTATTTATGGCTCTACCTAGAAAGTAAGTTGAAATATTTTCAAATATTGACAATTTTACCAAGTTGTTAACCATGTTGCAAAATCACACCGTTTTTTGTCCTCTAGTTTAGATTCCCATCTTGTCAGATTGTTCGCCGTAGTGGGTGGTTGTTCGGGGTATCGGTGGATTAGTGATCTGCAGCTTAAGTTCTAATTCCACGAGGCAAAGTCCTAGATTGAGAAAGATTGGAATGTTAGTGGTTTTTCCGGATTCTTCGGTTTTCTTCTGATCTTTCGATATAAGTTAAATATTCTTGAATAAGGCGTAAACCAAACATCATATATTATTTGAATAGTTTTTATGTTTTAAAAATTGCTCTGAGGCCACGGTCATCTTTGAGATGAAAATTATATATTCCTGATAATTACAATAGTCATCCTCTTGGACATAAGCTTACTTGGTATACATGTTAATTCGACAAAACAAACACACAATTCATGTCCAAATCATCATCCCAAAGCAAAGTAAAAAATTTGAAATTTTGAAATTTGCAAATTAAGTTACACACGTGAACTTCCACCAGGGAAGTGAGGCCGGGTGGTAGAAAGTATGGATATATGAAATATTAAGACATTTATTCATTTGTATGTCTATAACTAGCTGTAATGTCATGTTCCTTCTTTTTACATCACAGGATATCCGGTGAACCAGGTGGAATACTTGGATAAAGACATTGCTGTTTTGTATTAAAATAAGAGCTATGTTCAACTCTAAAACGTTTTGATGGATTAAAATTTGTGTTTACAATCATTTGGTCTTCTTTGTATAACTGTAACCATGCACCGGTAATTAAATGGGCAATGTATTTATATTAAGTTGTATTTTTTTAAATCATGAAAAAGTACATAGTTACATAACCACAACTTTGGAAGGGTCAGACCACGGACACAGAGAACCTGGGAAGACCAATACTGATAACAATGCTTTGCATGGACACTGAACATAGTGGTCAAGTTCTGGCTGCCGCAGTTTGGTTGCTATTTAGTAGAACAACCAGGCCATCTTACTATGACTTTTTCGTCACAGTTATCATTTTCTTTATGTTTTTGTTTCGTACTTGAGAAGTCGGGGTTCGAACTTCGACATTTTTTGTATTAAATTTCGTTGTGCCGTTACAGTGGATGTTCTGGCTGGTTTCTGTCATATTGTGTCTCATTTTATTCGGTGGTTTTGCTGTGACGTTGTCGTAGATGTCCTGGTTGGTTTTTGTCATATTGTGTCTCATTTCATTCGATGGTTTTGCTGTGACGTTGTCGTAGATGTCCTGGTTGGTTTTTGTCATATTGTGTCTCATTTCATTCGATGGTTTTGCTGTGACGTTGCCGTGGATGCTCTGGTTATAGTTGTCAAGTGTCTGATTTCGTTGTGTTGTGCCATTGCTTCGATTGTTATCTTGCGCCTAATTTCATTGGTTGGTTTTGTTAAGTTGTTGTCATGGTTACTCTGGTTTTATCATCTGATATCGTTGTTATTGTGCCGTTGTCATAGTTGCTCTCTATATTGTTTGACAAGTACATGTTACTCAGCAGCAGCTTTCTAAGGTTCAGTTTATGTATATTGCACACCAAAACTTGCACGACCCCAGAGAGAGAGAGAGAGAGAGAGAGAGAGAGAGAAGAGAGAGAGAGAGAGAGCAATAAGAAAAAACACAATTTAATTTCGAAAATGGTATTTTATTGAGGAAACTGTGTATAATAATAATAAACAATTTTAAACTGTATAAAATCAATGTTAAAGTTTAACAATTATATGTTCAATATCGAGTCGTTGAATATAAAATGATTAACATAGAAGGCAAATATATTTAATAAAGTGTGTGTGTGTGTGTTTGTGTTTGTTTGGGTGTGTGTGTTTGTGTGTGTGGTCAACATAGAAGGCATCCATAATTACGGTGTGTGTGTGTGTGTGTGTGTGTGTGTGTGTGTGTGTGTGTGATCAACATAGAAGGCATATAAAACTGTGTGTGTTAACAAGTATAACTTCCCAAACTTTGTCAATGAAATCTATCTTTCTCATTGTCAGTTCAACATAAAATTTGACATACACTTTGTAAAACAAAATTGCATTTTCAGACCTTTCTGACCACTCTGATTCCGACCATTGATATACAACTATCTACCAAATGCTTATGTCTGTAAATAGCACTTTTAGATGAATGATTTGTTCATAAAATGTAATCCATGACAACCTTACAAATATCACAAAGTAGAACGGAAAAACCCATACAGTGAAACAGTACCACAAATGGGCACAACAGATATTTTAGATAGTAATATTAAGACGGCAGCGTGGGCATCAACTTTGAATTTACACTCTCGTTAGCTTATATCAACCCTGTCTAAAATACAATTAAACTCAAACAGAATACTTGAAATACAAAATGGAGACGAAAGAAAAAGTTAGCTGACAATGCTATAAATGAATTGATGGCTTCAATGCACACTGCCTTTTGTAATACAAAAGGGTAAAAGTAGCCGTATCAAGGAAATGGCACCTATACCCAGTGTAAATCTAGAAGGCGCCCTTGCACCATGGCCCCTCCATATAATAAATTCTTATGTCCCACAGTAATACTGTCTGCTGGGCTAGTCATGGCCCTTCTTTTTAGTTTTTGAGTTATCTTTAACATTAATGTTATATTGTTTCTTTGACTTAAAACGAATTAAAAGGCATGTTTAACTATTATATATATATATATATGAAACCAAAATGTAAAAATACAAATAATATGTGTGAAACATAACAATAAAATCTACACCGTATCAGAAGTTTTCGTTCATTGAAAACTAGCGATCCATTGCTGAATCACGAGTTTAGTTCAAAATCAAACTAAAGGTACCCGTGTATGGTATGAGAACAAGCATACATGTACATCTGGTGGTGAAATCCAGTTTCCTATGTTTAATGGAGTTCGCAATCGTACCACGTGATCCTTAATATTTGTGTGGAACGTTTAGCTCCATGGGTGCTATCAAAGGCCTTTTTAAAGTCTATGAAGTTTACATTAAGTGATGCCTTTCATTCAATTGACTGTTCAATGATGTCATTTTAGTGAAAAACGTGAAATAAAACGATTCCATTTCAAATAGAAATAATTGTTTCCACAGAAACGTTATGGGGTATTACCACGTGGTACACTGGCGAACTCCATTGACCCAGTATAACAAATAAATAGGAGTAACAGAACTGGTCTCTGTTACACAGTAAGGTCATTTGTAATATATATATTGTACAAGAATGATAAAAAATCTAAAACAATTGAACTTTAAAAAGTAAAAAAACGTTGCACATAAAAAAAGAATTTTGTAGTAAAATAAAAAATGCACCAAAACAATTTCTCTACACAGTTATGTGAACAGAATTTACAGCCATGTCATAAGATTTTATAGTGGTAATTATTTTTTTTTTCAAACTCGCCAATAAATTTCAATGAGCTGCTTATTACCAGCAAACTGTATTATAAATAGAATCGGTTGTGTCTTTTAAAAGTACTTATACTTTAAGGATCTTTAGTTTTTACTTATGATTCTCTGTTGTATGAAATGAACATTACCACTAGAAAACATGCTGTCATTACATCCAATGCCGGTCCTGAGTCTGGAGGGACTTTCGTAATCGGTGTTCTCCATAGTCCAACATTGTTAGATTTTTTTATTAGGACATTTACTTGTGTGCCATCTCGTGCACTGTTTATGAGACATCTATTATTGTTGGGCTCGAGTCAAACTTATTTCTTTTTGATTTATTTGTTTTGCAGCGTTCTTGGTTGCTAAGGTTACTGTTACTGCCAAGTACATGTTTTTTAGCTGCAAATGTTAAGTTAACAGGACCCTTACGTCTAGTTGGAACACTGTGAAAATTCATCCAATGCATATGTATATAAGCATTTTTACAAAGATATACAACTCTTGTCTATTGTATAAACGTGGTTTATAGGTAAAAATGTCAAAACTCAATAAAATTTTAAATATTAAAAATGAATGGCAAAAAAATACAATCTTTTCTTCCACTCAAAATTCATGATTTCCGCTATATTCAAGGAACATGAGCTCATTCACACCAATATATCACATGAAGCAACCTTTTAAAGGTAAAAATGTACATATTAAAACACTGAAATGTATATAAAACATAAACTATACAAAGTGGTCCCATAAAATGTTTCAAGCACCTATCTGCACCGGATTTATCCAATCCAAGGTCAATGTCACTGGATTTATAATTAAAAAATGTTTAAAAATAATCTAGAAGATTTCTTCCCTCCAGAGGTCATAACACACAAGATATCTTTCTTGTTGGTGAAGTCAATGCCGGCGTGGCAAGAGATTCTACATTAGAAAAATGCGGCAACGCCATTGGCGAAACAGTCATTTGATTTGTAGCAAAGGCGGGAAATGGGAAGGCAGACGTTGTAGCCAACCGAGGACTCATTGTTATTGGGCTCAAAGAGCTCCAAAAATGTAAGAATGGTGTCCTTGGTCCTATTACAGGACTTGCAAGCACTAACGGCGTCGTGAACGTCGATGAAGCTATTTTTGGACTAGGCACTGGTACACCTAAAGCGGCAGTTAAGGCAGTTGATGATGTATCCGCTAAACTTAATGATAACGGAATAGGCTTCGGTTTCTGGACAGTCACTGTAGTTGTCGGTGATATCTGATGTAGTGACATGCCAGGACTGGAACAAACAGACTCTGTTTTCACAGTCAAATATTTATTGTCGGAAATAGTCTCCATGACATTCACTTTAGGGACAGGACTTCTGCTGAAGTCGTCTGTTCTTGGTGACGATCCTTGTCTTGTTCCAGTGGTTGCTTGATTAGCAGACGATTTGATATCCATGGCATTGTATGAGGCAAAGTGAGGAAATATGCGCTGTCCATATTCCTGAGCTAATGTTTCCATTTTCACTTTGAATGGAATTTTATTTTCAGTTTTCACAATTTCTGGGAAAGAAACAAATTTATACACAAATTTTTGTCCCATGACTTTTTTGATAATATTTTTATCATAATAATATCTTAAAGCTCTGCTAAGTTTGTCATAGTTCATATTGTTTTTGTTTTTTCTCAGGCCCCAGAGTTTAGCCACCTCTTCAGCATTGATAAGTTTGAACTCTCCTTCACTGTTTGTCCATTGTATTATGTGTGTGTGTTGGTTACCAACGAGTAATTCCAATAAAAACTGCCACAGTGTAATGTTAGAATCCATTCCTGCAAGTAAACACATTAAACCAAAATAAAAATAAGCACTATGCCATACACACTTGTGGAAGGGGGCGACAATATCATTTAAATCAGATCTGTAGAGAGGAGATTATCTTCCTATTTGGCACTAATTGGTTGGCTTAGTGTTAAACTGTCGACAGGCCTGTACTGTATATACACCTATTGTTATGCTCAAAGGATCGCCTAGACACTTCCAGAATAACAAATTAAGAGTCTAACATACGTCCTTTATACTAGAATAGTTATAATGGATTTTAGTTTCAAATAAAAAGCGAATAAACCATGCAGTCCATTTCCAAATCAAAATCCCAAAGTAAAAACTTTGAAAAGTGGCAAATTAAGTTAAACAGACAAAAACAAAATTACACACTTGACAGGTGTAGCTAGCTAGACAAGAATTGCTTACCCTTCCGACATGGATAAGTATATTAGTATATATATTATCAGTGTTAATTCTAAAAGGGGTCATAGATTTATTGACCCCTAATTTTTCCCAATAATGCCTTTGTGTTTAACATTATATAAATGCAAAAATCTTGATATTATGGTGCATTAAAGGAAAGTTTATAAAAGTTGTCCTTTCTGAAAAATCCTAGATTTATCACTGATTTAATTTTTCAAACAAAATAATTGTGTTCATTAATATTCTAAGATATTCAAATGGGTCCATTTTTAGAAAAAAAAATCACCTGAAAACACAATAAAACCAATATTCTAACATGACCTGCGTTTTCCTTATATGAAACATAGAGAGAGCCAGCCTGGTAGTTTTAATGAGGTACTCCCTTGCTTATAATATGAGGTCATGCGATGTGTCGCGAACAATGGTTGTGACCTAATTTTCATTCATCAATGAAGGTAAATTCAACAGCCGAATTGTTTCAATGGACCTTTTCGCAAATAGATAGTAAAATGTACTTCCGAGGAAAGAGTTCACAATGTTTATTTCGAACTTTTTGATCCAAGTCATGTTAGAAATGAAATGATCAACATTTACCCGTGGTATATAAAGCCGCCTTGTAATATATTCTTCCGCATGTGAACTCTGGCCGGTGTATTATTCGACGATATACCACGGGTAAATGTTGATTATTTCTTAATTTTCGCATCCATGTTAAGTTAAATATGGTCCACTAAAACATTTTCAATGAGGCAATTTGGCAAAATAATGGATCAATGGCCACATAGCCAACTTCTAGAATGAACGGTGAATAATTATGTTTTATTTTTACTTATTTACCTTTAGTAGATTTGGCTGCATTTATAAGTCTGGTATTAAAACTATCTAGGTTATTATCAGAGCACTTAGAGGAGTCTGACAAAGCAGGAGATGATGTACCACATCGTCCAACATCTGAAAATAAAACATACATCCATCATGATATTACACACATTATAATCACAAAAATAGTAAAACAAAATCACACGTTCACACCCATCTTGACATTACACTCATAATAGCCACAAAATTATAATAAACACTGCAGTACACATTCATCTTGAAACCATTCCTTATAACCACACAAAAAAACCAAAAAAAACCCAACCAACAACTTATCACAATCATAACAATCACAAAAATACTAAAATAATAATAAGCAACACACATCCATGATGATATAAAAAGCACTATAATCACAGAAATAATAAAAAAATTGCATCAAAGTTACATAAAATGTCCAAAAAACATAACTTATATTATTATATTATATATATACCACATGTGAATGTCTTTGTTTGTACACACATACACTCTCTCTGTATAGTATCTTATTATCTAGGACACATTCTTCAAATTCTCATGTATATATCCTAATGAAATCGCCCCAGTCAGCCAAAGAAATTTAACACCAAAGACCCCAATGTAGTACAACATATACATGTATACCAAGTGTACGTCTGAAAGGAATGTCAAACCAGACAGTCTTCTAAGGGGTCATTAAACCTCAGAGATCTCAGTATCATAAGTGTTGCCATGGTAATAAGTTGAAATGTTTTTAAAAAACTTATTCCTTGACAATTAAATAGGAAAAATATTAGACGGCAAACGGCAGAAATAACATTTTGATTTAATTTATTTAAAACTATTATCATAATAATTAATTACAAATAAATAAATTAATAAATAAATAAATAAATAAATAAATAAATAAATAAATAATAAATAAATAAATAATAAATAAATACGAACCGTCCATTATCCGATGACCAATCTCTATGTGTATGGTATCTAAAATGACAAAAAATGGAGGTTAATAAAATTTATTTAAGCTGTCTAAAAATGCTTAATGTGATTCTCAATTTTAAATGAAATGTGTAATGCACATTTCTATGTGTATTTGAATATTCAAGTATACCAAATAAACCAAATAAAATGTGTCCGACGATAGCACATAGCAATAATAGCACACGGCAATTGATTTAAAATAGCACGCAAATAGCCATAAAATTATTACTCACATGCTAATTATAGAAAATTAATGCCCCAGATTACAAGTTGATGATGTTTGAAAATTTTTATGGTGTGATTTTCTTTGAAAATTTAGAAAAGAGGGCATAATATTTGTTTTAGCAATATGTCGCCTGTTTAGAACTGAACTTATTTTCTGCTCATAGTAGCAGAGACCTTGGGACCTTGTAACCTGTCAATTAATCCCAAATGAAGATTTACCAAAAACTATGTTGTATGTCTAATTAAAACCCTTGAATTGTAACTAAAATAATTGCATGCAAATCTATTTTCTATTTACTAGTATATTACCAGTGACCTTGAACTTTGATCAATGTCAAAGTAATTACGTTCATGTACAAAAAGATGAAATTAATCAAATAGGCAAAATTTTTGAAATTCAATTTGTCCAATTCCATCAATCATTCATAAGTTACCATAAAATCGATCCCAATCATGATATCAGGATAGGTAACCTCTGTACCAAGTTTCAATGAAAACACTCAAAGTGAGCATGGAAACGAGCATTCTATTTGTATCAGATGACCTTGACCTAGCTAGTGACTTGAAAATACATTCCTTATTATATCCTGGTGCAAAGCAACATTTGTGACCAGCGTTGTTGAAAACAATCAATGGAACGGAAGTCATTGTACAGAAACCAATCTTCTACATGTAAATAAAAAGCACCAGTAACCTTGACCTTTAACTTAGTAACTTCAAAGTTAATCCAATTCGAGATCTTCTTTTAAGCGGTTTAACTTGGGACTGAGTTATTGCATGGAAACAATTTTTATTATACATGTAGTGACCTTGAACTTTGACTCGTACAACGTTTAAAATGTCAACCCTATCTCATTGCATCAACACATGCATTTGCATTGCAGACAACCGTTTACTGCAAATTGGCGTGTTAGAAATCGCTACTCGTTTGATTCCATAGTCGCATGGAAGAAAAAAAACCACATTTGCTATTTCAGTGGCGATAATTTTTTGACAGATGGTGTTAACGCTATTCCATCCTTATTTTCTACTATTAAGAACTGACGTGATTAGTGAGTCATTAGAAATCTCAAAAGTCGACTACCGTTGATTGATTGCAATTCTCAAATGAAAGACGAGATTTTCCTAACATTCGCCTAGCTAATAGGTGTGCTTAAATCACCTGCGTCATATTAGAATATAGAGGATACTGTCTTCATGTTCACTTAATTTTAAACATCCCCAGTAAAAAGCTCAATTTGTACAATTTTACAAGAAATTTTTGAATAAATGCATACACTAAGCATTTAGGTTAAGCATGCAATGCATGTTCTGATGAAAAGTTTTCTTTCTCGACGCTCATTGTAGGCATCTAGAATACTCGGCCAGTAAAAGCCAACCAGTATCTTTCATGTATCTCGTTCCGACCGAGTATCACCTGATTATGACACATGTTTGTCTCGACTGAAAAGTCCAAGATACAGCAGTCAGGTGGTCGTCATCTTACTTAGTTCCGGCTTAATTTTTTAAACTCTATAGTCTATAAGTAACATTAAAGTGAAAGTTTTCTTGGAATACATATTTCTCTTGCAATTTGCAACATGTCTAATAATGATGCACTGACCTTGACCTTAATCATGGTCAAGTAGCTTATGTTTTAAAAACGAACTAGATTTGGTACAATATTAAAAGCATTTATACCTTTTTCGACGGGTAATGAGTCTGGTCCTGAAGGTTGTCATGAAAAGGGAGGTAAATCTAAAAATTTTAGCAAAATTTAGACTCTCTTCGCATTGTTTGTCAATTGAAACTGGTCGTTATGGTAATACAAGGAGAAATAATAGATGTTGTAATTTTTGTTCTGAAATTGTCGAAGATGAGTACCATTTTATTCTTGAATGTCCTGTTTATTCTAGTCTTAGAAAGCAATATATCAAGCCATATTTTTGGATCAAATCTAGTGTTTACAAACTTATTCAATTACTTAGTGTCAATAATGTAAAGCAACTGTGTAATCTCGGTAAATATCTCTGCAAAGCTGTCAAATTCCGAAATGATTGTTAACTCGTTATATCTATAAATGTCTGTTTAGTATTATAATTTTTACTGTTATTATTATTAATATATCTCCGATTATGTGCTATCATGTATCTACTGTTACAGTACTTAAATTGTTATATAATGTATTTATTGTACCAATAAGTTATATGAACTTACGGAATAAAATGAATTGAATTGAATTATGTGCAATGGTTATGATGCAACATAATATAAAAATACACACCTGAAAATGCCTTATAGTGAATAGAAACTGTGGCTGAGCCTGTATCGCTCACCTGACTAAAATGCTTTTAAAGCAAATTTGTATTCCAGTGATGAAAAAATGCACTGTTTATATCAGACAGAATGGCTAAGGAAATCACTGTAGAACTATATGTACCATTCACAGTTTTTTTCAATCTGATTAAAATCACATCTCTCACTTGCTCCCCCATTTTTGATATAGGCGCGGAGTGGGAGATCTGAGGAAACACCGTTTAGGGGCATATGTGAATGAGCTATTGTTGTAACATTTATTGTCCAATGAAATTTCAGCTTCCAAGATTTTGAAAGTGTTTTGCCTTTATTGTAAATGAAACGGGCAATTTGAATTTGTCAATCTAAGTAAAAGACCTTCCATACATCATTCCCATAAAGTTTGATTCAATTTGCTTTAGTAGCTTCAAAGGAAATAGCAAATATATGCTTTTCCCATAGGGTCCAATGTGAAACAATGTTCTCCACTGGCAGCCATGTTTTATGGCAGATCAGAAAAATTTTGGCAATCTATGTAAAGGACCTTTTATACATCATTCCTGTAAAGTTTGGTTCAATTTGCTTCACTAGCTTCAGAGGAGATAGCATATACATATATGCTTTTCCCATAGGGTCCAATGTGAAACTATGTTCTCCGCTGGCAGCCATGTTTTTTGGCGGATCAGAAAAATTTTGGAAATCTATGTAAAGGACCTTCTATACATCATTCCTGTAAAGTTTGGTTCAATTTGCTTCAGTCATTTCTGAGGACATAGTCAAAAATGTGTTTTTCCCATAGGGTCCAATGTTAAACTATCGTCTGCCCTGGCGGCCATGTTTTTCGGCGGATCTGAAAAATTTTGGCAATCTATGTAAAGGATCTTCTATACATCATTCCTGTAAAGTTTGGTTCAATTTGCTTCAGTCATTTCTGAGGACATAGTCAAAAATGTGTTTTTCCCATAGGGTCCAATGTTAAACTACCTTTTGCGCTGGCAGCCATGTTTTTTGGCCAATCAGGAAAATTTTGGCAATCTATGTAAAGGACCTTCTATACATCATTCCTGTAAAGTTTGGTTCCATTTGCTTCCCAAGCTTCAGAGGAAATAGCATATATATGCTTTTCCCATAGGGTCCAATGTTAAACTATCTTCTGCGCTGGCGGCCATGTTTTTTGGTGGATCAGAAAAATTTTGGCAATCTAAGTAAAGGATCTTCTATACATCATTTCTGTAAAGTTTGGTTAAATTCGCTTCAGTCATTTCTGAGGAGATAGCCAAATG
This sequence comes from Anadara kagoshimensis, assembly GCA_021292105.1. Taxonomy (NCBI): domain Eukaryota; kingdom Metazoa; phylum Mollusca; class Bivalvia; order Arcoida; family Arcidae; genus Anadara; species Anadara kagoshimensis. The sequence continues at coordinate 58,698,019 of CM037862.1, forward strand.
CGTTTTTCCCATAGGGTCCCATGTTAAACTACCTTTTGCTCTGGCAGCCATGTTTTTTGGCCAATCAAAAAAATTTTGGCAATCTATGTAAAGGACCTCCAATACATCATTCCTCTAAAGTTTGGTTAAGTTTGCTTCAATAGTTTCAGAGGAGATAGCCAAAATGTGTTTTTCCTATAGGGTCCAATGTTAAACTATGTTCCCCGCTGGCAGCCATATTTTTAGGCGGATCAGAAAAATTTGGGCAACCTTTGCAAAAGACCTTCCATACATTATTCCTGGAAAGTTTAATTGAATTCGCTTCAGTTGTTTCAGAGGAGATAGCCAAAATGTGCGTTTTCCCATAGGGCCCAATGTTAAACTTTGTTTGGCCCTGGCGGCCATTTTTTTTGGCGGATCAGAAAGTTTGGGCAATCTTAGTAAATGACCTTGCATACATTATTCTGTAAAGTTTGGTTCAAATTGGCTCAGCGGTTTCAAAGAAGATAGCAAATATATGCTTTTCCCATAGGGTCCAATGTTAAACTATCTTCTGCGCTGGCGGCCATGTTTTTTGACGGATCAGAAAAATTTTGGCAATCTTAGTAAAGGACCTTCCTTACACCATTCCTGTAAAGTTTGGTTAAATTTGCTTCAGTCATTTCTGAGGAAATAGTCAAAAATGCATTTTTCCCATAGGGTCCAATGTTAAACTATCTTCTGCCCTGGCAGCCATGTTTTTTGGCGGATCAAAAAAATTTCGGCAATCTAAGTAAAGGACCTTCCATACATCATTCCTGTAAAGTTTGGTTAAAATTGGTTCAGGGGTTTCAGAGGAGATAGCCAAAATGTGAAAAGTTTACAGACGGACTGACAGACTGACGGACTGACTGACGGACGGACTGACGGACGACGGACGCCGAGTGATGGCAAAAGCTCACATGGCCTTTAGGCCAGGTGAGCTAAAAACGGGTTACTGTGACTATTATTTTACCAAATTAGAACAATTCTTATTTAACATATACTGATCAGTAAAAGATGGTATGTATACGTACACCTTTGGAAAATCTAAATTAAAATAAAATGTAATGCTATATGTATTTTTAATAATTCATTATCTTTAACAATAACTCTACACAAGTATAAATATTTCTATAATCGACAAAAAGGCAGCATTTTTTCAGGCGATAGTTGCGATCTGTTGATCTCCTGTGATTGCTTAACCTTTTATAAGAACAATACAAGCCTATCGAAAAGTTTAACACTAAACAAGCGAATAAGTGCCGAAACGATAGTTCATCTCGGACCCTTGATTGCTACTTCTCATCAGCTGCTATTCATCTATCTCTCGACAGTATTTCGGTCACTAGCTATCCATATCTCGGCCACTCAGCACCCGAGCTTCCGCTCTGATTTCGTTAGCTCAGTATTGGTCTGTACTCTATGTGATCGTACACATCTACTGTAATATGTACAATTACCAGGTTCATATTACACGTATATATATTGGATAATACTGTCAACTTAGAGAAAATCAAATACATGTAAAATGTCACACCTACACTGAATCTATTGTTAATTGTACATTTATTATAAAATATTAATCCGTTACCATAACAACATATAACAATCGAAAACTTATTTTCAAAATCTATCTATCAATCTGTCATTATATACAAGACGCGGCAAATGAAAAAACTGATGGAATAAACTAAACCAGTCTGTCTCCTTGGTAAAAAGTTACAAAACCCAGAGTTCATTCTAAAAGGGGCCATGGGACCATTGGTCCCTTATTTTGCCAAATCTCATAGTTAAGGTCATATCATTGATATTGTGGTGTTTTAGAGGATTTTTTTAAATGACCCAATCAGTGTTCATTCTTTAAGGAGTGATTGGTCCCTAATTTTGCCAATGACCCCATCTTTAAAGTCAGTGTGCCATAAATGGAAAATGACGGCAACTATAGTGAAATTTCTATTGGAGAACTAGATTTAAACTTCGTGTTTTTGCCCAATTCTCTCAACAATGCAAGATCAACTTATGTACATATGTTATAAACAGAGGTGACGGTGACAAATATAAATTCATGTTGTATACATTAATTATAAATAAGAATGGTATTTTGTCTAATAAAATGGCAAGTTTGTGGTTTAAATCGCAAATCCGGATCTTTGCAATGGTTAGGCCTATAATCTTTTTTTTATATAATAATTTAATCATGGTTCATATAGAATAGAATACTTTGCTGTTTAAAAAAACTGACGGAAATAATAAAATAAATAAATACTTGTAAATAATTACATAAATAAATATGGGAAATAAAAAAGCACACTTGCAAATGTACAACATTCCAACAGGTAGTTTAATTTTAGAGTGACAATATTTACACCTGGGTAGGTTTTTTGAATTAAAGATGTTCGTGGAATGTTAAGATTGTTTTGGCCAATAGTAAACCGGAAACGATCAATAAGATAAAGTAGAAAAGTCCTATTATTTCTATTACAAATCTATTTTACCCCCTAGCTAGCTATGTGTTGACTTAACGGTCATACAGTACAAGTATAGCACCACAAAAGATATATTATAGTACTGTAATGTGCTAATTGTGGTATGATGCTGTTTCGAATTTATTTGAATATATTTTTTGTTGTTATGTGCTATTTTTGAATGTTTATTTCATCTAAATTTGCTGTTGTACGTGTTCAATTTTTATTTAAAAAAAAAGAGATAGCATTTTTGGTTAGTCACTATAGTGGTGTGTGTGAGTGTGTGTGTGTGTGTGTGTGTGTGTGTGTTATTTGTTGATTCTCTATCCCACACACCACAGGTAAATTACTCTCCCACTCTCAGATTATCTCTCTGGCAGGTTTCAGAAACTCTCTCTCTCTCTCTCTCTCTCTGGCAGGTTTCAGAAACCGTGCTCTCTCTCTCTCTCTCTCTCTCTCTCTCTCTGTGTGTGTGTGTATGTGTGTGTGTGTGTCATAGTTTATTATAGTAACACAAACCTGATATTTGAAGTGTGACCGATATATTTTCTATTTGTAGTACGACAGCTGTTTCTGGTTAATCCTTGGCCTTGAACACTGATGGTCGGAATGAACCTATTTCTGGATATTTTCAGAAATTAATTTTTGATTGTAAAAACGTTAATTAATGACAGACATGATAAAATGAGATGTGTTATTACAACACCATGCATATTTTCCGTGACAATGTATGATTCACCAATCGTTGACCCGGAAGTCTCTATTTACTTTGGGAACTCCCTGTGACGTCAAACTACGTCATTCCATAATAAATTACTTATTATGGCTATCTCGTTTCCGTGTCAAGCGCACTGACCTGTAGAATTATGAATAATTACGATATTTTGTCCAATAAAACGACAAGTTTGTGGTTTAAATCGTAAATCCGGTTAATATTTTTTCCATAATTATTTCATCATCAAGTATTTATTTAGCTTTATTTCCTTTTAAATGAATATTCATAGTTTGTTGTTTCAATTATGAAAAATGAAATCTAAATACATGTAAATAAATAATATAATAAATAAATAAATAAAATACTGCCAATACCTTAATGGCAAAAAACGACATTAATAATCTTTATTAGTTTAAGGAATTAAGGTATATGTAAGGAGAATTTTTAAATGCATGCGATACCGGTCCTTTTCTTAACTTTTTCTTTCTCAATTAAAGTCTTAACTGTGGGATTTTAATTATTATTGTAAAAATACTCGGGTAGTGTCTCGTAGGTCAGCCATGGCCGAATGTGTAAATGATAATCACTTTTATGATGCACAATTTTAAATTTAATAAACTATTTTGTTATTTTTATATCATCTTCTTCGGCATCATCATCCTGATATGTATACCAGTTTAGTATATATGGAGTTCTGTTATTATTAAAAATTACTTCCTGATCATTCTAAAATTGCAAGCCATGCCCGGACAGCAACCCGACATTGTCGGACAACATGTGTAACCTCGTTCGTAGGTTGTGGTCTAATATCTTGCTCTTTAGGGTGCTTCGTAAGACACTTTTAACACCGATGCCCCATGTCACGGCAGATGTGGCAAATTAGAGAACTCTCCCTGCACATTGTCTTGAACGCACTCGCAGGAAAGGTAAAAAAAATTCTGTCACTTTACCTATGGCTGGTGACGTCTCGATATAAGTGAAATATTCTTGACGTCGACGTAAAACCCCATTTAGTTAATCAATCAATTATTAAGATGTAGCAAGAATGAATCAGAACTGTATTTATTACATAAGTTAATATTATTTTATTTTCTCGGACCTTAACCTAAGCCGACCCATCACCACCACCTATACTGCCATGTAGCAATATTAAACAAAATCACTTACCACTGTAATAATGACAGATAGTTAGACTTATATTTTGGTTATATCGCGGAAACAGAGCTCTAAGAGTACACACAAGATCTACCCTTACTTAAGCTTGTGTGGGGGAGGTTTAACATCCTACAGTTTTGTCTAGAAATCCCGGTTTGCGCTTTAACCCACAACCATTGATATAAACATATTTTATTTGCCAGTCAAATACTAGTATGCAGACATGCATGCACAATATACATAATTGGAATTTGAAATTACAGATCCATAACCCATAAACCTTGAATTTTAAAATTAATCAAATATGCAACATATTAAATGAATTTTTTCCTATGATATCTAGAAGGATTTAAAACCCATAGGTGCATTTCATGACTGGTAATAGTCAATCCCTCCTAAAACGTTTAAGGTGATTATTTTTTGTTTTCCTGATCATTCGAAAACGGATTTTTTTCATTTCATTGGTCAACTTTACCACTGTCATGAAAGTTTTATATTTATTCGGGGAAATATTTCATAATCTTTATCTAAATCCTTGACAACGTTAACTTATTTTATGAAAGTTGAAAACGAGGAAGGAAATTGAAAACAATCTCATTTGATAAAACAAAAACCACTCAGAGTAAACATACACTGTGTTTTATTGAAATTTCATTTCAATTGACGTACAACCAATCACGAGGTTATATCTTAATTTTTTAGATTTTATCTTACTTATCCTATTTACATGTATTATTTTTTAAAAATCACCATAAAACAGTTTTAAATAAAAATGATAATAGATAAAAATTAAAAATAAAAGTACATGTACAAGATATAGAAAAAAATCACCACATCCATTTAGGCCTATAAACCAGGCAAACATACACATAATGAATTTAAGAATTTAACAATGAAACACAATGCCCGCATTCATATCAAAACTGAACGCATAATTTCCTTTTACTTCCGATCTTTCGTCATTTTACATTTGACGCCACTGTCTCCCAACACAGTAGGAGCGCCAGCGTGAGATTAGCCGTTCCGGAGGCGTATCACAGACACAGGACATCAAAATGTGCAGTTGACTTGTTATGTGGGAGGTACAGGGGCAACAACAAGTGTTACGACTAGCCGGTCCGGAGAGGTATCGCAGTCACGGGGGCACCCACACGTGGTTTGAGACTAGCCGTTCCGGAGGCGTATCACAGTCACAAGGACATCCACACGTGGTTTATGACTAGCCGTTCCGGAGGCGTATCGCAGTCACGGGGGCACCCACACGTGGTTTGAGACTAGCCGTTCCGGAGGCGTATCACAGTCACAGGGACATCCACACGTGGTTTATGACTAGCCATTCCAGAGGCATATCACAGTCACATGGGCAATTATAAGTGTTTAGACGAGCTGTTCTAGAGGCGTATCACAACCACAGGGGCATCCACACGTGGTTTGTGACTAGCCAGTCCGGAGAGGTATCACAGTCACAGGAGCATCCACACGTGGTTTACGACTAGCCATTCCGGAGGCGTATCACAGTCATACGGGCATCCACACGTGGTTTATGACTAGCCGGTCCGGAGGCGTATCACAGTCACAGGGGCATCCATACGTGGTTTGTGACCAGCCGGTCCGGAGGCGTATTACAGTCACAGGGGCATCCGCACGTGGTTTGTGACTAGCCGTTCCGGAGGCGTATCACAGTCACAGGGGCATCCACACGTGGTTTGTGACTAGCCATTCCGGAGAGGTATCACAGTCACAGGAGCATCCACACGTGGTTTACGACTAGCCATTCCGGAGGCGTATCACAGTCATACGGGCATCCACACGTGGTTTATGACTAGCCGGTCCGGAGGCGTATCACAGTCACAGGGGCATCCATACGTGGTTTGTGACCAGCCGGTCCGGAGGCGTATTACAGTCACAGGGGCATCCGCACGTGGTTTGTGACTAGCCGTTCCGGAGGCGTATCACAGTCACAGGGGCATCCACACGTGGTTTGTGACTAGCCAGTCCGGAGAGGTATCACAGTCACAGGAGCATCCACACGTGGTTTACGACTAGCCATTCCGGAGGCGTATCACAGTCACAGTGGCATCCACACGTGGTTTATGACTAGCCGGTCCGGAGGCGTATCACAGTCACAGGGGCATCCGCACGTGGTTTGTGACTACCCGTTCCGGAGGCGTATCACACTCACAGGGGCATCCACACATGGTTTATAACTATCCGTTCCGGAGGGGTATCACAGTCACGGGGGCATCCACATGTGTTACGACTAGCCATTCCGGAGGCGAATCACGGTCACAGGGGTATCCACACGTGTTACGACTAGCCGTTCCGGAGACGTATCACAGTCACAGGGGCATCCACACGTGGTTTATGACTAGACGTTCCGGTGGCGTATCACAGTCACAGTGGCATCCACACGTGGCTTATGACTAACCGTTCCGGAGGTTATCACAGTCACAGGGGCATCCACATGTGGTTTATGACTAGCCGTTCCGGATGCGTATCACAGTCACATGGGCATCCACACGTGGTTTATGACTAGCCATTCCAGAGGCATATCACAGTCACATGGGCATTCATAAGTGTTTAGACGAGCTGTTCTAGAGGCGTATCACAACCACAGGGGCATCCGCACGTGGTTTATGACTAGCCGTTCCAGAGGGGTAACACAGTCTCGGGGGCATCAACATTTGTTACGACTAGCCGTTCTGGAGGCGAATCACAGTCACAGGGGCATCCACACGTGGTTTATGATTGGCTGTTCCGGAGGCGTATCACAGTCACAGGGGCTTTCACACGTGGTTTATGACTAGCCGTTCCGGGTGCGTATCACAGTCACAGGGGCATTCACACGTAGTTTATGACTAGCCGTTCCGGAGGCGTATCGCAGTCACAAGGTTATTCACACGTGGTTTATGATTAGCCGTTTCGGATGGGTATCACAGTCACATGGGCATTTACACGTGGTTTATGACTAGCCGTTCCGGAGGCGTATCACAGTCACAGGGGCATCCACACGTGTTAAGACTAGCCGTTCCGGAGGCATATCACAGCCACAGGGGCATCCACACGTGGTTTGAGACTAACTGTTCCGATAGCGTATAAGATATGGAGTTGAGACAAACTGTTCCGGGCGCATATCACCAGGACATCAAGATATTAAGTAAAGACTAACCGTTCCCAAGGTGTATCACAGACACAGGATCATCTAGATGTAGAGTTGAGGCTATCTATTCCAGATGTTTATCACAGGGGCACCTCCATGTGAAGAAATACCTGAAGACTGGACCAAAGGAGTCATAATACCACTCCCTAAAAAGGTGATCTGAAGAATTGTAATAACTGGCGAGGGATTTCTCTGTTATCAGTCCCTAGTAAAGTATTCCTTAGAGTTATTGCCAACAGGATATCTGCAGCCATCGATAAAAAATTACGCAAAGAGCAAGCTGGATTCAGAGCCAACAAAAGCTGCATAGACCATATATTTGCTATCAGAAACATCATTGAGCAAAGTATCGAATGGCAGAACAAATTAATTCTAAACTTCATTGACTTCCATAAAGCATTCGACAGTGTCAACAGGGGATCTATCTGGAAAATATTACTGACATACGGGCTACCACCAAAAATAATACAGATAATCAAGATGATTTATGACAACTACAAATGCAGTGTATTACACCAAGGTCAGCTGTCCGAGTGGTTCGAAATACAGACGGGAGTGAGACAGGGTTGTGTTATTTCACCGTTACTCTTTCTTGTTGTCATCGACTGGTGCATGCGAACAACACTCGGCAACCAAAACACAGGAATAAGATGGACGCTCAGTACATTCCTCGAAGATCTAGACTTCGCAGATGATATTTGTCTCATATCCAACAACAGAAGGCACATGCAGATAAAGACCGACAAGCTATGTGCAGTAACAGCTAAGGTGGGATTGAAGATCAACACCAGTAAGACAAAAGTCATGTCTATCAATGAGAACACAACTGGAACACCGATACATATAAACAATGGAATAATCGAAGAAACAGAGGACTTCACATATCTGGGCAGCACCATCAGCAATGACAATGGAGCATCCAAAGACATCAAATCTAGGATAGGTAAAGCAAGATCAGCCTTTAGACAACTACACTCCATCTGGAAATCAGGAATGCTTTCCAAAACCACCAAACTGAGAATCTACAATAGCAATGTGAAATCTGTGCTATTATATGGTTCAGAATGCTGGAGAGTTACCCAGACTGATTTTCAAAAACTGGCCGCATTCCATAACACCTGCCTCAGAAAGATATGCAAGATCTACTGGCCAAGAAAAATAAGTAACAAGAGACTACATGAAATCTGTGCCCAGAAGGATATCAGAACAGAAATAAAACAACGAAGATGGCGGTGGATTGGACATGTGACGATACAAGACAACAACAGTACCACCAGAGTCTCACTAAAATGGACACCAGATAGGAAGAGTAAGTGGGGAAGACCGAAGGAAACATAGAGGCGGACAGTAGAGAAAGAGCTGAAAGAGATGGGGATGGGATGGAAGGAAGCGGAAAAAAGGCTAAGGACAGGCAGTTGTGGAGAGAGCTGGTGGTGGCCTTATGTGCACACACGCACGAAGAGGACTAAGTAAGTACCTCCATGTGTGGAGTTGAGACTAACTGTTCCGAAGGCGTATCACATGGACGCCCAGGTGTGGAGCTGAGATAAACTGTCCGGAGACGTATCATAGGGAATCCAGATGTGGGGTTGAAACTAGTTAATCCGGAGGCGTATCATAGACACATCCGCATGAGGAGTTGACACTATCTGTCGGAGGCGTATCACAGATACGGGCAAATCCAGATGTAGCGTTGAAATTAGCTGTTTCGGAGGCGTATCACAGACACAACGGCGTCCACATGTAAGGTTGGGACTAGCTGTTCTGTATACGTATCACAATGACAGGGGCATCAAGATTTAATGTTGAGACTAACTGTTTTTGGGGGCATATCACAGACACAGGGGCATGCAGATGTGGGGTTAAGACTAGCTGTTTCGGGGTTTTATCACCAGGACATAAATATATTGAATAATGACTAACCGTTCCCAAGGTGTATCACAGACTCAGGAACATCCAGATGTAGAGTTGAGGCTCTCTGTTCCGGAGACTTTACAGGGACGTCCAGGTATGAAGTTGAGACTAACTGTTCCGAAGGCGTATCACAGACACAGAGGCAGCAGATGTGGAGTTGAAACTAGTATCACAGGGATGTCCAGGTGTGGAGTTGAAACTATAAGTTTCCAGAGGCATACCACAAGAACATAAAATATTGAGTTGAGACTAACTGTTACGGAGACGTATCATAGAGACGTCCAGGTGTGGAGCTGAGATAAACTGTTCCGGAGACGTATCAAAGGAAATTCAAGATGTGGGGTTTAGACTAGTTAATCCGGAGGCGTATCACAGATACATCCGCATGAGTAGTTGGCACTCTCTGTTCGGTGGCGTATCACAGACACAAGGACATCCAAATGTAAGGTTGGGACTAGCTGTTTTGGAGGCGTATCACAGGCATGGGGGCATCCGCATGTAAGGTTGGTACTATCTGTTCGGTGGCGTATCACAGGCACGGACATCTAAATGTAAGGTTGGCACTATCTGTTCGGGGGCGTATCACAGGCACAGAGGCATCCAAATGTTAAGTTGGGACTAGCTGTTCTGGAGGCGTATCACAGGCACAGGGGCATCCACATGTAAGGTTGGGACTATCTGTTCGGTAGCGTATCACAGGCATAGGGACATCCACATGTAAGGTTGGCACTATCTGTTCTGGATGCGTATCACAGGCACAGGGGCATCCACATGTAAGGTTGGGACTAGCTGTTCTGGATGCGTATCACAGGCACAGGGGTATCCACATGTAAGGTTGGGACAGCTGTTCTGCAGGCGTATCACAGGCACAGGGGCATCCACATGTAAGGTTGGGACTAGCTGTTCTGGAGGCGTATCACAGGCACAGGGGCATCCACATGTAAGGTTGGGACTAGCTGTTCTGTAGGCGTATCACAGGCACAGGGACATCCACATGTAAGGTTGGGACTAGCTGTTCTGGAGGCGTATCACAGGCACAGGGGCATCCACATGTAAGGTTGAGACTAACTGTTACGGGGCGTATAAAAGACACAGATGCATGGAGATGTGGAGCTGTATTTGACTAGCTGTTTCGTTGGCATATCAACAGGGCACACAACAGACATAGGGCATCCGGATGTGAAGTTAAAACCAGTTACTCTAGAGGCATATCAAAATCACATACAGAGGCATACAGATGTTGCGTTGAGACTTGCTGTTCCGGAGGTGTGTTACAGACACAAGGGGTAAGACTAGATGTTCCGGGCGTATCAAACACATGGACATCCAGATGTAACGTTGGGACTAGCTGTTCTGGAGGCGTATCACAGAGAAAAGGGCATCCACGTGTAAGGTTGGCACTATCTGTTGCGTGTAATAGGATATCTAGACTTAGATGACACTAGGTGTAGCGCGTCACATGCTATCTGGAGTTAGATGAGACTATATTTTTATAGGATATCAAGATTTAAATCAGACTAGGTGTTGTATGTAGCAGGTTATCTACAGTTAAATGAGACTGGGTGTTGTTTGCAACAGGATATCTAGCGTTAGATGAGACTAGGTGTTGTGTAACAGGGTATCTAGAGTTAGATGAGACTAGGTGTTGAGTGTAACAGGACATCTAGAGTTAGATGAGACTAGGTGTTGAGTGTAACAGGGTATCTAGAGTTAGATGAGACTAGGTGTTGAGTGTAACAGGGTATCTAGAGTTAGATGAGACTAGGTGTTGAGTGTAACATGATATCTAGAGTTAGATGAGACTTGGTGTTAGCTGTAACAGGACATTTAGAGTTAGATGAGACTAGGTGCTGCATGTAACAGGGTATCTAGAGTTAGATGAGATTAGGTGTTGAGTGTAACAGGATATCTAGAGTTAGATGGAACTAGATGTTGTGTGTAACAGGATATCTATATTAAGATGCGACCAGATGTTGTGTATAGCAGGATATCTAGAGTTAGATGGAACTAGATGTTTTGTGTAACAGGATATCTAGAGCTAGATGAGACTAGGTGTTGTATAGCAGGATATCTAGAGTTAGATGAGATTAGGTGTTGAGTGTAACAGGACATCTAGAGTTAGATGAGACTAGGTGTTGAGTGTAACAGGATATCTAGAGTTAGATGTGACTAGGTGTTGAGTGTAACAGGATATCTAGAGTTAGATGAGACTAGGTGTTGTGTGTTACAGAATTTTTATTAATTCCGGAATTTTTATCGTATCCGCGTCCCTTTTCCTTGTTGTATATTATTTACCCGGAAGTCATATTATAGACCCGGAAGTAAACCAAAAAGTGTTATATTTAAAGGGCACCTGCAATGAACTGGGAACGGACACCACAAAATCATGATCATATGAAAGTTTTACATTAGCTGTCTGCTGAAAAATTAACAACATAAACTTGATTATGTTAATGCATTTAGTTACATGAAGTGTCGGATATGTATAAGGCGTTGTACGACTACAAATCTACTCTAAAAGATTATCTAAATTTTAAGTCTGGAGAACAATTCACCATACTTGACAAATCAAGAAGCGACTGGTACCTGGCACAAAATGGTTTTGGGGAAGTTGGCTACGTTCCACACAATTACATTACAAAAATAAATGTAGGCAAAGAGATGCATTCTGAAAATTTATTGATGCTTAAATTCTATGTTACTGATTAAATAATATTCTGACCATTCTGCAAACTCTAGAAATAAAAAACAAAAGTTAAATTCCCTGCCAAACCTTGCAGGTCGACACTTCATCAGCTGGTAAATTTTCTGTTCTAAAATATTCTATGTCAGTCTTTATCCCTTGTTAATGTCCTTGCCAAAGTGCTTGTGGAAAGGAAACACTTGTCCATAAGAACGTTGCTGGTCATACAGTTTGCTTTTAAAACACAGATACATGGGTTACTGATGTTGAGTGTATTGTCAATTATCACTCTTCTTTTGTTCTTGTTGCTTAGTATGTTGGAGGTTGTGGGTTTTAACCCTGGTTAGGTCTGACCAAGACTTATTCAGCATATTCAGGTAGTGACTATTCTTTTCCAAGCATTCGGTATTTAGAAACAAATAATCAGGGCCCCTTCAAGACCTTTCAAACCACTGTCATTTGTCATGGCAGGTGTTGTACATTGAAAATCCCTTCATGCGCATTGCCCTGAGTGTACTGTGATGGTCAAAACTTCTGCAATTTAACCTATAGCTGGTGATGTCTCGATGTAAATGAAATATTCCTGACTGGGATGTAAAACTTAACTCAATCTTCATTTGTTGCTTATTATAAATCAGATTTATGGAGTCGCTGTCCCATGTTATATATAACTGAAAACCTGTATGTACATCCTTGATTAACATAGAATGTCTGTGTAGACAGACAAATATTTGATATGTAGAAATTTTACAGTAACAGAGTCAGAACTTGCCTGGACCTTGTTGTTGATTACAGTTTGTGAGTTTTATATCAAAATACTTAATTTTGTTTCTGGGTTTTTTTCAGGCAACATTACAAGATGTAGTTAAGTTTATAGATCGGTCAATTGAAGCTATAAATTATGAAAGTACTAGAACTGGTGGAAAACTTCCTGGAAAGCTTAGAGAGGATCTTAAGTAAGATAAACATGAGTACAGGGCTCCTTTTCACAATTTCATAAAAGAATTGACTATAAAAATGGTAAAATAAATTGAAATATTAATGTATTCATGTCAAAAATCAATATGGACACGAATAAAACTAATGTTTATAATATAAGTACATTACTTAAGTTCATTAATCACGTTTTCATATCTATTTTACAGTTTCACAATAATTTTCCATTTTCACAATCTTGGCCAATACATTTCTAGTTTTCACAATGAGGGCCCTGGTCCCATTCACAAAAGATTGAGATGGAGTGCTAACTTACACTTTACAGTCTGCATCCAATGTATAAATATTGTAACTTGTAGTCTAAAAGTAATATCTTTTCAGTTTTACTGCTTCGAAGCTAGTCATTTCTTACCATGACCATTTCATACCCAAATTTACCATTTTGTACCCAACTCTGTCCATTTCGTACCATGACATATGACCATTTGTACCCAAATTTTCCATTTCTATAGTACGAAATGACTAGTAATTTTTAGCTCACCTGAGCCGAAAGGCTCAGATGAGCTATTGCTATCTATCACCGTCCGTCGTTCGTCGTCCGTCGTCCGTCGTGTGTCGTGCGTCGTGCGTAAACTTTACATTTTAATCTTCTCCTCCAAAACTATTGAGCCAAATTTGATGAAACTTGGTGATTATTATGCCTGGGTAACAGGCTTTCAAAATTGTGTTCGGGGTTTGACCACGCCCAACAATATGGCTGCCGTTACTATAAATAGCCAAAAGACAAAAAAATCTTCTTCTCTGAAACCAAAAGGTGCAGGCAAATTTTGATTGGATATTTGGATTCAGGATACCTAGATACACTAAAATTGTGTTTTTCATGAAAATTGGACGAAAATAGGTTACGCGTTTTTTGCGTAAAATTATGTAATTTTTAAAATGAGACATTTATTGTTATAACTTCATAATGGCTGAAGATAATTGTATGGAGTTTTCACTGTTGATCTTGTCTTGCGACTTTCTTCCGATTGATGTCAAGGTCAAAGGACAAGGTCATGTCCCAGTTTTTGACCTTTGATAAAAAATGCTATTTTTTAAACATTTCTGGTGATAATGATGTAGGATTTTTGGTTAATTGTAGGTATTGACATGACGATCATTTTGATATATTAATTAAGTTCATGGGTTCAAAGGTCAAGGTCACAGATGTACAAGTTTACCAAAATAGTTAATTATCTGCAAAACTATGAACTTTTTGTATAGGCATGTATATTAGAATATTGTAGGTAATGGCCCAATGGTCATTTTGATATATAATAAAGGTCATGAGTTCAAAGGTCAAGGTCACAGATGTAAACAAGTACTGAAATGATTATTTATCTCAAAAACTATAGACTTTTTGTATAGGCATGTATATTAGAATATTGTAGGTAATGACCCAATGGTCATTTTGATATATGAATAAGGTCATGAGTTCAAAGGTCAAGTTTACAGATGTAAACAAGTACTGAAATGGTTATTTATCTCAAAAACTATAGACTTTTTTATAGGCATGTATATTAGAATATTTTAGGTATTATCCTAATGATCATTTTGATATATGAATAAAGGTCATGGGTTCAAAGGTCAAGGTCACAGATGTGAATGAATACCTGAATGGTTAATTATCTTGAAAACTGTTCACTTTTTGTTTATGCATGTATATTAGAATATTGTAGGTATTAGCCTAACAACCATTTTGATATATGAATGAAGGTTATGGGTTCAAAGGTCAAGGTCACAGATGTGAACAAGGTCTGAAATGATTATTTATCTCAAAACTATAAACCTTTTGTGTAGGCATGTATATTAGAATATTTAGGTATTATCCTAATGATCATTTTGATATATGAATGAAGGTCATGGGTTCAAAGGTCAAGGTCACAGATGCGAATGAATACCTAAATGGTTAATTATCTTAAAAACTATTAACTTTTTGTATAGGCATGTATATTAGAACATTGTTGGTACTGGCACAGTGGTCATTTTGATATATGAATAAAGATCATGGGTTCAAATGTCAAGATCACAGATATAAACAAGTACTGAGATGATTATTTATCTCAAAAACTATAAACTTTTTATATAGAGATGTATATTAGAAAATTTGCCGAATTATTATTTTGATATTTGAATGAAGCTCATGGGTTCAAGATCACAGGTGAGCGTTAAGGCCCATGGGCCTCTTGTTTATTAAAATAATGCATTCAAAATCTGTGCATGAAAATACTACCAATTCGTACATATATATGAAATATAATGACATTATTTGTTGATTATATTTTAAAAAAGGTTCTTTATGAATAAGAATTTTTTTAAAGTGTTACTTATTAATATAATTAGCCTGATATAAAGATAGGAAGAAAAAAACATTGATAAGATTCTCCACTTTATCATTTGGAAATTTTGTGAGAACTACGTTGTGAGAGAGAGAGAGAGACTTTCACTATGATACGAAATTTATTGTAGGAATTGGTAACACTTCACTATCATATGGTATGAAATGGTAGTTACCGGTATGTAGTTGTAATATATGGTAAAATGGCTTGAGTGTATGGTACGAAA
Organism: Anadara kagoshimensis; assembly: GCA_021292105.1. Taxonomy (NCBI): domain Eukaryota; kingdom Metazoa; phylum Mollusca; class Bivalvia; order Arcoida; family Arcidae; genus Anadara; species Anadara kagoshimensis. Next base: position 58,713,651 of record CM037862.1, read on the forward strand.
TGGTCAAATATTATGGTACGAAATGGTCAAATATTATGGTACCAAATGGTCATGATACGAAATCATCATGGTACGAAATGGTAGTTGATATGGTATGAAATGACTATACGAATTCCTTTCATCTGTCCATTAGAAACAAAATTATCTAAACAGTTTTCTCACCTCTTTGAAAAAGATGTAGGTATACTGCTTTTCCTCTCTACTCCCAACCGTCTGTCTGAAACAAAAATTTTCAGAAACTACTGAAGACAGCCACTTGAAATTTTGTATGCAAGTTTAGTATGAGGTCCCATACCGCAAGTACATGCACTGATTTCAAGTTTTTCAGACATCTTATTTTCTGATTTTCAATTTCAGTTAAAAAAAGATGTTTATTTTTCGATAAACCTCCCCCCCCCCCCCCCCCCCCCTTTTAAATTTTTATATAATTGAATTTCTGAGAATTTATAGTGATTATTTATGTCTTATTACAGCAAACTGCTACAACATAGAGCAAACATTATTGAGGAATTTTCACAGAAATCAAAGACTTCTAGATCCCAGTCACCCACTAAGGACTCAGGTTTGTAAATCATGTGGATGTTTCCTTCTTGGGGTTTTTCTGTGACTGAATGGTCTTAAGCACCAATATATTTATTATAAAAAATCCTCTCATTGTATCCGTTAAAATTCCACTCAGTTCCACTAAGGACAAATCCTATTATGAAATAAAATGTTATATTTCAGTTTGCTTGCTGAGTGTTGGAGAATTTATTTTAGCACTATGGTTTTCTCCATAAACTGAACATTTTGATATAATTAAAAACAAGCATACTAGTCCATATCCAAATTACAATCCTAAAGCAAAGTAAAAACTTGGAAGTGAAAGAATCTTGACTGGGGTCATAAAACTCCATAATTCCACTCCCCCTTTATGGGTTGGCTCTGTATCAATGTAATTAGGCTGAACTATCTGCCTTAATGACGGTAAGTTACTTTTGATATTGCTACACGATAACATAATTCGGCCTACAGTAAGATTGTATTAAAATACTTAAGGAAGCCATAAGTTTACAGACATTAAACCATGTGTAGCAGAATAATCAATGATGGATCTATAAAATTATACATGTATCTCATAATGAATACCTGAAAATAGGGTTTCTCAGCGTACCATGTGATCATGGTGATACACCCCAAACATTTGTGCAGAACAATTATTTTCATTAGATATTGAATTGCACCATTTGATGTTTTCTTGTAAAAATTATGTTATTCCGGGAATTTGTGATAAAACATTTTCTAAACCATTCTGATGATATCATAGATGATATATGTTACCTTAAACAATGTGCAACAAACCTTTGAATTAAATGTGACTACACACAGGTTGAGAGAGATTAATAGCATATAACATATAAGTAAAGCTTAAACTATTTTATAAATGCTAGCACTTTAAACTATCAAAAACTCAATGAACACATGGACACGGTTCATAGATACATGTATGTAGATAACTTTAAAAATAAATTGTTAATCTTTTCTTTCTCTTCAGCTTCTTCCAAAAGATCCTCTCTAAAGAGGGGAGCACCACCTCCCCCATCACCCAGTAATGGAGCCAGTGGTCAGTCTCCTACAAAATCTAGTGATGTAGCGGATAGTAAAACTGTGTCACATAAACAGACTGAATCAGCTTCAGGGTCATCTAAACAGCATGAAGAAACTACAAAAAAGAAGACTGTTTCTAGTGGTTCTAATAAACAAAAAGAGAGTGCTCCACCTCTTCCAACACGAACATCTTCAATAAAAGAAAGTCAGCCTGTAGACAGTTACGTGTCAGATTTACCCAATGGAGTAACACAAAGTGAAAAGACAAATTCAAAACGTCAAATTACAGATCCCGAAACTGCTAATTTACTCAATGTTAAACAAGTACAAGGTGATGAAGCTACTGGTAGCAGTATGCCAGTATCACTTTCAATGAGATCATTACCAAACAGCCCTAGTAGAAACTTTTCTAGTCCTGCTCTTATTAATGTCAAAACTATCGCAGTACCACCTAATTTTAACTCTGAAGTCGTAGAGGAAGTACGTAAACATACCGGTTTGAGTTATGATAAATCATGTATAGCTGTAGAGGTGGTACTAAGTCATGTGGCTAATACAATACCACAGATAGCTGGCATGATGGACAAAATACTGGTTTCTCTTCATGAGGTAGGTTTTATTTTCAAATTTGTTTCACATTTGCAATTTTCTAATACTTTACTTTCACTTATTTTTTTTCATGAAAAACCTCTACCTTTATACAATGTATGTGTGTCAAAAAAGACATTGCAACAAATAAGAAAACTGCTTTACTGTATTACAGAGTATACATTGTTGAAGTATTTTGGTGAAATATTTTTCTACAAAGATTCTAGCATACAAATTAGATGAACATCTGTACTTAAACTTTAAATGTTAAAGCTATTTGGTTTATATTATAAGCTAGGGTCCATTAAACATTTCTCAGAACTTTCTTTCTTAATTATTATTATTCTTCAATTTCGAAAGAGTGAGGGATATTAAATTTGAACTTCTGCCATTCGGTCCTTCCAGACACTTGATGTCTGGAGTAATTATCCAAAACTATGAAACACACTTTTACAATACTTGCAAAGCATCAACATTGATAGATGCACATACAATTAGCCTTAGTTGGTTTGCTTATTTTCCTTGGAGTTATGACCCTTTGAATATAAGTACAAACAAATATGTCCTAATTCACTGAATTTTCATGTTCATCTTGAAGTCATTTTGTCTTATAGCCAAGTGAGGACCTTGACACAGAAACCAGTCATGATGCCACCCAGATAGAACATTTATTAGGTCAACTGTCAGCATGTAAAGATGACTCTCAACAAAGAAGCTGGGCATTACATGAAGATCAACAGGTTATCCTAGGATATCTAGAAGAACTGATTTCTATTTTGGTAAGATAAAAATGTGATTTTCATTTTCAAAATAAAATATCTCTGAAATGGAACATCAATTGTTAAATTTTTTTGATGCAGTGATAGGAATTTAACCCTTGATTCTATTCACTTTTGTGGTCCAAATAGCACCCTTACCATATACATGTACATGTATTATGGAATTAAGGAGTTTACAACTGACAAACATGCACAGTAAATCTTTGTTAACTCAAAATGCATGAGACTAATGTCTGCTAATTTTTCATTTATCCAGGATTTTGAATTTTTGATTTTGAAAAAGTGACAATTAAAATATGCCGAGATCAAATTCCAATGATATACTTTATATGTCCTACTAACCTTAACCTTAATCCACTTCTTGTGATAAACATGTAATTTATTTTCTCTGTCAGGAAAATGCAAAGCCTTCCATATGCAGAAAAGCAGTAGCAAAAGATAGTTATGATGGAATGCACAATTTGGTGGAATATTATCAGATGGTAAATATTGTTAAATAAAAACATGATAAAATGGAATGAATATTGAATATAGAAATAATAAAAGTCATAAGTAAATATTTTAATCATAATTGACAATTGATGTTATGTTTATCTGATGTTGATATTTGCAAGGCTAAAATCTCTTTTGTATAAAGTAATTACTGCCAATATTTGCACCAGTACAAATGTGATGGTGAACTAGGCCATAAAGCCATTCAGTCAGAAATGGAATTTTGGAGTCAGTTGTCATTATTTGACTCTGTTTGCTAAATCTGTAGTTGAATCTTCAGAACTGAAAATGATGAAATTACTAAATATTACTGATTATAATATAAGTCCAACCCAAATGTTTGGAGGCCTCCTTAAATACACTAGAAGGCCTGGAGAAAAATGATGACCTTGGGCGGGCGAACCGACAAACTTTATCACACTAGGAGCTGACCCAAATGAAGTTTTGAATCTAGGTGGTTAGTGTGCTGTTACCCATTGAATGTACTTTAGACCACTCTGCTCCTTAGGCCCCCTTTTGGGTTGAACCTGTACATGTATCTATTGTAGATAATCACAAAATAGAAGATAAAAATATATTGAGTTCTATTTGAAAAATTAGATGCAGGATGCAAAAGTTTACTGGTACTTTTCTATTCCTATTAACAATACTTATTTATTTGACAGGAAACTAGAACTATTATAAGATTATCAACTTTGAAAGTGTTTGGTCTTCTTTGTGGTTTAGATGCTGCAGTTATCTCCCATTTGTTATATTCTGTTTTACCTCTAGAACTTATCAATGAAATAAGAACAAATTATTCAGGTTAGTATAATTTCTGTTCTATTTGACATTTTAGGATAATGTACAATACAACATACAAGAACAACAAAAACATCAAATACAATAATTGTGCTTTAAGAATGATCTGAAAAGTAGGGTTTACTTACCAATAGCAGAACAATAATTAAGAGACATTTGAACCCTAATGGTCATTTTGGCTACCAAATTACAAGTACTGATTTTTTCACAATCTTGTGGTCAGTTTGACATCATTTTGGTCACCAAATTACAGTAAACACATATCTAATGAGACCATTATCCTTTTACTTTCATGCCCATCATGCACTGGATACTAACATGTGTATTTATCTTTGAGTAAAAGCACAACAACTTATTAAAAACAATCAATTTTCAGATTTTGCATAAGGCTGTGAGAATTCATTTCAAACTTTATTCAGATTTTGGGAAATTTTGGTATTTAAAAATTCATTATTCTAGGGCAAAGGAGCTTAGATCTCTTGCGTAATATGTTGTGTATTTATTTAGATTTAATTTGTTATTTCAGATGTACAGAGACTTAGTTATGTTTGTTTGGTATTAACCATGGTATTATGTACAGCTGAACCTGTTCCTGTTAATTTACAAGGTCAGTAAATGCGGCAGCAATGAAGGAAGGAAGGATGGTGGGCAAGATGTAGCTAGGTGTTACTTCTCTGTTGTTGTAGTAGTTTTTGTCAGTGTCAGCATTTATATAATGCATGTCAAGTTATGCATTAATCACTGCAGTAGCTCAGTTGGTAAGGTGCTTACTCCATGTGTGGGAGGTCGTTGGTTCAAACCCGTATTGGGTCTGACCCAAGACTTGAAAGTGGGTAGTGACTGTTCTTTCGCACTTGGGATTACCAAATGAAAGTCACAGTTCTTTTCTGATGGGTACTTAAAATAAACAAGGCCTCGTGTCACTGTAGGCATGGTACAATAAAAATCCCTGCTGTATAATGCCATCAGCACAATGCACAGGCAAATTAAAATTTCTGCATCTTTGCCTATAGCTGACAACATCTTGATATAAGTGAAATATTCTTGACTAGGACGTTTAACACCATTACTTAACTGAAGTTATTGTTGAGCAGACCTCAGATAAAGTACTTGGACACTCATCCTGACTGAGTTGAAACAGCCCAGTGATGAATAAAATTTTGTACAAATTCTGTACAGTAGATTATTTGTCAAACGTCATTCATGATTCTTATTAAAATGTCAAAATTGAGTGCTAAAATATAAAAAATACATAGATAAAATTACATCTTTGTTTTGAGTGATAAATTAAATTAATTGGTGCCAACTAAACAGTACCTAGTTGCTTGGCACACTTTTATGCATTTTAAAATTTTTATTTGAGCCCTTTGAAAATTCCATATTTTTGCAATATTTCACTTTTAAAATACAATATAGTCAAATAAACAAAACAGCGATAAATGCTAATATACTAACACAATAAATTTGTGCAATACACATTTGCTTTAAAACTTTTAAGATATCAATATGTCTGCCATTAATTTTTTGTTTTTTTTGTTTTTACAAATTCATTTTATTTTTCAGAGCGACTTAGTGAAGAGTTTATAGATTTTGTCTTTGAACTTATTGAGAACCCCCCATCTTTAGAACTTCAGGACCAAGCTGAGGACTTACTGGTCAACTTGATACTGACCATTAACTTACAGTATGATGACCACTCATCTAACACAATACTTGATGTTGTACAGAAAAAAGGAACGGTCAAAAATTTTACAGAAAAACTGATGCTTTTATTTAACAGAGGAGGTAATGTATTGGTGTTTAATTCTGTATATCTACATGAAGGTTTCCACAAATTTAAAGTTTATAAGTAGCCAAATTTTCAAAATTTGTGCAAATGTATTTCTTTTCAAAATATTTTTTCACAAATATCAAAAACAAGTTACTCTTTGGAAGATTTTGTTTTACAAAATTTGTAGAAATTTTAGCTACCACATGTACCAGGAATAGAAAGATAGTGCATAGTGTATTATCTGTAATCGATACAAACTGATACTGATGGTGACACACCAATTCTTGCCATCATGTTTTTTTAATGCCTTCATGTCATATTTTGAAAAAAAAATGTATGTATGTATTTCCAAGCAAGATGTACTAGACTTAAGCCACAGGAAATTATTATTTTTAGTCTAGTACAGCAGACCCAGATTATAGTGTGAAAAATATCTCAATTGGATTTGCTGAAGATTAGTTTTCTCTTGACACTCCAGTTTCCTCTGCCATTCATGAACTTTAATGTCTCAATATAAGTGAAAGAATCTTGACCTACCTATCTACATAAAGGACATTTTGAGATTGAAGAGAGTGAAATGTGATCAAGCAACTTTGTTTTATTGTTAATATCAAAGAACTATAAAGAATTGACTGCACAATTTTCTGTAGATTAATTTTTCATGGACTTTAAATTTATCTTTCAGATGATCCAGTACAGATGTTTGATCACCAGACCTCTCAGCCTCATTCTGTGTTAAAGTTATTTATAGATATATACAGTAGACAGGAAACCTCATTCCTACTTTATACAAATGATGCTAAAGTGCTGTTGGATATAGTTTTAAGACAATTAACTGACCTTCCTACAGGAGACCAGGTATGGTGGTTCAAGTGTTCTTTGTCATTTAGATGTTTGGTAGGGGATTTCTAATCAGTATGGTTTCATATGAGTTGAAATGTTGAATCAGAATATTTAAGATTTTAACACCAGTCTATTTTATTTTGCATGTACTTTCTTTCAGAACTCTAAGAAAAGATGCAAAAAATATTTTTATTTATACAATAGTGTCAAAAGTAAGGTGTGTATTTAGAATCCTTAATCTCACTTTAGATATAATCACAGTTTTTGTTTCCCTTTGACAAAGAAGTGGAGTAATAGTGTTTTTACCCTAGTCAAAATATCTTTCACTTGTATTTAGGCAGTCATTTTAGAGATGATAGGGCAATCTTGGTGGCCAATTGGTCTATAATGCCGACTTGTGGATCACAACACCTCTTACTGATCACATTTGAATCCCAAATGAGCAAACCCTAATGTGAGAAAGTTTGGTCAATCAAGGTTGGTGGTTTTATCAGAGCACTCTGGTTCCTACAACCATCCATGTACTAGCCATCTCGGTTTAAATGAAAGGTTCTTGACTGGGATGTAAAACTCCATTACCAGGTCTGGGATCCGCTTGAAACGGGGGATAAATCGAAATCGCCCGATCAGGGGATAAAGCGTCTTAGCGTTTTTGTGACTATAACATCGCGCATGCGTATTTCATTTGTTTGCCTAGAAACCGGCTTAAAATCGAGTAAAATGGATGACCTTTTATAAAAAACGGCCGCGGGGGTTCATTTCTAAGTAGGGGGACTTAAAATTTTTAACATTTATAGTAAACACATATTTCTAAAGATCTGTCGTGCGGAAAAAAAGTTATAAGCTCTTAAAAATGCACTTCCGGTTAAAAATGTTCCAGTTGAAAATACATCGTAGTTACGGGTATAGAAATAATAAAAGAACTGTTTCTTACCTGGTGCAGATGTGTGATAAGAAGAAAAAAACAGATAAATGCACAACTTATTGTTAATGTGCATTTTGTAACTAACTCTTTGAAGATATTTTTTCATTTTCTAAATTTTACTCCCCGGCCCCTCATCCATTAAATATCAAAAAGTTTTACAATCTACACATTCCTTCATGAAATAACTTGTTATTGTTCAGGGTAAAATGTTCAGATTGTGTTATAAGTATTCTGTTGTAAAGTCAGATGAAAAGGTTGTAAATATGTAATAATAGTATATGTTTCAATTCTCAACCCAATGCCATAATATACTAACTAAGCTTTTAGTGGCAATTTGATTTTTCGGTTTTTAACCAGTGCATATATAGCTATATATTGGAATGTCGGGAGAATAGGGTAAATCTAGATGGTGCTTTTAGTTCCAACATAATTATTATAAACTAAAGAAGACTTGTCATTTAGCCTCCTGTTCTTTATTACAAACAAAAGAAACCATATTTCAATTGGACATTGATAATGACTGGAATTTATTAAGAGTTGTATCTTTCTGAGCCGTTCATATCTTTTTGAGCTGTTCATTGTTTAAGCTTATCGGGGGAGGCTAAAAAAATTGAGAGAGACATGTAATACTAATAATTTAAAATAATAACAATAAACAAAAGCGGAATTACTTATTACGATTGATTGTATCATCCAATTGGTTTTGTAGTGACTTGCTTGGAATTCCGAACCCAGTTTATACTATATACAAAAATTATTTATAAATTAAAAATAAAAGGAAGAAAAACTGAAAAAATAAATGTCGTCCTCTGATTGAAAAGCAAGATAAAATAGTGTATTGATTTTTTTAATTGAGTTTATTTTTAGATTAGAATTAACAATCAATTTGTGTTTAATTAAAAATCCTCATTCACTTGTTCTTCTTTAATTTAATCTTTCATGCCATCATTGGAATACACTGCCAATATGTCTTCTATTAGTACCCGTTGCCTGTCGGATTGACAAGGCTTTATTGACAACCGCGAGTAGATGTACGATACACCGGATGTCTACATAAGGTAGTATTACTCACGAGCATCGGAACTCTTCTGTGTACTCGCGAGTACACCCTCAAGAATTACCTCCCTTTGATTGTCACCCGATCGGGCGATCCCCCGTTTCGGGCTGATCCCAGACCTGATTACTGTATTCTTCGGTTAGAAAATTACCTTATTAAATTTTAAACCTTTAAAAGAACAATATCGTCAACTATATACAATAATGTTACCACTTGTTTTCTTTTTAGGTCAGGACTATCTATTTGAAATTGCTGCATTTATTTGTTAAAAATTCAGACTATTGTGAGTACAAACACAGATTAAAAGAATTTCAGCATTGTTTACAATCTATTGTTCAAAATGAGGAGGAGTGTGCCGTAGAAGAGGATAAAGAGATCTCAAACACTATATTACAATTACTACAGTAAATCTAAAGACATAAATAATACGCACAACTAGTCATGTATGAATAAATATACATTATTGACTACCTTTTGTTAAAACACATTTTCTTAATAGAAGACATTTTAAATATGTCTTTCCAAACTAGACCCTGTTTTAATCTTGAATTTCTGTACAGAAACTCTAAAAAAATTTCCCTTCCTTGTATAGATACCCTGTGCTTTTAGAGACCAGGTCCCTTTGTTTCTCCAAGTGATGTTTGTTAACAGGTTTTGCTGTTTGTAATATGAAATAATGTAAAAATTCATGGCAATGTAATTTAAGCAATACCAAAAATGTGCAAAAATGGAATTAAAATAAGCACATTGATACTTAAATCAATATTTTTATGTCTTTGTTTTTAAGATATATGAACTTTTATGATATTTTTAACTGTTGGTAGGAACATAATTGCAAAGACTTCTTTTTATATTTTTTGCAAGAATTTCTATCTGTAATTGTTTTTGCTATAATTTTTAGCACTATCATGCAATACTCAATGGCTTGTTTTTCTCCTGTTATATGATATGGACCCTATTTTGTCCCCTAAAAGTGAATGTATCTAAACATATTGAAGTACGGAAAGAAGTATACATTTGTATTTATCTTTGAAAAAGTTGAATGAATAAGTTGTATGGGATTTCATTTATTGTGTTTAAATGCACATGTAAAAGATGGCAAAATTGACTATTTTTATATTTCATGCCATTTTTTGGTATTTTTGACACACTGGAAAATGTATAGCAAAACTAAAAAAATTCATACTTTCACAAATTATGTTTCTTGTCATACACACTATGAAGTTTGTTCTGGTTTGCATCTATGTGTATACTTTCCAATTTAAAAACTATACATGTGTGACCTTGACCTACATGTAAATGGTTGTAAATTAATGAAATGCACTTTGATGTCACAAATGTGACATCATTAATAGTTGGAAGATTGATATTATATGTGTACAGCCAAATTTTGTTCACATGAAATTCACGTAAAAATTTTCACGTGAGCTAAGGTATAAGCTTGATTCACGTTAATTTCACATGAAATTTTTATGTGAAATTCACGTAATTTCATGTGAAACTTACATGAACTAAATTTGGCTGTGTATATAATTTTATTCAAACATAAAATTAATATGTAGTTCAAAGTTGTGTTTTTGTTGTATTTTGGAGGGGGGGGGTCTGTTATTCTATGTACTTCTTTTGTTGTATGATTATCATTTACTGCAGTATGGTCAGTTAAAACCTAAATGCCATAAATTAATATGTGCCAATTTAATTTTCTTGCATAGATTTAAATAAACTTGGATTTTAATGCATAGTAAAAAAAAATTGACATTTTCACCACAGAAAATGGAATAATGGAATCAATTTGTATTGAGAAGTTATTTTAAGATAATCTTGATACACATGTAATTGACGTATCAGCGGCCATGCCTTTTATGTTCCGACACTGGCCGCCATCACGGTACCAAATCAGCGTCATGTTAACTAATGACATACTAGTGTCTGTGACGTCATTAAATGGCACAATTCAGGACAATTTTTCATTCTTTTTGTGTGTAATTTAAGCATGCCAGGCCTTTGTCGGAACATTGAGGGTGTGGCTGATGATGCATCAATTGTACTGCACATAGTACATGTTATATGTATTGTTTTACTTTGAACAGCTGTCAAATTTTAACTTCTAATCATGGTAGTATTTGTTATAGTAACTACATGTACTTGTTTTATATTTTTCACTGTATAGTAGAACCTGTATATAAAAACCACAGATGGAGTCTATAAAATATAGACTTTATAGTCAGCAAGTCTTTCAAAGATATTATTTTTGTTAAAATAAGAAATAATGGTGCATAAAACAGTGATCTTAAGACAGGTGGTTGCTATAGCAGGTTTTACTGTATAGACAGGTGGTTGCTATAGCAGGTTTTACTGTATAGGATTTTATTGTGTTCAAACTAAAGCTTAATTTCAAATGGCATGACTTCATTGGGATCTGCTGATCAACTTGTCAATTTATTGGCCAGGTACAATTTATTTCTATTGACATGCTACAACATTGTGATGAGCATAATCCAATAAAACTGAGTTAAAATCATATTTTACATTTTTATATCAACCTTTTTATCTCACTATCTGGCATGGGTCATTTCATTTCATTCATGAACCTTATGAAAATTTATATTTGACTCTGCATATTTTAAAATTTGTTTTTTGTCACTTATTTAATATCTTTAATCATAGCTTCCTTTCAGCATTCATTTGCCCTTAAAAAGTGATAATATTTATTGCACTGCAGCAATTTTTTAAATATTTACATGCATCAGTGCACCTTAGGTCATAGTGCCATGAATCTAGTAAAATGGCATGAGAAGTTGTATGACAGATATAGTTTTGAGTCGTGTAGAATTGCATGTATGATATAAGGAAGAACAACGATCAGTATTAAAATACATGTATTTATTTACATTGTAAAAGCTTCTTTACAAAATTGATGATGTGTATGCATTTTAAAAGTGAAATAGTTTTGTTTTTAGAGCATTTCTGAAAATGCTCCATGAGGTGTTTCTTTTCAACTATGTTAGTGCTAAATGTGTTGCATGTATAGTTTTTATATTGAACATGTTGAATGTACTGTAGTGAATTTGTGTACAAGTCCATTCGTATTTACAAGTGTATTCGGTAATCTAATTATGAGTATCATTAAGCTTATTATACCACAGGTACCTTGGGGATAGAAATATTTTGACAGGCCTGTAGATTTTATTATTTTTTCTGTTATATTTTAATATAAGGATCACATGCTTTAAATGCTATAAAAACATTTAGTAAAAATCACAATCTACAACCTGTCAAAATATTCCTATAATGTGATATACCGGTAACTAGACAAAATAACATGCCAATTTATTTAAAGAAGTATCATGTCTGCTGAAATCCGGCATAAATCAGAAAATATATTTATGCATGATATCTTGCATATGGTGCCAGGAGTTCAAAATCCCATGGGTTCGAGTTCTGAGACCTATTGATTTTACATGTCTGTTGGGACCCTTGATATTTAACTGTTAAAGTCCAATGGGCCTGCCATTTTTACCAGGTTAATATTATTTTTTCTATATGATTACAAAATGACACATGACCCTTTCAATGATGATAGCTGACTTCAAAAGTTTCTGTGGGTCCTGCCAAAAAATAAAGGCAAAAGGTCCTGGGCCTTCCATTACAAAGCAAAATTTTGAACCCCTGCATGGTGCCCATACTGGAGAGGTGATATGTAATCAAGTTTACAACTGTGTATCCTGAACACATTTTATATAATCAGCTTATAGTACAATCATAGCATTCATATTCAGATATTTACAATAATCATTTAATACATGTAATATGAAATCATGGAAGGGATTGTATCTATGCAACAGATACTGTAAAATGGCAAAATCTTTGTAATCAAGATGCAATATTTAGTAACCAGTGTAAACAGCAAGCGTTTGTAACCAGTATAAACAATAAGGATTTTGTAAGTTGACACAGGGTAGCACTATATTGTGCTTATAGTCACAAGGTTTTTACTTTTGTTACGTTTGCGAAAATGATTTTACAGATGTTGTACTTTTTGAAAGTTTCATACTCAGAACTTATATGCCTTTTTCAAAATTTAGAAATTTAAGTATAAAAACAGTTGGTTTATATTACAAGTATTGCAAGTTGGATTATATTACAAGTAATGCAAGTTGGATTATATTACAAGTATTGCAAGTTGGGTTATATTACAAGTATTCCATTTGTTAATGCATTAATAAAATTCATCAATATTGTTATTGCATTTTAGAGCAAGATACATATGTGCCCAGTTCTGTTTTATAGTCAGGTTGCAACAAAATGCCATTGCAATATGTTTTAAAAAAAACATCCTCGGACATTGATTTAATTTCTCATTTGACAAATCCTTAAAAAGCAAATTGTAATAAAAGCAAGACTTTTTACTTGATTATGAATTCATGGTAAGTTTCATTTTGATGAATAAAATTGATACAAATGTAACTAAGGTAATAGGGTAATGTAGTAATCATTTCTATTACTGTTGTATCCACTGCTGAGCATAACTTTTTCTGTGCCAAAAATAGAATGATGTGCAATATTAATATTCTATTAGGTTATCATGCTTTTACTCAATAAAGCAAGATGAATGCTTTTCCACTGATATTGAACAAATGAAGGTTTTACTTTAAAAGTTTGTTTAGTTTACTTCAAACATAAAATTTAAATGATGTCATTATGATGTCAAGTGACGGATCAAGGCATTGGTTTGTTCCATTGTAAATTATTTTAAAAAATGCTGTTTGCATGTACAAGAGACCTGTAGGTTTTGTTTCAATGCACTAATTTATAGGATTTTCCAATCATGAAAATCCAAAAACTTCATGTTTTACAGAGAATATTGATGTAAAAAGCAAGTCAATAAAGAAATGCATGAAAAAGTGAAAATGATTGATTCTTGCAGTCCATTTTATAGTTTTGGTACAAAAGAATGTTTGCTAGAAATCTGAAAACTGTCATAAATTATGATGGGTACAAAAGATTAAGTATGAAAGTTCATAAATTATGCATGTTATGATGGGCTCAAACATGTTTGTTAAAAGCCTGAAAAGTTTATCATGATGGATATTTTTGTTAGAAGCCAGAAAAGTTTATCATGATGGATATTTTTATAAAAGCCTGAAAAGTTTATCATGATGGATATTTTTGTTAGAAGCCAGAAAAGTTTATCATGATGGATATTTTTATAAAAGCCTGAAAAGTTTATCATGATGGATATTTTTCCTTTAAGTCTTCCCTCTTTAAGGTTACACACATGTATGCTTTATATTCACCTTTCTTGTTGTTATTATTTATTGTATATTTTCAGAAAAATATTGCACATTCCATCAATAAATATTGTATTGTAAATCCTAATATTGATGGTTTGTTCTTCTTCACATGTATTTGCTCTAACTGTGGATGTTTTTAGTTGAATCTTAACTTTCCCTGAAAAAGGATTTGCCAGCTTACCATGTGATACCCAGTAACATTAGTGCAGAACAGATATGGAAGCACATCAATTGACATTTACCCGTGAAACATTACTCCATTTATTTCCAACCTAAACTCTTCCAAAATCTCTCACACAAACGTTAAGAGGTATTGGTCATGTGGTACACTGGCAAACTCTATTACATGGATCTGTCTTTGATTGCTTGTGATCTATAGAATTCATGGTCCAAAGGGAAGTAACTCTTGTCAATAAATTGAGTCGATAACAATACTGAATGTTTGATGCAGATACAAGTTTAAAAGTTTCATTAGAAAATTTTAGAATAAAAACAAGGAAAATAGTAAACACCCCAGTCTGGATAAATTACAGTACTTGTACGTCATCATCAGTCACATTGGAGTTTCGAATCCTAGTGAATATTCTTTCTGTAACTTGTATATGTGTATAATAAGAGTGAGTGAGTAATGGTGTTTAACATCCCAGTCAAGAATATTTCACTTATATCGAGACATCGCCAGCTATAGGCGAAAGTGCAGAAATTTTGCCTGTGCGTTGCGCTTATGGCATTATACAGCAGGGTTCTCTAGCGTGCCAAGCCCACCGCTACACGGGACCTCGTTTATTTTAAGTTCCCATCCTAAAGAACCGTGACTTTCATTTCGTAATGCCAAGTGCTTGGCGAAAGAACAGTCACTACCCACTTTCAAGTCTTGGGTCAGACCAGGCCGGGGTTCAAACCCACGACCTCCAACTTGCGGAGCGAGCACTCTACCAACTGAGCTACCGCAGTGGTATATATGTGTATAATAAGGTATTTGGTCATGGCATGGAGGAAGAATCTGGGTTACCTGGAGAAAACAACCTACTTTTGACAAGTGAACTGAAAAACCTCATTAGATTTGCCAGAGTTGGATTTAAACCTACGAGGTGAGAGGCACCATGATCCATTAGTTGGTGACCTAGACTACTAGGCATAGGCGTAGGAGGGTTTTTAATATTGGGGGGGCCAAACCGAAGCTATGTCTTATGTCGTGGCGCAAGTACGACCTCGTGCCTATGGCACGAGTCGGGGAGAGTATGAGAGGGGTGCTAAACCCCTCGCATAGGCGGGGAAAATTTTCAAAACTAAGTCCTGTCTAGACGCATTTTCAATGTATTGTGCATCGTTTTGATAGGTTTAAAATGCTGTGATATCAAGGCAAGATTATAAAAATAACCGTATGACACAAGTTCCATAATCATCCCTCATTGGAGATGGATATCAGAGGCTGATCCAGAATTTTAGAAAGGGGGCGTATAATGCGAGATTTGAAGGCTCGAATCTTCTAGGGGGGTTCGGGGGCATGCTCCCCCGGAAAATTTTGAAAAAGTGGCGCAAAAATCCTGCATTCTGGTGCAATCTGAGCTGAACAATATGTATTATTAGCGACATAAAGGGGGGTGCGTATTCCCCCTACGCCCCCCACTGAATCCGCCACTGGATATGGGGTACCCCGGAAAATTTTGACGCCCTTTTACAAGTATAATGATGAAATTGATAATTGATTGGTTACCAGATGGACATTTCCTGTTAAAGCTCTTGTTTTTTTTTTTTTTTTTTTTTTTTTCTTTTTTAGCATGATAAAAAATTTCACACAATATATTGCGGGGGCCTGGCCCCCCTTCTCTGATATTGGGGGGGGCCCGGCCCCCGCTGGCCCCCCCTGCTCCTACGCCTATGCTAGGCCACAGAAGGCCAACTCTCAGTCAAGTTTTATAGTTGATAATCTCGATATTACTAAATGGCTCTAATTGCCAAACCTGATGGATTTTTATATTTCATTTCAGAGGGCAAGTTTCTCATAAGTTCGACAAGTTGGGCCTTTTACATTGTCTAGTTGAAAGAAACTTTATTGAAGTTAACCCATATAACCACAATACAATACACGATGGCTCTACAATTTATGCAGGGCCTCGGTGACCAAGTAGTCTAAAGCAAGCACTTACAGATCACACATCACCTCACCACCTAGGTTCAAACAAATCCAATTTTGGATACATCTTAATATGAGAAAGGCTATCGATTCCTTTGCCAAAGGTTGGTGGTTTATTCCATCATCCATGAACTGACTGCCTAAATATAAGTGAAAGAATTCTGACACCTTCACTCCACTCTACACTATATGTACTAACTAGCCACTTATACCACATGTACATTGTACTTAAGAGTATGGAATGGAGTACATACCCTTTATGGGCTCCAGGCATTCAGCATGGGAATATAATGTTAGGGATTTAAAAAATAACCGTCTATCAAGATGTGACATTCTGACAGAGGTCTCTTTTCTTCAAAAGAGAACCATTACAGTTCATTTATACAAGAATATTACAACAATGGTTTGAATTTCTGCAACTTCATCTATACCTCCAAACATTCCTGACCATATAAAAATAAAAAAATAGTAGGAATCGTTACTGGTATGGATGTTAAACCTAATGTGCTTGATTTAATTTGTGTTAGAATAGAAATATTCAACATCTACCTGTGTTTTTTAGTAGAAAAATACATAGGCATTGTTCCATGGTAAACCTGGTAATATATTCCTCCACATGTAATATCTAGCCTATTTTTATTGGACGATTTACATATACCACAGGTAAATGTTGATTATTTCTTAATCAATTTAAACACGATCTTGTTCATTTTAATCTGTGTAAAACAATCAACAACACAACTCTAATTATTACATGATTTATTTTAATTCAACAAATAATTTGAATTTTGATGTTAAAAACATTATCAACCAGGCCAATATATCATAGCAAATTTATAAACACTATATATATGCAAACTTATTATATATATACCAAAATTTAACAAAGTTTATGAAATCCCTTCATATGTGAAAATTTCAGAAAAATTAACAAAATTAAGTGTACATGAAGAAATACACAAAATAATCAATTATTATTTGTTGTACATTTTAAGTACAATCTAATATAACAATATGCACCAAGTGATCTTTATCACTAAGTAACTAAATATATATGGTGACTATTCTTAATATCAAAACTATAACAAGCACTGTATAATAACCCATTCTCTCTGATTGGCTTAAATTAATTATAAATGCACCAACAATGGTGTTCGCTGCTGTACCATATGACGCCCCCTTTATATTTGTGTGGAACAATTATTTCCATTGGATATGGAATTGTATTAGTTCACATTTCCAGTAAAAACAGCATTATTCTGGAAACTTGCGACATTAAAGTTTTCCAAAACAACCCGCACAAACGTTAAGAGGCAATTATCACATGGTACAGCGGAGAATCCCATTTCTGTAGACCATCTTAATTTTCCATATATTATCACAATAAAATAAAGCTTGCAATGAACATGTACAAAAAACCATTAAACATGCTGAAGATGTCAAATTCCATTATTTAATTTTCCACTTTTTCAGAAGATAAAAAAAATTTCTAATGAAGCAATTGAAAACAACAATATTGTTTTTCTCTAATTTCACTTCATTCTTAAAAGAATTGGAAGTTAATAATCTGGCCAACTTTAATTTGAAATAAGATAATTGATTATATAAATCCAATAAGGGTACCTGTCCAATATGATATGATTTCATTTTCCATTACAGTAAAACCCATTACAGAAGACATCCTTATCAAACAAAACATGCAACATAAAGGAGACAGGTTGTTTGTGCGTTTTTGTGTTACAGATAATTTAATTACTGTATAACCAGAAATATCATGTAAGCCAATTCAGTTAATTAGGATCCCCTGCTAGTAGGTACACTTTAGTGATTTGCTCTTAAGTTCAAAGGGTGATAACTCCCAGGAAAATGAGCAAACTAACTTGGGTTAATGATATGGGCATCTTTTATCAATGTTGATGCCTTGTATCAAGTTTCATAAAATAGTGATTCATAGTTTTGGAGAATTACTGCAAAGTATCTGTATTGACAGAATGTCCATTTAATATTTCCCTTTTTGTTATAAATTTTGATTTTTTTTTTTTTTTTTTTTTTTTTTTGATACTGAAATGTCTCAAAAGCTAACAAAAATTTGAATTTTGTTAATCAGGACATCAAAATATCTGGTAAATCTACAAAAGTATCTTGCTACAAAAAATTTCTGGTTATACAGTAACTGTATCACTATTAAAACGTTGACAAAATTAGATTAAGTCTATAAGGTATCATTAAAATATATGTAGTTTTTTACTGTACACACAAATGGAATTCCAGTAGTTTTTTCTTGCATTTGATCATATAATATTTCAGCACAATTATTCATAAAAACACAATTCAGATGGCATATATAAGGTTATTTGAAGTCCATAGATTTTACTACAACATTTGCTGAACAGCTTTAATGATACAGTTACTACTAATTCCATATCGATCGAGTAACTCTGCACATTTACCGCTTCGTGGAACCTCTTGTACAGCAAGTTTCTTCACAATGATATCCCTTTCTTCACTTACAGCAGAACATACAGCATCACCAACACCTCCTAAATAAAACAAAATAAAAAATTTAACATAAGAATTTATTTTAAATATAAATATAAAATTTATAGGGTAAAATAGACAAAATATTCGTTCATAGCAAATTAATGAAAAGAATG
This sequence comes from Anadara kagoshimensis, assembly GCA_021292105.1. Taxonomy (NCBI): domain Eukaryota; kingdom Metazoa; phylum Mollusca; class Bivalvia; order Arcoida; family Arcidae; genus Anadara; species Anadara kagoshimensis. The sequence goes on from CM037862.1 coordinate 58,732,579, forward strand.
TAGTGAAGTGGAGAGGGGTGCATGGAGGAATGGTGTTTTATGTCCCAATACAGTTTTATTATTATTATTATGGCAGTTGGTTTAGAAATAATGGAGAAAACCTGAGGTCCAAAGAAAACTACCAAATTTTGGTTGACTGATAATCAAGTCAACACTATTTCACTCGTAACAAGACAGATACTCTGGGGTGATGGAGGAAACCAGTCTCTGTAGAAAACTAGTTGTCTCAGCAAGCTATTTAACAAACATTCACACACTAGAATCTGCCCTTCAACAGTAAAAGGCATTGTTATCTATGATGAGGTTGGTCTGGATCAAATCCATAGGTCACTGTGTAAACATATAGAAAAACTCATATTATTACATTTGAAAACGTAAAAGTTTCCAACTATATGGATAAAAGACCTGGGTGTTAACCTTTATTTAAACTTAAATCAAAAACATACTAATCCATGTTCAAATCACAATCCCAAAGCAAAGTAAAAACTTTTAAACTGACGAATTAGGTTAAACATGTCAACTTCCACCAGGGAAGTGAGGCTGGGTTCTCTAGAAAGGTTAGCAAATCTTGTTTAGCTAGCAACACCCGTCACATGTAATCAAAATTGAGAGTGAAAGGAAGATGTAACTATGGGACACCAAATATATCCTTGGTAATTGTGGATTCAGAAACCTCATATCAACACTTACCCCATGGATAATGATCTTCCACAGTAAGTATTTTGCCACCAGTGGCCTTGGCATTGGATATAATTGTGGCTGCATCCATTGGTTTAACTGTAAATGGGTCAATAATTCTGATATTGATGCCATCTTCAGCCAGTTTATCAGCAGCCTTCATTGCTTCTGCCAGAGTAACACAGCACCCAATGACGGTCACTTGGTCATTGTCACTCTTACGAACCACCTATCAAATATAAAAAACATTTTAGAGTACATGTAACGCAACAACCAATGACAAAGTATGTCAATAATAATCTGGAGCAAACATGCAAATTATGAATCGAATCCATCAAGTCTTTGAAGAGTTACTGAATGAAAACCCCATTTGGCTAAGTCCAAAATGGACTATAACTCTAGTCACATAAATCAGATTTTAGCAAATTACTGCTTATTTAGGATGAGAAATATACATTCAATATATTAATCCAATACATTAGGTCTTTTAAGATGGATCAGTTGATTGAAAGGGTTTTTTATTTTACAGTCTAGAAGATTTCACTTTAATGGAGACAACAGCTACAGGTGAAGTGATAGAAACTTTTACCCTTGCAGTGCACTAAAAGCAATGTGCTGGGAGGGTTTTCCAGTATGACATGTCTGCCATGTCAAGGACATCTGTTTTTAAGGTCTCTTCCATAAAACTCTTCGACTTATTTCTAAATGCCAAGTGCTTGCAAAAGAGCATTCACTACCCATTTTCAAGTCAAAGATACGAACCATGGCCTCCAACATACAGAGAAAGTACTGTATCTACCAACAGAGCTACTATAATGATAGGTATCTGTAGAGTCTTTCATTCAGAGATGTCAATGCCATAACAAAGTAATATTTGACCTTTTGTAAATATGTGTAAGTAGTATATAGAACAAATCAAGATAATGTTGACCTACCTTTGCTTTTCCTATCTGGAAGGGCTCATTATTATCATATAAAACTGGCACATTTGGACGGCTGGTTCTGATAAAGCATACACCACTCGTGTTAGCTGCCAACTCCACTGCTCTCTCACAGGATACGGCATCACTAGGATAGAATACAGTGGATCCTGGTACGCTGCGGAACATAGCTAAATCTTCTAACGCCATCTGGGATGGACCGTCTTCTCCTGTAAATGTATAAAATAAACTGATTTGTACAAACATGGATGATAATTTTATTTTGATGAAAATTTAATATATAATGTTTTTTAATGTCACACCAGCAACTTTTTAGATATTCACAATGATAGCAAGCTTATTAATCTCTTAGAGATCAATCAAAGATGTATGTGTAACCATGAAATGTGCAATGTGTTTTATGGTCTGCCTTGTAAAAGTAAACATGAATTTATGGTGCTAGTACACAGTCTGTATACAAAAGACAAGCAAAGAACAAACCTTTTGCTATGTTTGGGCATTTTCAACATATAAAACACGAAAAGAATTATATACATAAGGTTACCTGCTGTTACCTGCTCCTGTAGTTTAGAGTCACCCATGTTTATAAACACTGCCATCAGATCTTGAGTACTCTATACATATCGATAATGTAAAGAAAGCATCTAACCATTTACAAAATGTTTGGTTTTTCATATATTGTCACAATGATTAAATCATGTTTTCTTCACATGATCATTAACATGGGTTTATTGTTTTATACAACAAATATTTTCTTTTTTTAATGTTACTTAACTATCATGCCACCTACCTATTGAGATTCCTGCATGAGATCCCACAAAGTTAGCATTAGTCTGTGATATGGCACCCATACGGATTTGATCAAAAGCTCTAGTAAAGAATGCAGCAAATGTACTGATAAATGGTACGGTTCTGTTCCTAGTTCCACAGCCTATACCAACACCTACAAGGTTCTGTTCTGCTATAAAACACTCTATAAACCTGTCTGGGAAGGCATCCTAAAAAATATAGTAAAAGTAAAAAATGGCAATGCTCAGATAAAATAGGTAATTTAAATAGCAGCGTAGATATCCTTGTCTAGAACTCCCTGACAGTTCTAGATATACTAAAAGCTGATGTTACATTATATTGATTGGATGTAAAAAAAACAAAAAACAAACAATAAGTGTCATACATTACTCCCCCTCCCCCATTTTGACAGTTTAACTTTAAAATTTGGTAACCCACAATATGTTAAGATCCACTTTCAAGGTGTTCAATATTTGTAGATCTTGAATTTTTAAATAAACTTTTGCAGCTTTGGTGTTAAATCTGTTTAATAACTTATATGTCCATTCAATGTTATTTTATGCTGCTATACTTATTCAATGGCAAGGTTTATTTAACAAGCTCACCTTAAACTTCTGTGCAAAGGTAGAATTTTTGGTATCACCATCCATGGCTACAACATGACTGTTATTTTTACCAAGCTTAACAATAGCAGTACCATAAGCCAGTCTGGTGGCAAGCTGCAAAGAGTAAAAAGATATGTGGGTAATACAATAACACAGCATATGGTCACACTGTCAAATATCACAGATGTGATATAAAGCAGTCATTTTGATACCAAAGATGTATTTTGATTTCTATATCTTTCAGGATATATGGAAGGGAGTTGAGTGGAGTAACTTGTGTTTTTTAGCACCAAAAATACAGCATACACATGATACAGGCAGACACTTTGTTATCATAGATCTATGTTATAGAGCAGAGAAGCACCTTGATTTTACAGGAGTGATTTCCATGTTTCTTGGATATTTGGGTTAAATGATGACCGGGCAGTGAAAATGAGGAGCTAAATTGTATTTGACTATCAGATATAAGATTAAAGGTTTTGTCAAATACATAGTTGCATCCTGTGCATAATAATAATTGTTGTTAAAGCTATAAACATGATAGTCATATGTTTAATGCTAATAAACTGAAGTGAAATTTGAATTAAAATTGACATGTACATGCTGATAGCATTATCTGAATGCTTACAAACCTGTTGTCCCATTTGGTAACTTGGTGGTTCAGAAAGTTTGATGTTGGATATATCATTTACTGGTACTTGTTTAGATGGACTTGGTGGTTTAAGGCCATGTGCTCCTTTATTTACAATCTTGTCATTGATTGCTTGTAGAGCAGCATCTGACTGTCCACCTAAAGCTTTACCATGCCAGTTTTCCAGATCTTCAACTCCTGAAAAAATAACAATATCAGTGTAAGTGTGTAGATGAGGTTGTAACGAGAAAGTCTACAGTACACTGTCAATGTTACAATTGAACCTGTATACAAAGGACCATCAATCAGATCTAAAAATTATTGTTATTATAAACCTGACATTTCTTCCTTTAATATAGCGATTCTATTCAGTTTAAATATTAACCAAAGGGGTCTGAAACACTATCAAGGTACATCAAGTCTTGTTGGCTAACTATTAAAAACACTTACCAGGACAACCTTTGCCTTTGTAAGTCTTGGCCAGTATACATGTTGGTTTTCCTTTAACAGTGCTGGCCTCGTAGAAAGCTTTACATAAAGCCTCAACATCATGACCATCTACTACATATGTATTCCATCTGTAAATAAAATAAACAAGATGTTTAATAGGTACAACATGCACAGTCCAACCTGCCTTAAAGGCCAACTCTATATAAGGGCCACCTGCTTATAAAGGTCAGTAGAATTATATCCCAATTGTTCTTTATTCATATCAGTTGAACCTGTATATAAAGGCCATGTGCCCATAAAGGCCACTATTTCTGGTTCCTTTGGGTGGCCTTTACAGATAGGCTTGACTGTATCTCAATTCATATCTTTGGCATAGTGGTCTAAAGCACAGTGCCTCAGTTGATAGAGTGCCATCTGTGTAGGATGTAAGGGTTTGAACCCCCTCGAAGGTCTGATCAAGACCTTAAATAGGTAGTGACTGTGGTGACACATTAAGGAACCCTCCCTGCACATTGCCCTGATCACACAGTAAAGGCCAAAATTTCTGCCACCTCACATATAGCTGGTGACATCTCGATATCAGTAAAATATTCTTGACTGGGACATAAAATCCAATTTAATCAATCAATCAATCAATCTTATCAAAGTTCATTTAATTTTTTACATACCCAAATCCTTCTGCCCTTTTTTTGTAAGTTTCAAGGTCGTGTTCCAGAGATGTAGGTTGACTCTGTCCAAGTCTGTTAATGTCATATATAGCCACGATATTATCTAGGTTATATGTACTACAGAATGCCATGGCTTCCCAGACAGAACCCTCTGCACTCTCTCCATCACCAATAAGACAGTACACACGATAACTGTAAAAATATACAACATTTTAATGGACAATGTTACAAAATGTTAACCACATGAAATAGTACAGTTGATGTATATGAAAATATTGTTAAAGCACTTTGGCAAAGTGACAGTGTTTAACAGTAACCTATGAAAATTTCTAGAAGTTAGTTGAAAGAAGCAAATTCAGTTAATTAGGATCCCCAACCAGCAGATTCTTTTTTCCTTTTTCCAGAGAACATGGAAAAATCAGCAAATCAACTAAGGTTAACGATATGTGCATCTCCTATCAATGTTGATGCTTTGCACCCTGTTTTGTGAAATAGTGCTTCATAGTTTTGGAGAATTTGCGCAGACAAGAAATTCGGGCGGACAGACAGAATTTAATATCCCCTCTTTCTTGGAAAGGTGGGGAAAATAATTTGACACTGAATCTGATTTTCACCAATGAGTTATTCAGAAATAACAAATTGGGGACAGAAATACTAGTACTTATGTAATTATCAAAGTGAAGCATGCATAGCATCCATTCACTTTATTGCTCATCACATTTTTATTATTTTGACAACTTCAATAATTATTTTTCAGATATCAAAATTAAAGATAAAAGCACATAATGCATAATAATAAACTGTATAAAATGCTGATGTGCTTTTATACAAAACTCATTCCTTCAAAGAACTTAAAATACTTTTATTTGTAGAAAATGTAGAACTTGTCACTGATCTAATTTCAGAAATACATACTCTGCTTTGTCAAAGTATTTGCCAGTGTAGGCCATACCAGCAGCACAGCTAAGCCCCTGACCAAGAGAACCAGTGGCGACATCTACGAAGTTCAGTCTCTGAAAACATACAAAAAAACAAGAGGCCCATGGGCCTGATACGCTCACCTGATAACTAATGGCTAGCTGATAGATTTTAAGAAAACATAAATACTAAACCCCAATGACTTTTTCTTTAAATCATGATAACCATTGTATCAATACCTACAATATTCTAATATACATGCCTATACAAAAAGTTAATAGTTTTCAAGATAATTAACCATTTCAGTATTGTTTCACATCTGTGACCTTGACCTTTGAACCCATGACCTTTTTCTATACATCAAAATGATCGAAAAGTGTATCAATACCTACAACATTCTAATATATAAGCCTATACAAAAAGTTTATAGTTTTCGAGATAATTAACCATTTCAGTATTGTTTCACATCTGTGACCTTGACCTTTGAACCCATGACCTTTTTCTATACATCAAAATGATCGTTGTATTGATACCTACACCATTCTAATATACATGCCTATACAAAAAGTTTATAGTTTTAGAGATAATTAATCATTTCGGTATTATTTCACATCTGTGACCTTAACCTTTGAACCAATGACCTTTTTCTATACATTAAAATGATCGTTGTATCAATACCTACACCATTCTAATATACATGTCTATATAAAAAGTTTATAGTTTTCGAGATAATTAACCATTTCAGTATTGTTTCGAATCTGTGACCTTGACCTTTGAACCCATGACCTTTTTCTATACATCAAAATGATCGTTGTATCAATACCTACAACATTCTAATATATATGCCCAAAGAAAAAGTTTATAGTTTTCGAGATAATTAACCATTTCGGTATTGTTTCACATCTGTGACCTTGACCTTTGAACCCATGATCTTTTTCTATACATCAAAATGATCGTTGTATCACTACCTACAACATTCTAATATACATGCCTATACAAAATGTTTATAGTTTTCGAGATAATTAATCATTTCGGTATTATTTCACATCTGTGACCTTGACCTTTAAACCAATGACCTTTTTCTATACATTAAAATGATCGTTGTATCAATACCTACACCATTCTAATATACATGTCTATATAAAAAGTTTATAGTTTTCGAGATAATTAACCATTTCAGTATTGTTTCGAATCTGTGACCTTGACCTTTGAACCCATGACCTTTTTCTATACATCAAAATAATTGTTGTATCAATACCTACAACATTCTTATATACATGCCTATACAAAAAGTTTATAGTTTTCGAGATAATTAACCATTTTGGTATTGTTTCACATCTATGACCTTGACCTTTCAACCCATGAGCTTTTTTTTATACATCAAAATGATCGTTGTATCAATACCTACAACATTCTAATATACATGCCTATAGAAAAACTTTATAGTTTTGGAGATAATTAACCATTTCGGTATTGTTTCACATGTGTGACCTTGACCTTTGAACCCATGACCTTTTTCTATACATCAAAATGATCGTTGTATCAATACCTACAACATTCTAATATATATGCCCATAGAAAAAGTTTATAGTTTTCGAGATAATTAACCATTTCGGTATTGTTTCACATCTGTGACCTTGACCTTTGAACCCATGACCTTTTTCTATACATCAAAATGATCGTTGTATCAATACCTACAACATTCTAATATACATGCCTATACAAAATGTTTATAGTTTTCGAGATAATTAACCATTTCTGTATTGTTTCGCATGTGTGACCTTAAACTTTGAACCCATGACCTTTTTCTATACATCAAAATGATCGTTGTATCAATACCTACAACATTCTAATATACATGTCTATACAAAATGTTTATAGTTTTCGAGATAATTAACCATTTCGGTATTATTTCACATCTGTGACCTTGACCTTTAAACCCATGACCTTTTTCTATACATCAAAATGACCGTTGTGTCAATACCTACAACATTCTAATATATATGCCTATACAAAAAGTTTATAGATTTCGAGATAATTAACCATTTCGGTATTGTTTCATATCTGTGACCTTGACCTTTGAACCCATGACCTTTTTCTATACATCAAAATGATCGTTGTATCAATACCTACAACATTGTAATATATATGCCTATACAAAAAGTTTATAGTTTTCGAGATAATTAACCATTTCAGTATTGTTTCGCATCTGTGACCTTGACCTTTGAACCCATGACCTTTTTCTATACATCAAAATGATCGTTGTATCAATACCTACAACATTCTAATATACATGCCTATACAAAAAGTTTATAGTTTTCGAAATAATTAACCATTTCAGTATTGTTTCACACCTGTGACCTTGACCTTTGAACCCATGACCTTTTTCTATACATCAAAATGATTGTTGTATCAATACCTACAACATTGTAATATATATGCCTATACAAAAAGTTTATAGTTTTCGAGATAATTAACCATTTTGGTATTGTTTCGCATGTGTGACCTTGACCTTTGAACCCATGACCTTTTTCTATACATCAAAATGATCGTTGTATCAATACCTACAACATTCTAATATACATGCCTATACAAAAAGTTTATAGTTTTTGAGATAATAATTATAATCAGAGATAAAAAAAATTAGGTCACGACCTTCACAATTGACCTTGACCTCATTTTGAAGATACTAACAAGAAGATGTCAAAACTGAAAACCCCATGTCATTATCTGGTCAAATAGTTAAGTTATAACAATTTGAAGCTATTTTACGATTTTTTCCAAATTAAACGCAAAAACGCGTAACCTATTTTTTATCAGAATTTCACAAAATGAACAAACTATAGGCTTAAGACCCTAGAGAAGCCAAATATCACATCAGATTTTTTCTCCAATCAGTACTTTCGGAGAAGAAGATTTTTTAAGATTTTTGCACCCCTAGGTCACCTTGACCTAGTTATAGTAGCCATAGCAACGCCACGAACAAATCTGAATTGCACCGGCCCATATATACTTCTGACAAAGTTTCATTAAAAACTGTCCAGTAGTTTCAGAGGAGAAGTCGAAAATAGGTGTTAACGACGCACACACGCACACACGCACATACACACGCTGCGCTATGCCATAAGCTCACATGACCTTCGGTCAGGTGAGCTAAAAATAAAAAAAACAATCATAAAGATAGTATATATCTAAATATAGATGAATTGTACATTATGTAGTTTACCTGCCTGAAGATTAGAATGAAAGTGCTAGCAGGAAAGAAAATGTTATTTCTTTTAATTTTTTTTTAAAGATCAATGGAATTATTAACATATATTCAATATATTTATTTTCAGAGTTTGGGATAAAATTTTAATCCGATAGTATAATGAAATTAAATACCTACAGATCATTAATTTTGACCGATTAATTAAGTTTTAAAACTTAAATACTACAAGCTAATACACAAAGAATCCAATTACTTTGAAATAAGAACCTCAAATATTGGCTTGTGACAGCACAAATATTGGTGGACACAATAAATCAATGACAAGTTAAACATTAAGTCTTTAACCTAGGACTGTTTTAGATGGGACCTTTTTGAAAATCATCTGGTCTAAATACACCACAACACATCAATATTTTTGCATTCATATAATGTTAAATGAGGCCCACATTTACCTATGTCACCTATTTGTGATCGACTGATATCGGTTGATCTCAGTTGAAGCTGGCATGATGTATCTTAAGTCAAAACAACAATGAGTGGGAAGTTACTCATATCATCTGATATCAACTGATAATTGTCATAACAACCCCAAATATTACAAAGGACACTAACTGTCATGTAAGGACAAGCTAACAGGAAAGAAAACGTTTCAGACAGGTATAATAAGACAGAACTCTAGAACCACAATTTTGACAGATGTTTCTGTTTGGGTATGAGAATGCTTTATTCTTTAGATTTTGTATTAGTCAATTGCTACTTACAGGAGTTGGGTGACCTTCAAGGTCATCGTCCATCTTCCTAAGATTAAGCAGGTCTTTTGTTGGGAATAATCCTGCTTCTGCCCAGGCTGCATACAGTATAGGTGCTGCATGACCCTACAAATAACAAATATCTTATTTTTAGATCTTCAATACGACCAAATGGCATTTTAACTTACAGCTCATGTCAATGGCTCAATGAGATAAATTAACAATCTTGTAATTATGGTACATCGTGTTACTGTAAACCAACTTTGATTTGCTGATATTAACTTTCGCGATTCTCTAATTAAAACAATTTCACAACTATTAACTTTTGCGATGCAAATATAAGCTAAATATTTAATATTAATAAATCCATTTTCAGAGACAAACTCAAACAACTAATTTTCACAATTATTTTGTCCTCAGGAAACACGAGAAAGTTAACCACACACGAATAAAAGTTGGTTTACAATATGCTGACAATTATATACCAATAAAATTGTTGGTTTTCTTTTATGAACCTTTTTGAATTGTTTTTTTATGTTAAATGTAATTGAAAGTTTTGTCAGCATGGCTTTGTATTAAGGGCTTACAATCATTGCAAGTACACAGGAATCCGGTTTTCTCAGGATCCGGTTTTCAGTTTTCACTGTGTATTTATTTATTGTAACAAGTTATAACTGAAATATAATGCCATTTCAGAAGTGTCCCCGAAATGAACTCCAACCTATTAGTCCATTTTCCCCTACCATGTGCATCATAAAAATATGATTAGCCAATGGCACATCTACTCCAACTAGAAGGGGGTTTTACCAGAATAATTTCGAAATTCTGAAATAATTAGATACTTTCCGTAATCTTAGCGAAAAATCTGGTATAATCAGGCAAAATCTGGAACAACCAGGCAAAATCCGGAATAATCAGACCGAATCCGAAATAATTGACTACTTTCTTAGGTAAATTTTCCGGAATCTAAAAATTCCGGCAAGTGTCTGATTATTCTGGTAAAAGACATTATTACAGTAAAAATCTGATTATTTCGGCAAATGTCCAATTATCACAGTAATTTAAAAAAAAAAAATTAAAATATTTGAAAAAACGTTTTAATTGGACATTTACCGCAATAATTAGAATTTTATCACAATAATCAGTCTTATTACCGGAATAATCAGACACTTACCAGAAATTTTAGACTCCGTAAATTTTACTGTAAAAATTATTCAAATTATTCCGGATTTTAATCGATTATTTCAGATTTTGTCTGATTTTCAGATTTTTAAGAAAAGTGGCAGACAAATTGTTGTGGAAAAAATGGAGTAAACACTGCATCTCCCCTTCCCCACTTTGTTTAGGGGAAATAATCAAAATCTTTAAACACTGACCTTTGAGAGAATGAACCTGTCATTTGAAGCATCTCTTGGTTCTTTCACTTTATACCTCATAACATTGAAGAACAAAGTTGACATGATCTCTGCTGCAGAACAACATGATGATGGATGTCTGAAACAAAATAATATTTATGTCATCAGATGACTGGCTACATATTAAACATGCAAAGAAATACCAGTAATTAAAAGATTTAGTTTTTATAAGGTCAGATTTTGATTTCAAACTGCATCTGATTAAGGTCTAGAGGTAAAGTTTTGATTTTCTACTGGTTAGGTTCTCACTACGTGGGGTTCGAACCTAAGCAAAGTGAGGTGCTGTGATCCACAAGGAATTGATTTAGACCACTGGTCTACTGAGGCCCCTGAGAGGTGCTGTGATCTGTAAATGAGCACTTTAAGACCAAAGGACCACCTTGGCCTCTTATTTTAGAGCACTAGGTAACTTAGAATTTAAGGCATCCTTTTTAAGATCATATTACATGAAGCTCCCTTTTTACTTAAGGTATTATTTGTAGTGCTGGCACATACAGTGCCAGTGGTTTCAATAAAGCCAGCAAGGCAAAAATTGCAGTACAGTAAAACCTCGTTATAATGCCCCTCAATAACTTTGCCACCTCACTTATCGCCACACTATTTTGAAGTCCCAAAATCCATTTTGTTTATGTTTTTATTTATCTGTCTCCCCCGTTTTATCGCCAAACCCCTTTATAACGCCAAAATTTAACAGAATAAATGATGGTGATGAATCGAGGTTTTACTGTACTTTTTAGGTTTTGGATTAAGTTTTCCGCCTACTTCCACTATGTTACCATTTTTTAAATATGTTAACAATACATGTACATATTATCATATTATTCCATACTTGCTGCCTACTTTAAGAAATTTGTCTTCTAATTGTAAATTTACTGAAAGGGCTGAATGCACAAATAATTTTATACGATGGTCAAAAATTGCTAACATAAATTGAATAAAACTTTTAATTAAGGAATGAATCCAGAAAGATTAATATGCATATGACATAATTACACACAGGTATTATAATAGTCTGTAACTGAAGGAATGCACAATTAATCAGTTCTATTTTAATTTATACAAATTACCACTATGTAACTTTGCAGAATTGCACATTTATCACTGAATTAAGGAAATCTAAAAATCTACAGAAATATCAACAAACACCTGCACATATCTTAAGATCAAATACTATAAATAATTCTGTTCACTATTCTCTCTCTATATTAAATTTATATCTATCAATCTAATTGCTTCTATATATAGTTCCAGATTGCAACATATTAAATTGACATTTCATTGAAAACTACTATAAGATAAATAAACTAAATTTTAAATGTTTTTATACATCATCCAGTAAAAGCTGCTATAGCTACCACATCGTTATAATATGATGACAACCTGTCAATTAGGACCAGTGCTTTAAGGCCCCTTATCTCCATATTTTTACCAAGAAGAATCTCTTTAATGTATATAAGCCACCTGTCTATAAAGTTCACAATGTTCAGGTCCCTTGGGTGGTCTTTGATTCATTTTACAAAAACCTCAATTCATTGCCATCATTCATTCAGTCAAATTTGACATTATACAGAGATTTGGTGATCAAGGGAAACTTATAATGAAAAACATAAAAGAAACTGATTGGGACTTCAATATAGTACCGGTATGGTGATGTAAGAAATACAGTCAAACCTGTCTATAAAAATCTGTCTATTGCGGTCAGCCTGGCCTTGTCCAGCAACTGACCACTATAGCAAAGTTTGACTGTATATAGTTTTAAATAAGAACAACATAGCATACCATTTATATTATAGACCACATTGCCAGTTGGGTGAAAAAGAGAATGTGGACCAGACAGTGATGTTTATTTATAGATATATATGTTGAGTGATTGGAATTCCAATTGACCAGTAAATCATCAGTGTGATAAAAATAACCCCTGTATTTACTCTCAGCAAGCAATAATTTAAATGTTGATAATTTTATTGTTAAGGCATAAATTTTAATTCATGCTTTGATTTATCAAATAAGATAAAAATTCCAGAAATAATTTTAGTTCATATATTTCCTTGTCTTTGAAATTTACAATGTACTAAATTATTTTAATTATTATTAAAAACCCCTTTTTTTCAAAGCCACATTTTACAAAAATTCACAATTTTTTCTGGTGGCTTCATTTTATTCAGAAGTAACCCAATGTAAAATGTCAGTTTTTGCTCACAATCTTTTTGCAAAAAGTCTGCATGCTTCGAAAAATTTTTCAATTTTGCTGAATTTTTCTTTCAAATTTGATTAGATGCTTTATCAATAAATAGGAAGAAATGGAAGACAGAGTGGAACAAAGAAGATGACATTGAAACTGATTAAAACAAAGTCATTAGGGTGTCAAGGTGATAGGAGAGGTGCGGAGTGGAGCACCCAGTCAAGAATGTTACACTTTTATTAAGGCAGCAGTTCAGGGAAGATGGAGATTACCAAAGTATCCAAAGAAAACCACTAACCTTCCACAAGTGAAATGATAAATTTTCTCACATTAATCTGTCCAGAGTGGGATTTGAACCTAGGGACACTGTGACACATGTGTGTGCTTTAGACCACTCTGCAACAAATGTCCTGTGACAGGAAGAGCAATTAAAACAAGGTTTTACTGTAACTACAAAAGACTGGTTGATTGTCTCTCATCCATTCATGAGGTCCGACAATTGAGGATGTATTTTCAAGTATACCCAAATAGGATTGTAAATATTAAAATGAAGATTGATTTTAAAACCACTTGTGTACCGTATATCAGGATATCAACTCCTTCAGATTAGTGTGTGACAAACATTGTTTACATGATGAAGCAATAATTAATCCCCTATTTCAGATGTAGATATCTAAGTTTTAAATATTTTACATCCTTGTTCATGTTCGGTGAAATGTGAAAGTTGCAATTGGATAAAACGAACATTTTAAAAAGTAAAACTGAAATTTAATGCATATATATGTATTGTTTTCATATTATTATGCAAAATCATAATTTTTATTTGTAAAACTTTTTTCATACTTTCAGATGTCTTTTCCAAATATAAAAAACAATAATTGCAATTTATAGAACTTTTGTGTGATAAATTATGTTATGTTAAATGCAAAAGAATAGAAATTGTTTTTCCAAGTCAAAAAAGTGTGGTTAGAGTTCCCTTCTTGACACCCCCACCCCCTCAAAAACAAATTTAAATATTATTTTTCAGATATGAACATTATTCTGTAATTTAATATTAGATTTATTTTTATCAACATTGAAAACATGTAAATAGAACCTTTAAAATGTCAAACTAAATCAGATCAATTACATTTTGAGAAGAACAAGTTACCCATTGTAAAATGGGTTCATTGTACCATGTGACCAATATCCCATATAATTGTGTGGAAAGTTTGGTAAAAGATTAAATCATAATTTCATGAAATAACATTGTTTTTATGGGGAAAAATCAACTACCAGTAATGTGATTCTACATCCATAATTATAAGTTCAACAATGTATATAGTATATTCTGGAAAATGTTTGATGGATCAGATTCAAAACCATAGCTAATTTGTAAACTAAATTAATAGCTTACTACCTCTAGTATGATTAGAAATTTATCTTGCAGATAGCTCTGAAATCTTCCAAAACACCTTTGGTTATTGCATTCCATAGCAGGTGACTAGACTTCCCTAACCTTTATTAGTAGCAATGTATGCACTTCAGGCAGATAAGCAATTCTAAGCATATCTCTAATACTATGTACAAGATACTATTAACAACAAAGTCATGGACCAACAAACAATATCAATTTAACTGACTGCTGAGTTTTCACGGACGAAAAACGAAGTATACATATTTACATGACTCCTTCCTGAATTGGATGCAAATCCATCACATCTTCAGAACTAAGCATTTGTACAGAGACTTAGATACAAACTTCCCTACTAAATGGGATGCAAATCCATCCAAGCATTTCTACCAGTCAACATTTCTTGTCAAACTTGGTTGACTGGATTAATGTAAAGGTTAGTGTCTTCCTCAATGCTGTACCATGCAAGCCTGTTTTAAGGTTCAAACCAACCCATTCTAATTGAGTGCCAGACTTGAACCACTAAGCTAGGATACATATCTAACTTATTTGTGTGAGCAACACTAAAATGATTTCCAGAAGAGAAATTTATCAAAGTTGCTTTAAATATTTGTGCTTTGTACCTTCACTTTGTTGTGTGTTTGTATAGTCTGTATGTGTCTACCTGCATGTGTCTGTGTGCATGTCTGTGTACATGTCTTTATGTAGATCATATATGCGTTTGCATGTTAGTGTGCATGTCTTTGCACATGTGTTTGTATGTGTATTTGTGCATATGTCTGTGTACATGTGCCTGTATGTTTGTGTGCATGTGTTTGTATGTGTGTACATGTGTAAATACATCATGTGATATAAACTAACCCTGATCCTGCAGCATCTGTAGATTTTATAGAGTCTATTCTTAACAGATTGGCTGCATCAGATAAAGCCTGTTTAGTTTTAGCATCAAGTTGTCCTTCAGTGTTCATGATTACTCTGGCCAATGTCACCCTACAGGACTACACACACCAATGTCAATCTATATAGTACTACACACTACACTGACTATACACAGAGTAAATACAGCCAAGCTCAATCAATACTTATATAGAGGAAATAAAACTACAGTCATTTAACGTTAAGCATTACAGTTATAAAACCTACAGTCATTTCACAAGAACCATTACATGTAGAATTTGCATAGCCATTTACCAACATCTGTTACTTTACTGTTAGTGAACTTAATTACAATGAACAAGAAGATGGCACAAAACTTATGATAGATATAATTCATGTAGTTTTACATGCATTTAACATCTGCAACTTTATCCAAATTTTTTTTTATAAATTATTATTGTTAATTATTTTGGATTAAAACTACTCTGTTCTTATGTAAAGAGGTACCTGTTAAGTTAGAAGAAAAAAATGCTCCATGTATAATGAGATGATCAGTGCAAGAGATGCACACAATTGAATTATGCAAGGATAATTATCATCAACTGCAAACACTGAGAGACACATGAGTATATGTATATCACAATATTCTTATTTATTTGATTAAGACCATCAATAAAAACATCACCTTAACACTTTAGAAGCAATTCCATCAATATAAGGACCTGTTAATTCTATGGATAATTTTGACATGTGACATTTTAAGATATATGACAGCTACCTTTTTAACTTTTTAATAAAAGGTACATATGACAAATCTGCCAGAGCAAATTAACTACATCATTTATTGCTGAAGTGTAAATTATAAAATTGTTATTACAATAACACTGAGAAACTTGTGACTGGTGGCAAGTACTGTTAAGTCAAATATAAATTGTTTATGGTGGACAAGGCTCAACAGGTTTCTAGGTAAATTATTCAGAAGAGTGACCCTCAGCATTCGGTAGGTCCCAGGTTTAAGTCCTGGTTTGGTTACTGCATTTTGCCCTTTCCTGGTAATTTTGGGGCTTGCCCAACCCTGGGAAATGACAGAACAACAGGTTGATCCCAGGGTAGAACATGGTAGTTTTATGCAAGGGAGTAAATGCAAGAGGAAGGGAGTAATTTTGTGGTCTCCAAGACTTGATAGGTTACTGGGTAGTTCAGTTGGTAGAGCATTCTGCTAGTATTGGGATTATTACCATGAATGTTTCTCGCCATGACATGTAATTAGTATATATGCTACACCGCCATGTCACATTTTATTTGCAAGAACTTAAACAGAGAAACAGACAAATCAAAACATTTAAATTATTTCAAAATTGTTACCAGTACATATCCTTCTTCAGATAAATTACAAGGTACATGTAGCTTGCAACAAAACCAGCAATAAATTAATACACATTACATATTTAATTTTATATAATTTTAAATGCAAAAGATAATTAACAAGTCAATTAAGATCATAATAAGATGATATATACAGTAACTAACAGTGCATTATCACTCGCTATATATATAACTTTTATATATATATATATATATATATATATATATATATATTAGATGTTTATGTCCTTCCTGGATAAGGAACTCTGCCAGGAAATCATATTGAGGATTATTTAATATGAAATATTAGTCATAACAAGGCAACAACTACCTAAAATGAACTGTTAGTAAAATTACTACATCAGAAATGTATCTATTGGTCAGCTGTCTCCAGTTTTTATAATAGTTTTAAAAAGCAAAGCAATGACACAAAATCTTTAATATTGTACTTTAACAAAAATATTTAATAATGAATTCTTATTAGATCCATGTTTTATTGTACAGTCGGACCTGCTTTAACAGCCTCTGGTTTATTATACAAGGACCACCTACTTTCGCATGTTATCTTACTGCAATACTGGCCCCAGTTTGACAATCATTTCTTAACTAAGAATTTCCTCAACTCAAATTTAGCAAATTTAAAAAAAAAAGAAATTTAAATAATTTTGACAAACCTAAATACAGATGTTTGAAGATAGAAGAGATCTTCAAAATGGCATCTTAAATATAATTAAATTCCTGAATATATTAAACATTAACAAATTTAAATAATAAAGATTTTAAATTTTGTAAGGAAAATCTTAGTCAAGAAATGATTGTGTAACTGGGTCCTGGTTCCCTAGGATGACTTTTAAAACCAATGTTGACTGTACATATGACAAACATCTATTAAACTATCTTTTCTGCCCATTAGTGATATTTAAATTTTCTTTTCTGTCCATTAGAGTGTCATGCAAAGATATTTTACAAGTGTTACTAACAATAAATAGTTGTGTGAAATATTTATAATTTTCTGTGAACTTTACAAAAAGGTGGATCTTATTGCATTTCCATGGTAAAAGAATTTTTTTATATCATACTTGAATAAAATCAAATAATTCAGGTGAAAAGGTCAAGCACTTCAATGGTGAACATAATATGTTAACTTTTATTTAATGAATGTTCAACATGACAACTACATCTGGTTGACATTTAAAATTTACTTTTGAAAAGATTTTATATCAAGATTTAATTTAAATCTATGCATGGTCCGACGGATGTTTTTTTTTTGGAAAAAGAAACAATGTACCAAACCATGTATTGCTGAATTAAATGGTAGAAATAATAATTTCATAAATATATGAAAAAGACAATCGGTAATTAAAATTTTAAAAAGTTGTACCCGATCGTTTTGTCATTTCGGATAGAGAGAAAGTAGAGTTTTGCAGATCCTACCGTCGCTATGAGGGGTACATTCTAGCGGTTGTATGTAACTGGATCATTTGCTGTTAATCTGGGTTTTAATTAACTGCTGATTATCACTCACAATATTCCCGTTTCATGTTAATGGTGAAGTACAGTTGTTTTACCAGTTCCGAATTTTTACTACCGAATAATCACAGTGTATGAACGGAACTGTACGCAAAAAGGTAGCTACTGTTCGGCTAAGCGAGAGTAAATGAGGTCAACGAGTAAATTGTTTCTTATTTTCTTGTTGCGTAAATAGCAACTCGAAATCAAATACGGTAAATAAGCAGTTGTTCTGTATCTTCTTCTTGGGCGTATTTGTATGTTTTAGAATCTCAAAATAGATTAAATATTCCATTAAGAACAGTCATGAACACGTATTTGAGCAACGCTGGACCTATCTAAAATGTAGATTTATGCTCATTTAATCGAAAATATCCGAGAATTTTAAAATACATGATGAAAACAAACCTTTTTTTTGAATCAGTCTATATAGTTACAAAATCTACTTTGGCACAGCAACATTCAAAATATGGATTCAAACGACATGACTGACAAGATGTTACTGTACCGGTAGTTTATATTTTGTCTGTACCGGTAGTGAGTTTCTAGTAACAGAAAAACTGTACTGGTAGTTTTTATTGTGACACTTTAAGTTCAGTCTCTCTGGGATACTGGGGAAATTTCTCTTTTTTTCAGTCAGAGATTTTTAGTACTTTTATGCTATTTTGCTACTATATGCTTTTATCTAATTAGTTGTATAAGTATTATGGTAATACAGCCACCACTTCCTTTTAAACATAACCCCTGTGGTAGCTTAGTTGGTAGAGTGCTCGCTCCGTAAGTGGGAGGTCGTTGCTTCGAACCCCGACCAGGTCTGACCCAAAATTTGGAAGTAAGAAGTGACTATTTTTTTGCCAAGCACTCGGCATTACGAAATGAAAGTCACGGTTCTTTCGGATGGGAACTTAAAATAAACGAGGTCCGGTGTCATAGTAGGATTGGCGCTGTCATATACCATTTTTTGACTGTATTTTATGATTAAATTAAAAAAAAGGTATATGACAGCGCGATAAAGAACCCTGCTGTAAATTGCCATCAGTGCAACGCACAGACAAAATTTATACACCTTCGCCTATAGCTAGCGATTTCTTGATACAAGTGAAATATTCATGAGTGGGACGTAGAACACATTTACTCAACTCAACTCCTCTTAAACTTGTGATAATGCTTTGGCCAAAAAAATTGTGGTAAAATAAAATACTTTCATTTACACATATGGTTTCTTACCATTGTTGTTACTGCAAATAGTCTGATACATTTTTATTTTTTACGACATTGAGCTTGAACTTAAGTTTAAAACTACTCGCACCTTAAAGTCGCCCTGAGTGTGCGCTAGTACAATGAAAACCATAAACTTAACTTAATGTTCTCTGCGCCAGAAAGCGCATAAGGCCTCAACGCTATCCTTCCATTTTTGTCTGTCCTTCGTTGCTGCTTTGGCTGTGTTCCATCTACTCCGTCTAGCAGCGTTTCTTTCCTTTTTTCCCTCTGGCTGCCACCCTAGTGTTGTCTTTTAGTCATTTGTTATTCTTTCCTTAGTATGTGTCCGAATCAGTTCCACTTTCTTCTCCTGATCTCATAGCTTATGTTGTTAAGTCTAGCTGTTTTCAATATTTTTTTTATTAGATATTTCTGTTGCCATCTTATTCTTAGTATCCTTCTGAGGCAATTTGTTTGGAAGCCGTTTGTGAGAGGTGTTCATCTTTCTTCGTTCTTTTCCACGTTTTACTTTCATAAAACAATACTGGTCCTACTAAGGTCTTAAATAGGTGCATCTTTGTATTTTTCCAATTTTTTGGTGTTCCAAATCCTTCTAAGTCTATTTCTTTGAATTTAATTTAAGTCCTATCCTTGATGCCTCTTCAGTCGTTTTCCTAGTCTTATCATTCAGGTCTTAGAATTTGGAGGATAAAAGTGCTATATCTTCCGCAAACACAAGACCTAACAATAATGATGTGAAGTCACTTCCTATTTCTCTTCTCACTCCATTTGTTGTTTCCTATATCACTAAATCTATAACAAGTAGAAAGAAACCCTGACATTACACATCCCTGTTTTACACCACTTTTAATAGCGAACCACTCTGATGTTTCATTTTCTTCAATGACAGCACATTCGAATCACTCATACATCCCTCTTATAGCATTAGTGATTTTGGTTGGAATCCCATAGCTCTTCGTTATCGTCCAAAGGCTCTTCCTGTGCACCGAGTCGAATGCCTTTACAAAGTCCACAACGTATGTGTATATTGGAGTTCTGAATTCATTTGCTTGTTCCAGTATTTTTCTCAGGATGCTCTGTTGTTACTCTCCCCGGTCTAAATCCTGCATGTTCCTTCCTGAGTCTCTTGTCCACTCCTGTCTTAATCTTTGCAATGACCATACAGCTAAATTCCTTGCTAATGATTGATAGTAAACACAATAGCAAATCTTTTGCACATAGATCAATTCTCAGAGGGTAATAATCTTGTTCTCGTCGCGAATAGTAGCTTACGTTTAATAATATTTCTATATTATAGCTATCACCCCCTCAGTTCTTGCAATATGGAAATTTGGGTAATAAATTGCCAAAAACATGCTACAGTATACGATATATTTTAATGCAATTGCGAAATGTACAATAATTAAGGGGCT
Source organism: Anadara kagoshimensis (assembly GCA_021292105.1). Taxonomy (NCBI): domain Eukaryota; kingdom Metazoa; phylum Mollusca; class Bivalvia; order Arcoida; family Arcidae; genus Anadara; species Anadara kagoshimensis. Next base: position 58,753,592 of record CM037862.1, read on the forward strand.
ATTGGTCTTTTATATTTTCCATAGCATATTTTGCTTAAATAGAAAAGCATGATTTATAATTTATTATTGGATTACAAAAATGTCTAGTATTAAACTAAAAATTCCATCTATCTCGCATGGATTGCGTGGAAGAGAAAAGTAGCTACCGGTACAGAAACAATACAGATGTTGAAAACTACCGGTACAGTTCTAACTTTCGACCACGGAAGAAAAACTTGCTTTTTCAGTGTAAATACGCGTTTTGTAACATTCTGTACATCATTTAGGGAATCTAAGAATATTTTTCTACATATAGGTACTGATAATGGAACATACAATGTGAAATAATACGTATTTTACATCATTTAACTAGAAGTAAGAAGCCCACGGCTCGACGTTTGATGATGTTCATCATCATATTTATTATATAAGTTGACACTTTTCTGAGAGCATATGACTACCACTAAAGCTTTATATAGTGAAGATGGATTAAATAAAAGGGATAAACTAAATCCATTAAAATTGAGCTAGAAAGATAGATAATCAACAACCTCGTGTCTCCCGATACACCTTCTTCTCGCTTCGACGAACAGTAGCTACCTTTTTGCGTACAGTTCCGTTCATACACTGTGATAATCTAAAATTTCAATCCCGTTCAATTAAAGGAATCGCAAAATAACTTTCTCAATTTGCTTCTACTTGAATGTATGGGCATTAATTGTTTAAATAATATAAACTTCAACTGCTTCCTAAATGTATGTGCAGGATAGGTCGACAGATTGTCGGTGACCTAGTTTAACGATGTAAACAAATCGTGATCATGGAAATGCTTTTTTCAAGAAAACATACTACCACGTGTTTTTGAGGACAGGTGTCGATATTTTGGAATCAGTAAACATTTGTATTATTACACCACATACATTTTATTTCCTCTGCTTGTGGATGACGTCTGCAGCAGCGCTTATATGAAACCCTGTTCGGAACTGGTAAAACGACTGTATTTAAAATTTGTACACAACACTACGAATTATCTCCCTTTCACGAAAGTAAAATCTAATCGATAAACAGTTTTAAAATATGACACAATTGCCTCAACATCAAAATACGTTATCATAACCTTCAAAATAAATTTAAATTTCCGTAAATTTCACGAAGAATTAATTAAACAACCTGCCATTGCTGTTCATTTCATAAAAAGTTATGATTTTACATCGTAGGACGCAAACTTCTCGAACTACTTTTTATTGTAAACATGAGATCAGTTCGCCAAATTGCAGAAATTATTAGATGCATCCAGTCGCAATATTTTACTAGATTCCGAAATGTATTCCGAAAATTTATTCCAAATATGCATATATAACCAAATGCATTACCCGTCTCAGAATACATATCTCACGATAAAACAGATATACTTCTTTCACGCTCATTTACCAGGCGCACTATTTCCAGGTGTACTCATATCTTATAATTTCATAGCAAAGAAGCTCGATATCTTGGAAGAAAGTGACAGCAATGTACACGCGTTCACTATCGTGAACGCTGTACAAAAACGTGTTAGCAGAATGATACAGTAATATTATGATGTCTGTTATTTAAGTCGCTATAAAAGATCATGAAAATTTGCTTAAATTGGGTAATAAAATCTTGAAAAAGTTGTGAAATCAAATCATAGTTTTGACATCTTTTATGTTATTTAAAAAAAACAAACATTTTCAACAAATTAGAATACAAACTACTTGAAATATTTGAAAGAAAATATAAAATGATCATCAAAATGATACCTTAAATTACTGATTTCCTTGAAAACTAATAAAATTATTCAAATTTCAAATTAGCATGATTTAAGAAAGAGAAACTCAATCTAGAGTTGACAGGACTTCCTTTTGTGTACCCATTAAATTAGATGTAAAATTTTTAAAAAATTATTTCTTATGTTAGTGGAGGTACTAATGACTTTGGTTTATTGGATGGGTTTTATGTTTCAGTCAAGAATATTTCACTTATATCAAGATGTCACCATCTATTATGGTATAGGTGAAGAAGCAGAAATTTTTACCCTCCCAATTGATATTAAAAAAAAATCAAAGCCGACATGTTTTTGCCCAACTGCATGATATTGATAATGTTCAAGAGTATGAATAATAAAGATGAGTAATGAATGTTTACATCCTTTCAAAATGTTTTCACTAATATTGATGTGATGGAATGGTGGAGGAAACTGAAGTGTTATGAATAAACCTTAAATATTTAGCCTCATTATGACCGAAAATGGTGATCACATGATTTTTTGTATAATCGCTAAGGACATGAGCTAGGTAAAAAACTACCGTAAGTCATGACCTTGACCTGACCTAGACTTGCACAAGTCCCTATATTAAATTATTATTTTTAGTATCTTGCCCCTTTAAAACTATTACAGAGATCAACTGACAAAAGTCAATTTACTATCAAAACCCAGGAACCTATATTCCTGGGTTTTGATAGTAAATTGACTTTTGTCAGTTGATCTCTGTAATAGTTTTAAAGGGGCAAGATGACTAAAAATAATAATTTAATATAGGGACTTGTGCAAGTCTAGACCTGACCCAGCTCAAAACTTTAAAGGTTGCAAATCACTTGCATATAAAAATTGAATAAACTCTTATACACTCTATCATTAATAGCTTCCAAGACAAAGCAAAACCACTTAATTCTGAAACATCCCACAAACAAACACAATAAACATTTGACATATGTTTTATGGAATTTCACGGTCTGAACAAACTATATGACAATGGAGAAGCTGAAACACAAGTCAGTTTCTGTCAAAGATATCCAATTTGGGGAAAAAAATATTGTTAAGTTTTTCACATGTTCTGTCTGTCATCCTTCTATAGCTACAGCAACAAAAAGTACAAATTTGAAAAGCACCAATTCAATAACCTTTCCAGTGAAGTTTGATCAATAATGTGCCCAGTAGTTTCAAAGGAGATTTTGAAAATGTGAGTTACAGTTGCATACACGTACACATAGACATACAAACACAGACCATAATATCTCACATGGTCTTTCTGCCACGAGTTGAAAATGTAAAGATTTGAGATTACGTACCCTATGTCTCAAGGTAGTCACGAATTTGTGTAGCATTTTGGTAGCATTTGTGTACCATTTTTAAACATCAATTTCACCTGAAGTAATGAATACTGTGATCTTATATTTTCTATAAACGTGTTATTATATGTTTATTTTACATATATTATAAGAATATTTGTTGTTATGGCCGTTTTAATAAAGAAATCGAACGAAATCATAGGGGTGTTTACCGACTATATATCATGGTCCGGCCATTTTGGTAGCATTTTTTAACATTTTCTAATGGTCATTTCTCTAAAAATACAAAATGTCACATTTTTATATTTTCTATAAATGTGTTATTATATGTATACTTTACATATATTATAAGAATTTCCATTAAGATGATACTTTTAATAAAGAAATTGAACGAAATCGTAGGGGTGTTTACTGACTTCGATTGAGAAAATATATTGTAGTCCGGCCATTTTGGTAGCATTTTTTAAGGATTTTCAAATGCCCATTTCTCTTAAAATGCAGAATTTTATACCTTTATATTTTATATAAACGTGTTATCATATGTCTATTTCACATATATTTTAAAAGTTTTCATTTATATGGGGATCTTAATAAAGTAATTTAACAAAATTGTAGGGGTGTTTACTGATTCAGTTAAGGAAATATATCGTAGTCCGGCCATTTTGGAAAATGATAAAATGTCCGGACTTCGATTTATTTTCTCCACCGATGTCGGTAAACACCCCTACGAATTTCGTTATTAAAACCACCATATAAATGAAAACTCTGTGTAAAATGGACATATAATTACACATTTATATAAAATATAAAGGCATGACATTTTGTATTTTTAGAGAAATGGTCATTTGAAAATGCTACCAAAATGGCCGGACTACGATATATTTCCTTAACTAAAGTCAGTAGACACCCCTTCGATTTCGTTCAATTTCTTTATTGAAAGTATCGTGTTAATAAAAATTCTTATAATATATGCAAAATATACATATATAAGCACGTTTATATAAAATATAAAGTAAAAATATGCATTACTTCAGGTGAAATCGATATTTAAAAATGGTACACAAATGCTACCAAAATGGTACACAAATTCGTGACCACCATGTCTCAACCTTAAGTTTAATAAAAATTTGTCTGACCCCACCAATATTATAATAGAACAGATTTTCTGTAAAATCCACAATGTGCACCAACATGTGTGACAAATGTTTTGTAAATCACTCTTGACATAAAAATGTCTTGAATGTGCATCAATTTTGTCACTTTTTATACATCATGAATTTGAAGATTTTCCCTCTATGTTTAATCAACACATACAAACATACTGTATATCATCTTCATTGAACATGCAATCAGACAACCAAATTACGAAATGATTATTTTCTATAGTTGCACTACCCCATGTTTTTCTCAAACAAGTGACCTTTAAATTTAATGTCATATATTTTTTTCATTCGATGTCTCCTTGGGGTGGCGCAACTATGGAAAATAATCATTCTAATGTTGTATAATCACATGTTATTGGTTAGGTATTTAACAAAACTCATCCCTACTAGGAGACATTAAGCTTGGACAAAGGCAAATAACTCAAACTACTGATTGTATATACCCCCAGATCTAAAACTCTCTGACATATAATTCCCAGTAGCACATAATTAGACGTAATATTAAACTGCAACAAAAGACTGACAGAAAAATAGATATATGAATGAATAGTATGTCACTACCCAGTCATTTTCTGTCTGTTAAGACACACATTTTACCATTAGTAAATTAAGTCATGTTCAAACTTTTTAAGATCCTTTTGCATTTACCAAATAAATCAGGACAATAGCTGCATATATACATGTGTATACATTTGGTTGAGGACCAAGTAACAATTTATGTAAAGTGTATCGGTAGTTGGGCAAAAATGGTATACATGGACTACACAGGACATGTAGGAATGCATAATTGAACTCCACTAAGGAAATTGTAATACTAAATGAGAAGAGCAAACCTTTGGAAAGAACAAAGAAATTTTGGACATTCAATTAGTGTAAATGCTAAGAAAAAACTGAAATATCATCATTAAAATGGGATGGGAAACTGTACACTAATTTCATTGAAAAGGCAGACATCCTGAAAAACCAATTCAAGTTGGCATTCTCTCAGCGAGCTACATTTACAGAAGAAAAAAATCAGGCCTCCAGTATAATGAAGATCTAGATAACTTTTCAACCATCATCATTCTATCATCAACAATGCCGTGGGAGGAGGGATCCACAAATTCTTGCGGAATCTAAATCCCAATAAGTCTCCGGGACCTGAAGAAATCACACCAGGAATCCTTAAAGAGATACATAGTGTAGGTACTTCACACTTCTAAACCATTTCATCTTTAGTCAATCTCTTTGAACAGGAATATTACCAGTCGGTTGACACTGCAATTTTCTCTCTAGTATACAACAAAAAGACCAGAAATATGATGCAGCCAATCTCTCTCTCACTTCAGCATGGAACAGGTTATCACCCTGAGCTCTGCCATAAATTATGTGCCATGCTGAGAAAATTAACATCCTGTATAACTTTCAACATCATGGGTACCAGAAGAAAGGACTTGTGATACTGGATTGAACGAGTTCCCTGACAATCTTGGAAATAATAGGATAGTAGCCAACAAACAGATGTTTCCTCAGATTTGCCACAGCCTTTGATAAGGTTAACCATAGCATACTTATACACAAACTAAAGATATTTGTTAAATATAGATTTTAGCGTGTCATATTTACTGCAACCCGGAACTGACACAAGCAAAAAAAATGTAAAAAATGAAATATCTCCATGTTTATCAAAGTGAAACCTATCAGTCAAAATGTGGAACAAGAGTTTTCTTACCCGGAGTTACTGGCATTTGTAGCTTCAATGCTATGAACACGAAGCTTGTTTGCAATGTCTTTCAGGTTTTGGACTTTTTTGGCATCAGGTCTGTGGTATTCAGCGCTCATTTTTATATACTTTTCTTCTGTTGAATTACTTTGACACCGGCAAATTATGTGCACGCTTTTACAGTGACACGACCTTGAACTTCAGTAACTTCTTTGATTGCTGGTAGTTCCTTCCGATTTATTGGATTAACAAGTAGTGGTTCCCTCCCTTTGATTGTGCAATAGTGCAAAATTTGTATTGTGGAAGCACAGGGACCAGTTTCATAAAAAAAAAAATGAAAATGCCCATTGGTATACTCTTTTTATATACTTATGGGCATTTTTTAATTTTTATTATGAAACTGGTCCCTGTGTGTGGAAGATTTATCGGGAACAATCAAAGGGAGGGAAACAGTACTTGTCTATAAGCAGTTAACTCCCATCTTTTTTAGAAGAACCACAGACTTAACTGCGTCTTCAACAGAGCACTTATGAAAAATATATTATTCTTCTGCTAATTAAGCGATATAGTAAGGCCGCTGCAACCGCGCAATGGGGCACTATCATACGGCAACTTATATTATTTGTTATATCATCCTTTGAGTCTTATTTAAAGTTGGACGTTTAAGAACTATTTCGTACAGCATGTTACTACCAGTTTTATAAACAACATAAAATACAGGTTATTAATTATATCCTAACAGACCCCAGAATCAGAGAATAACGCCCACTTTTCTCTGAGTTAACCTAAGCGGGCGCCGGATCATTTCCTCAATTTGCATTGACTTCGCACCCAGTTAACAAGTCCCACGAGAACCAACTGAAACAAACCTCAGTCCCAAAACAAGAAACACGAAATATAATTATCAACATTTTTATACAAAACATATATAAACAACTTACTAGAAGAGCTACAACAACAAGGGGGTGGATTGTCCATTGGATCGTGTTGGCCCCAACCTGTGCTGATGACGTTGCACTTCTGTCACAGGATGAGATAGACCTTCCACAGATACACCACGAAGCTTCGATATAACATTAACACAGACAATGCAGCAGAACTCTAGCTCTAACAAACAAGATCAGGAAAAACCGGTAGTTGGAAACTGGGTGGAAATAACATACTCCTGTACACTGTGACACAAGATTCACTGTGACATCTTGGTATAGCCAGAAGTAGTCAGTAAAAGAAGAAGCAACAGTCAATATAGAAGAAAAAAATCTCACTGTATAGAACTTTATATAATGTTGGCGTTCATCCATATAAGCCAATAATTCTGTGCTTGCACATAATATTTTGAAAAAAAATTAAGAATTAAAAATGAATTCAGTCTGTCATTATGTACAAATTAAAATACAAAATGTTGCGAAAATAAAACCGTGAATGATCTTCCCCCCCCCCCCCCAATCTTTTAAAAACAGAAAATTTCGTCTCGCCCCTAGTCTAGTAGTTATCAGTCAATGTGTTCGTTTAACTCGGATAATAAGCCGTATAAATGTTCTTGGGATGCATGTCACCCCAAATACTCTGATCCAGCTCAAATTACTACTGAAGATATGAAGGATGAAAGAGTTAAACCAGACTTCAGGGTAAACAATCATGGTTCAAACGGAATTAAACTGACAAATTCTTTTCGCATCTCATGATAATACATATGTACCAAGATTGTTATATGGTCTAGAAGTAGCTAGATATAGTTCCTCTAAACAAAGACCAGTTACTTGAGCTTGAGAGGATTGCGTAATATCCAGTCATTGCCACAAAAAGCTGCAAAATGTGCTGTGTTATTCTACTTGGAGCACCTCCGATTGAAGCTGAAATTCACAGGAAGCAATTAACTCTGCTATATCCATCATTGTTTAAATAAAAAACAAAAACAGGACTCTTATGGACTTAATGATACCGGCGTCATCTGGCAGTAGGAAATGGCAATAGTTTCTTTGTGACCACAAAAAATTTCTAACACAGTATGGACTACCGCTAATATCAGACATCCGATCTACATGCTACGCTAAGATACAGTGGACGCTAACAAAACTAGCAATTGCCAAGTACTGGACTGATATCTTGAAGGCAGAATGTAGTACCAAATCAACTCTACATTAGTAAAACGCATCCTGTGAGAAAGAACATAAATTTCAACCTTAAAGACGTCAAACGAGGCATAGTGAAAGTAAAATATCTAAATGGAACCATATTTCTGCAGTCTCACAATTCGAAATTACAACAAACTGATGGTACCTGTCTGTTATGTCAGCTAGAAGATGAAACTACATACCATCATCTCATAACTTGCTCAGCGTTATTTAGTGCCAGACGCAAACCATTTGAATCCATTAAACTGTTAAAATATCGCAATTGCTTCAGTTTCACTCTCAAAATGGCCGTACATCGCATCATGCAAAGAATTACTTGTTCCACTGATAATCGACTGTAGAAAGCGCGTGTATAACCAGCTGTTACCTGAAGATACAAATCTGTGACAATATAGAACATTTATCCAGGTGCTTGTATTTCAATATTTATTCAATCAGAAGTTTTCTTCTTAATTTAAGAGTGTGGCTGAGACTTAGGTTCAAGATAACCAGACTGACTTTTAGTTTTAATGCAAGCATTGAATATATATATAGGGATTATCCAACCTGAAGAAGAAGAAGAAGAAGAAATATTAAGAGATTTAAAAAATAAATAGATAAATAAAAAAAAAATAATAATAAAAAAAGTAGTCAAAATGAATCAAACGGCTGGACAGAGTGCCCCGAAAGTCCGACTTAGAACTACATTCAAGATGGTTATCTACAGGTACCATAAATAGAAATCATAGAAAAGATAACTTCATGATTACTCATTACATGTCCATGTATGGATGGATAATGCGATTGTAACAAGACAAATTACATGTCTGTCATAGAACACTACAAAGCTATCATATGGATCCATTGCATGTGTGTTGATATAACAGAAAAAAATCGCAAAAGGAGGTACCGTCATATCTTCGATACAAGATATACATGTAAATATTAGAGTTGTTCTACAGTTAGACTTACAGAATACACGACGTTTGTAACCCCCACCCGTCCAAATTCCAACATAGTAAATATAAACAGCAAAGAAGTTGAAAACAGAAAGAGTTGTTTCCCTTTAACCAGACACTAGATGGATGCGGTTTACATAATTTACGCAACTTGTAAAAAAGCCCATTAGAGCTTATTTTATTCACTGTTTACTGTACTTGTCCGACTTTAATTAAAGCTTTTTGTATTTTGTGATTTAAGCATGTTACTTAATCAACACAGTAATTTATTTTCGTTTCATTTGTACTCGTACATCCAACTAGATCTAATATTTATATTAGCGATATCGCCTGGCAATGTTACCACAACATATAGTTAGGAAACTATGCCCCAAAAAGCACCAAACTAAGCACATATTATTACACATCAAATTTCGTATAGATGGAAAAGAAAGTAGAGTTCGTCCATAGTGAAACTATTATCGAAGTGCCACTATAATACTATCTATATAAGCAATGTCACTACATCACACATGCGGGAAGTATAGGTTCGGGCATAGACCGAAGAGTTCAATGTGAAGAAATTATCTAAGTGTCTTTAGTATCTTGATATGTCATTATCAAGCTTAAGTATGCTTACACTCAGTGGCTTTGAACACATTCGGGAGTGGGGTATAGGAATCATCCCATCGGTCGTCTGTCTGTCCGTTATTATCGACGTTTTGCATTTGCGCCGATTTTTTTTTTCATATGCGCCGATTTTTTTTTCATTTGCGCCGATTTTTTTTACAGGTAAATCTCAGATAAAATAGTAATTTTTTATTATTTCTGTAGTGATTCTAGCTTTGCATGACTTGACAGTACACCGGTATGAAATGTTGCCATGTTTCAGGACACCTATTTTTCGGTACGTATGGCCATCTATAACCAACGACTTCCGGATTTAAACATTAGATAGTTTCTATTGAACAGTGGTCATACCCCAGTGATATTTCAAACGGTCAATCTATCGGGTCTTGATCACTTTACAATGGCCTAATCACAGTCTTCATGAACAATGCTCGATTTGATTGAAATTTCTAGTTTTATCAACATATACGGTACTTAAAATATTATACTTAAAACATTTTACATGTAATTACAGGTAAATTAGCAAATAAAAAAAAATAATCGGCGCAAATGAAAAAATGAAATCGGCGCAAATGAAAAAATGGAATTTTCAAAAATCGGCGCAAATGTCATACGGCCGTTATTATATTTTGTATTGTTTACACTTCTGAGTTATTGATAAATAAACTAGATAAAATATATCTAAATAGATAAAATGTCCCTATGTAGCCTGGGCTTCGTATGTGGGAGGTCGGACTCGAACCCCGACCGAGTCTGACCAAGACTTGATAATTGGCAGTAACTGTTCTTTCGCCAAGTACTCGGCATTTATAAATGAAAGTCACGGGGCCTTCGGAAGGTACCATAAACACCGATGCTCTGCCATGACACGTTAAAGAACACTACATGCACATTCCCCTAAACGCACCGCAAGGGTCACAATTTCTACCACTTCACCTATAGCTGGGGATGTCTCGATATAAGTGAAATATTCTTGACTGGGACGTAAAACCACAATTAACTAATCAATCAATCAATCAATCTAGCTATGGAATATTTTGAAGGACATTCCGTTTTGTGTTATCTATACATAAAACGACTTAGATTTACAAAGGTCGGTTTATGTATGGTGTATACAGATTCTGCTAAATCATTGTGGTTATCTGTGATGTATTGATACATTATCATATCAACCTCCATCTATTATCATTAATTACGTATACATACAGTAGTGTTATATCATCCTTTATATCTTATAGTGTCCCAGTTTGTAACATTTGTACAAATTTGAAAATAAAAACAGAGCATGAAACAGAGTAGATTTATAAAATCAAAAACAACATGCCCAAACCACAATCCCATAACAAAGTAAAAACAAACGCACCAATCCATGTCCAAATTACAATCCCAAATAAAAAAATCATACCAATCCATGTCCACACCACAATCCCATTGCAAAGTAAAAACAAACATACCAATCCATAACCAAACCGCAATTCCATAGCAAAGTAAAAACAAACACACCAATCCATGTCCAAACCGCAATCCCATTGCAAAGTAAAAACAAACACACCAATCCATAACCAAACCGCAATCCCATTGCAAAGTAAAAACAAACACACACACAATCCATGTCCAAACCGCAATTCCATAGCAAAGTGAAAACAAACATACTTATCCAAGCCCAAACAACATTCCTAGAGCAAAGTGAAAACAAACACACCAATCCATGTCTATTCCTCACCGAGTCTTTAGCAAAATTTTAAACTTTCGGCAGGTCTGTGCTGTAGAAACATATTTAGACAACTAAGAGACCATTTCCTACTATGGACGAATACTGGATCTAGTAATTAGAAAACTATCAAGGGAAGTTTGTAATTTGAAATCCAAAGTACTTTAAATGATCGTAATATATTTTTATATTAAATTTTCATAGACAAATTAATACATTTCAAATGTCAAAGTTTATTTCTTCGTTAATAAAAATTACATTTGATAACTTTTCTGGTTTTATTGAATCCATGCAATATAGCTACATACACTAGCTGAACCAAGATCATTCTATTTCTGTTCTTTTCCTTCCTTGTTGCATTATTATAATCAGAAAAAAACCAGGATTAATTTTTACTATAAATAAATGCATTTCATTACAAACATATACAATATAATAATTCTGTAATAATATCACGATGTTGTTTCATCAGTTGACGTCTATATACTCAATATGATTCAACGTAATTTGGCATCGTAATTGTATCAATGGACGATATAGTTCAGCAATAGAATACTGTGGTCTTACTTACATAATAAAAAACAAACATACCAATCCATGTCCAAACAACCATCCCAGAGCAAAGTGAAAACAAACACACTAATCCATGTCCAAACAACAGTCCCAGAGCAAAGTGAAAACAAACATACCAATCCATGTCCCAACAACAATCCAAAAGCAAAGTTAAAACAAACCTACCAATCCATGTCCAAACAACAATCCCAGAGCAAAGTGAAAACAAACATACTAATCCATGTCCAAACAACAATCCCATAGCAAAGTGAAAACAAACATACCAATCCATACCCGAATCAATATCCCATAGCAAAGTGAAAACAAACATACCAATCGATGTCCAAACAACAATCCCAGAGCAAAGTGAAAACAAATATACCAATCCATGACCAAACAACAATCCCAGAGCAAAGTGAAAACAAACATACCAGTCTATGTCCAAACAACAATCCCAGAGCAAAGTGATAACAAACATACCAATCAATGCCCAAACAACAATCCCAGAGCAAAGTGAAAACAAACACACCAATCCATGTCCAAACAACAATCCCATAGCAAAGTGAAAACAAACATACCAATCCATGTCCAAACAACAATCCCAGAGCAAAGTGAAAACAAACACACCAATCCATGTCTAAACAACAATCCCAGAGCAAAGTGAAAACAAACACATCAATCGATGTCCAAACAACAATCCCAGAGCAAAGTGAAAACAAACATACCAATCTATGTCCAAACAAAAATCCCAGAGCAAAGTAAAAACAAACATACCAATCCATGTCCAAACAACAATCCCAGAGCAAAGTGAAAACAAACACATCAATCGATGTCCAAACAGCAATCCCAGAGCAAAGTGAAAACAAACATACCAATCTATGTCCAAACAACAATCCCAGAGCAAAGTGAAAACAAACATACCAATCCATGTCCAAACAACAATCCCAGAGCAAAGTGAAAACAAACACATCAATCGATGTCCAAACAACAATCCCAGAGCAAAGTAAAAACAAACATACCAATCTATGTCCAAACAACAATCCCATAGCAAAGTGAAAACAAACATACCAATCCATGTCCAAACAACAATCTCATAGCAAAGTGAAAACAAACATACCAATCCATGTCCAAACAACAATCCCAGAGCAAAGTGAAAACAAACATACCAAGATTCAAGATTCTTTATTACACTCTGTACCACGGAGGTGGTATTAGAGGTTAAACTATACAATATATATATATCTATATACAATGGCGGTACACAAAATTATATTACAACAAAATATTATTAAAACGATTTACAATAATTACTCAGTATGATAGATATCAATAGATACATGTTATAAACAGAAAAAAATAAAGTTGATATTTAAGTATGATATTTTAAACCTTCTTTTAGAAATTTGCATAAATTTAACAGTTCAACTTTATTTGTACTAGTCATTAACATTTGTAATTTTTGAATATTTAGTCTGAAATAATATTTTTGTCTTTATATATTTTTTTTTTTATTATTTTCAAAAAACTACATTCCAATAAAAAATAATACTCATCGCCAATTCTGTTTAGATTACATGTTCTGTAGCTCCTTTCAACATTTGCCCATCTTCCCTTTTCAATTGGAAAATTGGAAAATGATTACATGTGCTAAATCTAGCAAAATCTAGCAAAAATTTGTCTGAAATTCGTATTTATACCAATCCATATTCAAACCACAATCCCAAAACAAAGTGAAAACAAAAGCACCGATCCATATCCAAAACCACAATCCAATAGCAAAGTGAAAACAAACATACTAATCCATATCCAAACCAAAATCCCAAAGCAGAGATAAATAACTTTGAAACTTGCAAATAACACGTGTAGGTTAAACACATGAACTTCCACCAGAGAAGTAAAACCGGGTGCTCCGGAAGGGTAAGTACCTTCTGTTTAGCTATAGCCGCTACGTGTGTCATCAATATTTGGAATGAAAGAAACACGTCAAATATATCTAGGATAATTTTGGATACAGAGACATCATATGTGATGGCGCCCATAAAACCTTTTAGGGTATTGGTAAGTATTGACTTGCACTACCATTGCGTCAACATTTATTTGTAAGCAGCTTGATTCGTTGTTTAAATTCCCCACTGTGGGCTCAAGCTCTGTCATTAAGATAAGTCACATTGCTCTAAAATCCACATGATAATATAGCTTATGTCGATTCTACACTGAGAACTTACACTGACAGATCTTGTTTAAATATTTATTTCATTGTAAAAACTGGAATTCAGTAAAATCCAGGATTTTACTAGTAAAAAGCGGAATTCTAGTTTTTTTCTGAATTCAATCCAGTAAAAACTAGAAAAAAATCCTGGATTTTACTGAATTCCATTTTTACTGTGACATATACATATACACATGTACCAAAATACTCTACTATTATAATGTATAATGAGTACATGTATTTGTTTCACAAGCTTAGAAAACATTTTGAATGAAATATAATAAACATCGATGCTACACAATCAGAGACTCGCGATAAAAAGAGTTTAACATAGATTTTATTTCTGATACCGGTGGGGTCTCGATGTAAGTGGGGAATTCTTAACTGGGACGTAATACTCTTGCTCAGTGGATTTAATCTTCAGACATCAGGCCATACTTTAATCTCCAGGATTATCTGTATCACACAGATATGTGGACAACCTTCGAGTTTGCAAACACCGGAGATTTGTTTACAAGTATGAATGAATGTAACTGAAAATTGTCATTATTTGTACAAGATAACTTAAAACAAGATTATATACTGATATAGATAACACCAGGGTCATGATAGGCACAGGTGTACTATACTTGAATGTGTAATGAAAATATCTTGTTATGCGAGTAAGTGTTATGTGCTGCTTTTGAATTTTTCTGAAATAATGCATAAAAGTAGCACATGACACTGCTGGTGTTAAGAGCTTTTATTCATTACATTCAAGCAAACTTTTTTTTAATCTTTAATAGCACTGGACAGGAAACATTGCATATTTAAGTCCTCTCCAAAGTCATTGTTCCGACATAAATAAAAACATTTTAATTAAATTATCATAATAAAATAATGATAATTGCATTGGAAAACAGTAAAGAACAAAATAATGACACAGTATTACGCTTATAATGCGGATGGTAGTACATTGTATTTAATTAAAAAATAACAATAGATAGATAAAATGTATTAAATTTTAAACCAATGTAAAAAATGAAAAAAAACCCACGCAACAGAGAACAATAAAACAAAAAATAGTCAGAAAAAGAAACATATGCACAAAAAAGACCGTCTAACAGATTTGCAAAGTGTATGTATGTATACACGAAGAAGAAAAAGAACAGGGCTTAGAAAGAGAGTCGAATAAATAAGTAAAGTGAAGAGCCTTTGTGTAAAAAGCTTTTAATTATACAAGAACAGCGTTTACGATGGTTCCATCAAAATGTCGAACATCAACTTCGCGCATGTCTTTGACTTATTGAAATTACAGTCGTTACACAATCTTGCAGGAAAAAGTGTCAATTTGTCGAGACAAATTAATGTCACTGTGTTTTTATTATAGTGCATTTATCAAATATGAATTTTTTGTTCTCAATTTCTGCTTGTCAAAACTGCGATTTCTCTAAACCACGCACATATTGAGCTACAGTACTTTATAAACCTATCGTTAAAATATCTCTCTAGCTAAAATTTAGATCATAGTGACGTCAGGTTTGAGGTTTTTAAATTATCTGATTTGTATAATACAACCTACACCATATATGGTAATGTATTTATAATCTGTTTTTGTATTCACCTTGATAACCAACACTCCTGATGAAATTTTAATGAAATTTTAATGTCTCATTAAACATTAATATGTTATTTGTAACGTCTTTTTTAAAGCGAAATTAGGTCATGTTTTACTCAATCCACTGTTTTGGATGTAAATCATCTGTTGTAGTGACAAACAAACAAATATATCGGCAAAATGAACTGATATCCGTCATGTACAGAGCAACTAAGAGCAGATCTAAAAGACATGAACGAAATAAACAAAGCAACCACAGTATACATGTACATTAGATCCATTGACATTGAAAATCCCACTTTGAACTGATATTGGATGTAGGTGTCAGAGAACTCCCGTCTTTGAACGAACATTGGATATAGGCTTGTTAAAATTCCGGACATTGAATGCTGTTTTCATAAAACTCCCGACTTGGAGTAAACATGAAAAACTAAAGACTTTTAGCGGACACTTGATGCTGTATTCATAAAACACCAACTTTGATCGGACTTATTGTATCCCTTTTTATTGCTCTAAGTGACCCTTTTTGCATTGTTTTCTTTTTCCTTTCACCGTAATAAATGGAACATTTATTTTATTGATATTGACGCACTATATCATTGTCGTCACATTAACATTTTAAAGTTGGCCATATTTAATATAAATCCCTACTCATTCCAGGATATATTTCCTTGTCTTCACAGTTACAAGTTATATACAGTACTGACCTGTCCAAAGTTTAGCACTGCGGTAACGAAAAAAAGGACGAAGCTCAGCTGTCGAGTGTGACCGAGATATGAAAAGCAAGTGACGAAAAAATTGCCGACCACGATATAGCAACCAAGGGACCAAGATAAACTGTTGATTCGACACTAATTCGTTAGCTCAGTGTTAAACATTCGACAGGCCTGTACTGTCAAGAATCGTGTATTTATTTCCATTAGATTACACTACATCCCATATCGGAATGTTCTCAGTGTTCGTCTGATGGCATATTACAATGTGTTAGTCTGATGGCGTATTGCAATCTGTTAGTCTGATGGCGTATTACAATATATTTACGTCTGAGCGTTATATAAATTGATACAAGATAGATTACTGTCTCTAAAAGGTTCTTTATATATTCAATATAAACACGATTCGTGTATCACTTTCATAAAAAGGAATAAATTAGAATAAAAGGAATTTGTGGCTGAAAGATGTATACTAAGTAAAAGTCAATATAACCAATAACATGAACAAGACATTGAGACTCATGGTAACGAAAAGTCATTAAGCGCATTCCGATTTGCCTTAAATATCTCTGAGCAAAGTAAACCTTGCAGCTATGTGAAATTGCTGTAAAATGCCGGCTTCTACTGTACTGTGCATAGGATGTAATACGCCACTAATGACATCATTTCCGGTAAAATTATATTAACAGAGCCATTTTCCAAAGCGGCAACAAACAAGAAACAATGAGATTGTTTGCAATAGTCGCTGGCAGAACTGACAGAGAGCACTCCAAGATAGTATAAGTTAAGTTTTGGTGATTGAACCATGGATACGGATGCGGTAGGTAACGATTGGACCATAGATAGATGTGCGGATGTCAGGATGTGTGTTTCTGCAATGATGGGACAATGAGTACAAGGTAGTCAGATGGATGGCCGATTGCAATTAACCGTCTTTTAAATCGGTCAAGTATTGGCACAATACCAACGGATAAAACTGGTGATTAATCAACGCATAAAACCATTATTGATATAATATTAAGCACTGTCATTAGGATGTAAAACACAATACAGTAAACAAAGAAAGAAAAAAGGAAAAATCAACATAGTTATGTGTAAATTATATATATATACATGTATATTTATTTTATGTACCGAGTAACTCGGTAATGTAAAGTGATTATTTAATCCATTTTATATTGATTTTTCCATCGTATGTAATTTAGCAGCCCAATAAACAGATAATGTGAAATAGTTGTATTTTAACAGGTCTACTGTAATGTTTTCTGTTTGATTTTAATCTTCGTTTTTGTCGATCCAATCACAAACTGTAAAGATAATGGAAGCCAATACAGACATAGAAAAAACTAGGTCATATCCATACTTCAAGTTGAGAGTACTTGACTGTTAAAAAGCAATAAAATATTACCATTTTGATGTAGTTATAGAAGTAATAAAATCGATATGGTAAAACGTCATCTTTTATTATATTACTGTAAAGAAAAGTGTTAGGTTGAGAAGAATATATGGTTATCATTGCTGTATGATTTGTGTTTGAAGTCACGTAAGATGGCGTCTTTAGTTATAAAACCTTAACGTTCTATCATATTTCCTTATTCCATACTAACGTATTTCAACTTAATATACTTTACACAAAGTATCATCAGATACAACATAGTTTAACTTTCCATCATATTTCCTCATGTCCATTCCATACTCCTGTATTAGGTATTTAAATAACACATGGGTACCACTTTACCAAAGTTGGATGATTGATACAAGTGGGTACACTTTTTGAATCAGCATGGACTTCAGTGGCGGATTTGCGGGGTTGCAACCCCCCCCCCCCTTTGAAAAATTAAAAAAAGGGAGAGAGAGAGAGAGAGAGAGAGAGAGAGATATTGACTGATTAAAAAGTATTTTTCTTGGCCCCCATCGGGGCTCTGCCCTAGACCCCTCGTTCTGGAAGCTCGCACCTAGCATTGATTAATTCTCAACCCCCTTTCAAAAATCCTGGATAATTCTCAAACCCACCCACCCCCCCCCCCCCTTTCAAAAAAATCCTGGATCCGCCCCTGGACTTTTATTTTATTTTCATTCTTGGACCACACTACAGGGCTTGGTGCGCCACATACGTTTTTTAGCTAATCATACGTTGGGAGTTTAATCTGTTTGGCTGTTTCTGTCAGTGCTTATCCACAAATATTCTATAATGTCAAAATGGGTTTTTTCTTGAGAAAAGTTTTTCTCAGTTAGAAGGTACTAAGATAAATACAAACAACCAAAAACAAATATAGTAATCCGCATGTCCAAATCACAATTCCAAAGCAAAGTACTTTGTAAAAGAAAAAAAATGTAAATGTCAATGTCCTGAGAAATCAAGAACACACCACGGCAAAGTGTACACGTATTGGCGGCATGGACATGATATGCTCTTGCTGCAAAATTATCAGAAACAGAAACCATATAATTACTAAGCTGTTCGTGTAAATTAACGAAGCCAACCGACTTCTCGGAAGGAGGATTAAATTTGTAACGTAATTTGCGCTGGTTAATCTTTGATCAATATTTTAAGTTCATGTCGTGATAACTCATGTCACTCAAAACTCTTGTACTTATAAGCCGAGACAAAAGTAACTTACTATATATAGTAACAGCTTTGGCTTTTCTGTTCTCCAGATACATTTGCTTTCTTGCATACGATTGTTATTTTATATGTCAATAGTCGAATGGTTTTAAATGAATATATACATAAGGCTATTGTTCTAGGATTAACATTAAGGTACAATTTGGACACAAAAAAGTCTAAAACATCACATTAAAAAAGTGATATTCAAGTCTAGTGGAAGCTTAAGGGCAATATTTTATATGCAATTTAGTACCAGACTCGAAACCGGTTTTTATTATTATTGCATGTTCGCTGTTACCATTCTAGGTTCGTCGTTAAGTGTATAGAATGGAGAAATCAAATAATAAAGTTACTATTTTCAATAAGTTTGCAAATTTTTTTTAATTTTGTTGTCAAAATACTATACATACTGATTTCATCTTAATGTATATGATTTAGTTGTCACTTGAGATTAACAAGGACACAATAACTAGAGTAATGGCAATTCTAGGTCCCCATTCTAGGGTTGCGACTGTAGGCAAGCAAACTGAGAAAATTTCTCACACTAGGATCTGTCCCGAGTGGGATTCAGACCTAGATAGTGAGAGGCGCTGTTCTGTAAGTGTGTGCTTTAGACCACTTGGTCACCGAGATCTTTTTACATTATTCTAGGCTGCCTTTAAGGTTACGAAGTAAATTATGGTAATACGCTATGGTAGAGCCTGTTCCCACTACGGAGACTTTGTGCAACGAAGCAGGCTGCTTGGAAATAAATTATTGACTCGGGGATATTGCAAGCCCGGGCTTATAAAGGCCCTCAAAAAGTTTTACGGCCGTCATCACAGTATTGTTGATAAATTTGATGTCTCTGTGTCTAGGATTGTCCTGGATATATTTCACGTCTCAAGGTTCCATGTTCCTTTTACACAATTTTGATTACACACGTGGCGGGTGTAGATAGCTGAACAGGAGGTGCTTACCCTTCCGAAGCACCCGGTCTCACTTCCCTGGTGGAAGTTCACGTGTCTAACCTAACTTGTCAGTTCCAACGTTTTTACTTTTTGCTTCTGGATTGTGATTCGGACATGGATTAGTATGTTTATTTTTGATTATGGAATGATTAACATAATATTCCATTGGTGAATTATATCTTTTATTGATACAATTACGATGCCAAATTACGTTGAATCATATTCAGTACATGAAACAACATCGTGATATTATTACAGAATTATTATATTGTATATGTTTGTAATAAAATGCATTTATTTATAGTAAAAATCAATCCTTGTTTTTTTTCTGATTATAATAATGCAACAAGGAAGGAAAAGAACAGAAATAGAATGATCTTGGTTCAGCTAGTGTATGTAGCTATATTGCATGGATTCAATAAAACCAGAAAAGTTATCAAATGTAATTTTTATTAACAAAGAAATAAACTTTGACATTTGAAATGTGAAAATTTAATATAAAATATATTACGATCATTTAAAGTACTTTGGATTTCAAATTACAGACTTCTCTTGATAGTTTTCTAATTACTAGATCCAGTATCCGTCTAAAGTAGGAAGTGGTCTCAAATTAGTGATACAGTTTTCTAATTACTAGATCCAGTATCCGTCCAATGTAGGAAGTGGTCTCAAATTAGTGATACAGTTTTCTAATTACTAGATCCAGTATCCGTCCAATGTAGGAAGTGGTCTCAAATTAGTGATACAGTTTTCTAATTACTAGATCCAGTATCCGTCCAATGTAGGAAGTGGTCTCAAATCCAGTTGTTTAAATATGTTTCTTCAGTAAAGACCTGACGAAGGTTTACAACTATGCTTAAGAAGTGGCGAGGAATCGACAGCTCATATTGGTAAGTTTTTCGTTATATCTCGGCAACTGTTTTATATCTCTTGTATCTCTTAGCAGTTGTTCGAGCATTGGTTATCCATTTCTCATCCGTTCGCCAGTCGAGCTTCGGATCCCTTTTTGTAAGCGCAGTGTTAAACTTTCGACAGGCCTGTACTGTATCTCTCGGCAGCTTTTTGGTGACAAGCTACCCATATTTCGATGACTCGTCAGCCGAGCTTAGTCTACTTTTTGTTAGCTCATTGTTAAACTTTCGACAGATCTGTACTGTACTATCTCCGTTGTGCTAAACTCGTGTTCAAGAACACCCTCTTTTTCTCCTTAAGTATCAGACAGATAGAAACAAGCTAAATTAAGTAATATTGTATAATTTGTTACATAATGGAATAAAAAATACATGTAACGTGTTTGAGCACGTGAAAATAAATTTCTTTCTATCTTTTCGTCTTTTTTATTATTTTTTTCCTATTTTTTTTAAATATATATAATTCTCCTAACTGCAGGCTGATACATTTAAGCATCCTTCATAAGAAGTTATAGTTAATTATTTCTTCTCATTCCTGATATCTTATAGTGTTTCTTTAACATTTCTATTTGAAATATAAAACTATTGATTTTTGCCGTCATTTCCAAGTACATTGTATTTTAAATTTCATATAACATAAATATAAAAATATTGCGCATGACACGATTAAGGAGGAGCCTTTTTGGTTTGTTGGGCTTTTGATAATAAGATGATTTATTGCGTCTAAAAAGTACTTTAATGCTTCAAAAACACATCTGGTCACATGGAGTACTTATTAAACAAAAGATTTTCGGTTGTAGATCTTTATTTTTTCTTATATAGTTTTTTATTTTCTTTGAAGTTTCATATAGAATTGATTAACAGTACAAAACCGTCGAAAGTTTAACACTGAGATAGCGAAAAGGATCGAAGTTCGGCTACAAAGTGACCGAAATATGGATATGTATCGACTCCAAAAGCTTCCGAGAGATTGATAACCACCGCTGAACCCTGAATAGCTTACGCTGGGCCGAGAAGAGCTGTCCATTCGTTAGCTCAATGTTAAACTTTTGACAGGTCTGTAGTACTGTATGTTCTTGAAGTTGATGAAGCTGAGTAATCACTCATTTTTTTATTTTGATATTATTCGTTAAAATCATCAACATGTGTTACTTGTACATCTATTGACATGCATATATATATGGATTAGTATGTTTGTTTTTGATATATATATATATGAAAGAAGTTTTTTGATCAGCTTAATAATAAAAACGTTTGGTGTATAACTAGCTTAAAGTTAATTCGAATCTAGCTTCAGCTTAAAAAGAAGACATAAATAGTGTCAGTTTAATTGGCTGTCATTGGTTAATCGTTCAACCAATGTTTGGGATGATATAAGGAAGTAGACGAAAACATTAAAATGTGGGGGAAATGTGATAAAAGAGGGCAAATGTGTGGAATTTAAAATAAGTCGGAAATCCATATGATTCCATTAAGGGAATACACTACAGACCTGTCGAAAGTTTAACACTTATCTAAAGGAGTCGAAGCTCAACTACCGAGATTTGTAAATCTGTCGAGCGATAGATAGCAGCTATCGAAAAGATGTCGACAAATATATAATCTTGGTCCAAAGTGAGCTGCTGATTTGACACTTAATAGTTATCTTAGTTCTTAACTTTTGACAGGTCTATACTATACATACATAAAACATAAACACACATTTAGAAGTACAGATATATCGCCTTTGTAAGTCTTTTGGCTTGATAAATGGGATTGGCGAAAAACCTGACTGGCGCCACAAGTCCACTTATACTAAAAATATATAAAGGGCTTCTGGTGAGACATACAAAAGAAAAACGTAAAAAGGACTTCAACTACTGTTAATATAAGTTAGATGGAAAACTTGATGGGCATTAATGTAGCGAAGTTGCAAAGCAGTGACAAGCTAAAACGCAAAATTATCGAGATGCTTCATAACGAGTTTTTTTTCTGAGCGATAACTTGCGATAAGTGATCATGATGTAGAAAGGTTATCGAAGGCTTGTTATAACGAACTATGTTAATGTTGATACAAATTCTTAGATCCAGTAAAATAATATTTTAATTTTACTGGCGGCCATTTTGAATTTTGTCGTCATTGATAATATCGAAGCATTTATAGATACTGATATAAGTCTTTGTAAACCTCAAGTACAAATAAAAACGGGCATGGCATGCGCATTGGAAATATGAAAATCTAATAACCTGTTACTGGGTTTTAAGGCAGATTATTTATCTAATAGTTAAACATAATGAATTCTTACGATTTCTTTGGTTAATGGTTATTTTCCAATGTTCTACATACCATACAGTATAGGCGATTTTCAACAAAATCAATATTTGAAACTTAAAATAAAATACAAAAAACCTTCAAAAAGTTTAATTAAATTTTACAAAGATGTTATAATGGATGTTTTGGCCTGGAGTAAACATTGCAAAATCTACCCTAGGCTACATTTATAAAACGTGTTTGATTCTTCACGTGTTCGCCACGGGCGATAATTATTATCTTGTGATATAATGTGAAAGAACAATATGCAGTTCACCTAGAACAAGATATCACAACAAAACATGAAGAACAATGGTGCAGTGCTCACAAATTAACAACGCAAATATAATTAGGCACGTTAACAACCTGTCAGTTACGTAATTCGTTTATATTGAAATAACTTGAAATAAATTATTACACAATCGGGTTCGCCGATGTATCTGGTCATCAATTTTCCTTAAGTTTTTGCGCTGTACGTTTTGAAAAACATTTACGTCGCCAACTCCGTGTAAAATGTTGATTTTTAGGGAAATTAAAAACTATTACTAATAATAGTACTACTATAAAATTAATAAAATATATAAAATACATACTACATAAAATATTGACACCCAGTCACAAATGGCTTATGAGACACCATAAAAAAGCTGTATGAAATGTATTAAATTGTTAAAACTATTATACAACATTACAAAACGTCAACTGAGGCAAATCCATATTCAACGAAAATAATTGTTCCGCAAAAATTAATGTTAGGCTATCACGTTATACGCTGGCGAACACACTTGGTTACAGTATTGTCAAGTACTATTTTTAAATTGTTATGAAATTATGCATTCAAAAGTAGCAGATGACAATATGGTTACATTGTTCAAATCAAATTATATGCATCGTGCATATAATTGAGATAAATAAACCTTTATAGTAAAAAATAGAGCAATGATGAACTACTTTGCTGAAACACAAGTTAAATTATTCAATTACAGTACAGTCCTGTCGAAAGTTTAATACTAAGCTTATGAAATTGTGCTGACTTGGTAGCGAGACTCGGTTTCTCGTTAGGTATACCTCTACAGCTTTTTTGACATATTATCGATCTCCGGATTTGAACTGCTTTTCTGGAACTAGCCATCCACATACCGTCCGCTCGACAGCAGTCGTTAGCTTAGTGTTAAACTTTCGACTGGTCTGTACTGTATCTTGTCAGTTTCATCAGTACTCGTGTTTTAGATGTCAATATAAGACAATCTTGAATACATATTTTATATCTGTTTTACATGTCCTACTTATGTTACATCGTCAGTTTCTGAAACAAATATTTAAAAATGTGTCATGTGACAATTTTGAATGCCTTAAATATCAGACTAATATATAGAAATTCAAACTTAACACATGTCACATCTTTTGATGGTCGACAGCCCTCCGACGGTTTTATTTTAAATATGTTTTAAATAACGTAAAAAGACCCCTTACTTGACATTGTAATTGCTTCTTGTATAAAGTGGTACTGTTTGCTTTGATTAAAAATTGTCCAAAATAGTCACAACTCTTTAGATTCCTCTCACATTATACAATACCGTATCCCATGACGGAAAAATAATTGTTTGTTAAACATGGCAAAAAACAACATACCGACCCAAGTTAAAATCACAATCCAGTAACAATTTTGAAACTTAAATATGAACTTCCACAAAATGAGACCGGGTGATATTATACAGTGCAGGCCTGTCGAAAGTTTAACACCGAGGTGACGAAAAGAAGTCGATGCTCGATATATCAATTTGCTGAGATATAGGTAGCCAGTCGCTAATAAGTTTTACATAGACAGATAGTAGTTGTCGTCAAGCAGCCGAGCTAATGAGCGCCTGAAATGAGCTGCATATTTGGCACTGACCCGTCAGCACAGTATTGAGATAGTAACTGTCGTCAAGCAGCCGAGCTAATGAGCGCCTGAAATGAGCTGCATATTTGGCACTGACCCGTCAGCACAGTATTGAGATAGTAACTGTCGTCAAGCAGCCGAGCTAATGAGCGCCTGAAATGAGCTGCATATTTGGCACTGACCCGTAAGCACAATGTTAAACTTTCGACAGGTCTGTACTGTAAGTCTTTTTCACGTTGTATTTTCTATTTAACCATGAACTGTCTAGAAATGGCGTTTAAGCAAATTGAATAACGCGCGCTACGTCGTTACGGTTAGTTGGGTTGGCACGGCAATAAAAGTTATAGCGCTATAAACGCCATTTCTAGACAGTTCAATAGTTATATTTACATTTCGCAATTTTAAAATCTTATTTTTGTTTTTGAATCCTGAAATTAATTTAAAACAATGTCGTGTACGACATGCAATTCCAATTGACGTATCGCCGGCCATGCCTTAAAATTTGGTTCCGACACTGGCCGCCATCACGGTACTAAAGCAGCGTCACGGCAACTAATGACGTGCTTGTGTCAGTGACGCCTTTAAATGGCACAATTCAGGCCGATTTTTCAGTCTTTTTGTGTGTAATTCAAGCATGCCGGGCATTTGTCGGAACATTGTGGGCGTGGCCAGCGATCTGTCAATTGCTGGAACAGCCAATCAATGACGTCACAGCTGTAGGCGTAAGAAAAAGATGAGTGACGTCACATTACCTAATGTAATTATAGTCCTATAACTTCATTTGGTCTCAAACAGAGATTAATACAATCAAACATCATAAATGTAAATATTTAGAATTGTAGCTTTTCTTATTTTGTAAACAATTAATCAGATTTATCAGAATGGCACGAATTCCGACCGCATATCGACTGCGGCTGTTGCAGTTTCTAGTGACAAAATACAAACATGTCTCTTCAGACTTTGTCGTCTGACCATTCATATCAACAATAAACCGACTCTCTAATAAAACTACGAATATTCTTTTAAAGGCTTTTTAATTTTATAGCGCAAGCAGCTGGACATGGAATAAGGGGCTGAGATATGCTGTCGGTTTGGTACCAATTTGATAGCTGAGTGTTAAACCTTCGAGATGTCTACACTATATGGTTCATGTAAATGATAGGCCATTTGGGCCAAATAACGTGATAGAATTACGAGGTAAAACTAACGCGTTAAAATCACTTAAACGCTTTACAAATTTTAAAACGCTTCAAAACTGTACTATGAAAGCCGTTTGGGGTAAAACTGTGATAGAAATACGTGGAAAAACTAACGCGTTACAAATTATGAAACGCGTCAAAACTATGAAAGGCCGTTTGTGCCAAAAACGTGATAGAATTACGTGGAACGCATACCGTATCTTAAAATTTTTCAGTAGCGAATGACAATGACATGGTGTTCTTAGCAAGTTTAAAAACACAAGCAGCAGATGAATGTGTGTTAAACATGTGTCAGAATAGATCTGTGTTGACAGTTTTACCGTATGATGGAAAATTATCATTGTATTTAAGACAGTGCGAGTATAATTTTAGTATTGTAGTGACTTTTGTAGTCATGTTGTTCTGCACAGCTGTGTCTTCTCTGGTTATCGAGGCCATTTTAATCTGGTGCTTTTACACTAGTGTTGTGCCTGAGGTCATTGACTCTTAAGGTCATCAAGCACTGTCTAGAGGAACTGACTTAAGATGATAAATTATATATATATATATAATATTTGTTACAATATATATTATATTCTGTATTAACAATACAGATAAGAAAAAATTAAAAAAAATAATAATAAATAAATAAAACTATCGACCTCGTGATTTTTTAAAGCGCATTTCGAATACAAGATATTCTTTTCAAGTGTATTCGAAACGGATATGACATTCAATAGTCTTCATTTTTACAATATAGGCAAACAACATTGACCTGTCCGCTTGACCTTTAATGTAAATATTTATTATGGTGTAGTTCATGTATGTTTAGGATACACAGATGTTTATTTCTGTCATTTCATGGGAAACATACATTGTTATGTATCAGCTACGAATTCTTAAACTATCCATAAACTGAATGAATCATCCTCGTAATAAAAAGTCACTGAATGGACAGGTCAATGTTGTTTGCATATACCTCCTTTAGGTTCTATAAATAAGAATGTTTTTTATTTTTAAAATTTAAATTTTAGTAATATAATTATATTTTGAATTTAAGTCAAGACTATTTCTGTTAAAATCGTACGGTTTTAATCTACAGTGGCTGATGACCGTCATTATGATGTAAAATTGTATTGAACATCAATCGATGACCTGGTTCACTTATATCTAACTGATAGTCTGTTATAATCCAGCATAAGAGCCGTTCCATCAAAACAAGCTTATGCCATACAAAACACTGCTTAACTCACTACGGTATGTCCTTATCTATCTCTTTGGCATCAATAAAATGTAATTTTCACATGTACATAATTGCAGATTTTGTGAATCAATAAAGATGCCCGATAGGACATTGACATTTATCCTTGAACAGAAATTAACCTTCTTTTTAATTTTTCATTAATATTTGACAATATTATACCAATATCAATCTTTTTATTAATGCTCATTATTCATTAGACATTTGACCTTCCTAATATGTCAGAAAGAATTATCTAAAATCTATAGAGAAGATTAAGAAATTCATGTTAACATCAAAATATTTTCTGTTTACTTTTTCACTCATATTTTTTTCTCAAATTTTATTTAGTCTCCTACCACAATAAAGTGGGATGCTAAATGCTTCTTTTCATCATCATCATCATCATCATCATCATCATCATCATCATCATCATCATCATCATCATCATCATCATAAAACAACTGACCTTCAAACATTGACCTACTACTTTTCTTTGTTCATGATGTTTTGGTTATTTTACTGTCATTATAATCATATTTTTTATTTTTTATTTTATTATTATTTCATCTATGTATTTGTTTTTGTGACTCAGCAGACCAGATTGCAACCTAAATAGCATTTAATTGTATTCATCATTATTACCTGCATTAACTCTCAAGTTGACAACAATATATAAGATCACATACAACATGACAACTGACATATGCTACTTTTGAATGATACACACAATCAAAAGTAGCACATGTCACATTGGTCCTATACAACAACGAATACCAAACTGAACAAACCTCGACATAACTCGAAATTGTCATTTTAGCATCAGCACGAACTTCTACTAGTCAAGGCAGAGCTGGATGATATACAAACCAATGTTTTACAAGTATCATATGCCAGAATTTCTCCTATGTAAAAGAAATCTGCAAATACAGAAGTACAAGCGTTTAGCAACAAAATTGTATAACAATCGTCAATTTAAAAGTTAACACAGTGATACTTTTAGAAAGCTATGTGAACGAAATTAGAAAATTCAGACGCTATAATTTTAATCCAGTTGTCATATACCATTTTTTCAATTAAATCATAAAATACATTTTAAAAATGGTATATGACACAGTCACTGTATCCACAGCTCAAAAGACGGTATTCCGGCGAATTATGATTAGCAATGCATGTTAAATATAAAAACCTGAAATATTCTTTGAAATTATTCTCACAGCCTCCTAAAAGTTTTGAAATTTGATTATCCCTAAATAAAAGATATTCAAAAAAACGTATCAATAAACACGATATGTTAGTGATCACGGGTAATATAAATACGCATTTACCTGAGGATAATGTCACAACAACTGATGCATCAATAAAACTTTATTGCATCGATACAATAGTTGACCAAAGCTACGGAATGAAACATCAAATCGCAATGACACGAAGTTTAAACTGACTTAAAACTTAACATTGATGTATGACACAAAAGTCTGTAATCTTCAAGACAAATGGAACAAGACTAATTATTCTAATTAGGATTTTTTAGTATTATAATTTATATATACGCAACTTATAATATTTTGCTATACAAGTCACTGAGAGAAACAGTCAAACAAAGACAAAACTAGAAAAAAGGACAGAAATTTAAAATAAAACTCCCGACTCTAGACTGCCACTGGAGTTAATATCCAGTGGTATGGTTATATAAGTAGCCCCAACAAGTATATAACCTTACACTCGATATGAAGACTATGAACGTAAAGATTACATTGCTTTTGTCACTATTGACGATGAAGCCACGAAACAAAGATCATAGAAATAAAATTACATGAGAAACAGATAATGGTCATTGTTCAGTAAAGATCAATGTACTCATTTTAATGCTTTATTGTTGTCATGTGCTATTTTTTCAAACTTCATTTAAAAAAATAAAAATTAAATCACCAAGTGGGTATGACAAAGTTTTAAATAAGCCTCTTGCGTGACATTTGCTACAAGTTTCTAGACACCCTCTAGCGGAATTTAAGTATAAGCATTCATCTTGGAAAAACCTTATTTTTGTATTTATTTATGGCACACGTATTTTGAGATGTGATGTTGAAATAAAAACTTACATGAGGAATGTAATAATACTCAGAAATTAATTAAGGAAAAATAGATTATTTATGAAACCAGAGTATACCGCCACTAATGAGGGAAAGGAAAATATTATTAAAGAAGACTGCTCTGATGTTGAGGACCATGGTGTTTATGTATGGTTTATGCTTGTTAAGGGTTGGCTGCAGTGATAATTTGGCAATTGATGTCTTCATTAAGGTTTAAATGAGTTTTCGTGTCACACTTGACTATAAATAAATATGGAAAGGACAATTTAAATAATGATCTGTAAATTGTACCTTAAAATATATGTACATGATGTTTTTTCAGTATATTTATTGGCTAAATAATTCTATAGGGTTCGCTGATAATTATTTTTTATGATTAAGTGTCTACAAAATGTAACACTT
Source organism: Anadara kagoshimensis (assembly GCA_021292105.1). Taxonomy (NCBI): domain Eukaryota; kingdom Metazoa; phylum Mollusca; class Bivalvia; order Arcoida; family Arcidae; genus Anadara; species Anadara kagoshimensis. Next base: position 58,783,544 of record CM037862.1, read on the forward strand.
GTAAGTTGATACGATTTTTTAAAAAAAAATTTCCGATGTTCTTCTAAAGTTAAGTTTGTAATCAATATTCTTAATGCGTGTTTATAATGCGTCTTGTTTCTATTCCATGTATAATGCCAGGCGTTTTGTAAGCGGTGATATTATTCCATGTGTTGTCTAATGTAAAGTAAAGGGATCTCATTAGTGTGTGTCTTGTTTCTTATTCCATTTGTTTTGTTGCCCTATGTAAAGCCAGGGGTTTTGCAATCAGTCATTCATTCATCTTGTATCTTGCTTTTCTTTCGATGTGGTTTGTTGTTTTGTATAATTTCAGGGGTTTTGCAATCAGTTCTCTTATTACATGTGTGTCTTGTTGCTCTTCCCATGTGTTTGGTTACCTTGTGCAATGATACCAATTTGTTTGTTGTTTGTGTTTTAACAACTATTTTCTGTATATATAAGAAGACTGCTTAGTATCTGCAAAATGTAAAATAATTTTCTGATGACACATACTGTGAAGTCATTAATTACCATGGTGTCCAAATTTTCAAATTTTCGTGAACACCTTGATTTACGAATTTACATGAAATAGTATTAATTAAACCTACGTACTTTACACAGACACAGTATCCACAAAACGCGAATTTATCACCCTACGAAATGGGATTTTCCCCTTAGAACCACGAAAATGTACATATAAAACTATTTAAATCTGAAGCTGACGATTTGCACTTAAATCCACCTGTTCACAAGTAAATCGATAATTGAATTCATATTTGAGGTACTTATTGTTCAGCTGTGTTATAATAATATTACGTATCTCGATTAAATGTATCATCAATTTGTTAAAAGTTACTACGACAGCTGAAAGTACGTAATTTGCAGAATAATTCAAAATCTTGTTTTAAGAGTCATATTGAACGCTTTGACTCGAGTTACGGCATAAACAGTTACTTTGCCCTGAAGAAGTGAATTTCAAATACATGTATAAATGTATCACACAAATGCAAAACATGAATTTATTTAATATTTGAAATACAGAAAAAACTACCAAGTAGTTATATATATATATATATCCTTTAGACTATTATATAACTCTGAGAGAGAGAGAGAGAGAGAGAGCGTAACATTTCAAAGGCACGTACACACACCAATTATGTCAACTTGTACTTGTGCCAGTGTAGTTTCTAGAAATCACCACACCGTGATAAATAATGTCATTATTTACTGAGCATCAAGAACCATTTTTCTTGTAGTAATTACAATAAGAGTTGATGATTGTGTTATGGTTGGTAAGCATTCTCAGAGGAACTAGAGATGTATTCTGTTTACCAGAGAACCCTGATTTACTCAGATCGATAAAACGGTTAATTCTATCTGTGATAGATATCTATGTACTTTGCAGGCATCAATACACTAATGTCTTTTTTTCTTATAAATGATTAATGACGCATATTTAATGTTGTTTACGTTTCCAGTACAAGAACGACAAAAAAGCCACCATACATCATGTAAAAATAACAACAGTATTTATAGCAGATTATCACGACATATATCAGTGCTGTTTTGGAAAAAAATGATCAAGGTTGTAAATGTTTTGCTAATGACAAACGTAGAAAGTCGCCAAATTCAGTGTAGAGTAATACATATCCTCGACAAAACATAAAAATAAGTAAGAAATAAATAACTAAAAAACAACAACAACAAAGAAAGGTTCGGAGAATTAGCATCCGTTATTGATAGGTGCGCATGTCTTTTGATTTGTTTGTACAGTACAGACCTGTCGAAAGCTTACCATTATGCTTACGAACTAGTGTCGAATCGACAGCTCATCCCGGCCCTTTGTAAGGTACATCTCAGCAGCTGCTATCTATCTCTTGGCAGCTATTGGGTTATCCAGCTTTTATCGATATCTCGGCCACCCAGCAGCTGAGCGTCGACTTCTCTTTGTCAGCTCAGCGTTAAAGGTGTCTACTGTATATTCCTGCTGTATTACTGATATATTATAATGTATAATAGAGGTTACATTCTTTTTAACTTCGGTTTTCTCATCCATAATTTATTAATTTTAAACTAAAGCAAATAAGGGTACCAATATTATCAACAATGGTAATCAACAAACACCACTGCAGTCATTAAGTATATAACTAACTGTTCGAAGCGGTACTCTTGGCATGACATGCTTTAATGGATCCGAACTGTAAGAATTCCCGCTTTAATGGAAACAAATGATCAAACATTAAACATAAAAACATGAAAGTTTTATTAATCATTGACAAAAAGGAACATGTTATTCGAAGTTCAAATAGGTTAACAAAACAGTGACATTTAAAATGTACGTGTACTTAAGGTTTTAAATAATTTATGTGCCCTGAAGTTTTGTTTCAAATATTACCAATGTTTCCAAAATTATGGTCCGAATCCTCCTGACAGGAATTTTATTCCAAACGGCTGTCTAGTGTTGCAAAATTAAAACTGGTCTAGTAATAATATATATAGTAAATATATATACTAATTTTCATCAATCATTAATCAGAGACATATATATCTGTGTCAATCAACTGATTAAGCTAATTGGGGTCGGAATATCAGTCACTGTCCTTTGACCTTGCTAAGACAAAGGTCGGGTAATGTCCAGAAATGATTCCATAACGTGATAGCAATGCCTGAATACATGGACGTAATAAATAACACAAGGTTTTAATTAAATTTAGTTGATGAATCTGTACTGCATCACAATGACACTTGCCATTATATTTATTTCCGTAATTAATGTTTACTACATTTAATTAACTGTTGATGGCATCGTTGTTTACCAAATATCCGCCATTATCGTGATCGATACGTGACCTAAGCGTCTGAAGGATTGTGATTACGTGCTTATAAGATGGTTGTAACTCTATCTATTACTATTCCCCTATCGTATGTTTCGTAATGTTTTCAAACTTAATTTGGCATATTTTTCTAAAACACGAGAACATAATCAATTAACGGGATCATTTCCAGTTGTACTAAACTAAATACAAATGTTTTATTACTATCACAACAACTTTAATGAGGTACAGTACAGAAAGGGCGGACATGATCGAGTGGTACTGTCACTGACTTCTAAGTCAAGGGTTGTGGGTTTTATCCTCACTCGGGACTTGGAAATTTTAAGAGATGATTTTCATCTCCTGTCCATACTAGAGCTGTAAAAACCTAAATACAACTATAGTCTTTCAGATAAGACTCAAACCGAGGTCCGTGTCTCAGTGCACGCAAAAGACACCTATGTGGATCTAGAGTTCGGGAAAAAGCAGGCAACCACCTGTGGCCGCTACAGAGAAGGTTTACAACTAAAAAGCGATTGATACAGACTGATCAAAGTACGATAAAAGATAAATTTGCCACTAGGTTGACTAATTAGTGCCGAATCGGCTGCTCGACTATTCGTTAGCTATATCTCGGATCAACATCTGATATATCTATCTCTAGGCAGTTTCTATATCTAGATCTTTCGGCAGCTTTTCGGTCTCTAGCTGTTCATATCTAGGCCACGTGACAGCTGAAACTCGTCCCTTATTTCGCCCAGTGGCAAACTTACAATAGGACTGGACTCTTGTGTCGTATACTACAAAACTTGGCCCCCAGAGCAACTATTGTCTACAAATTAACTACCATTTACAGGAATGGTAACAAATACCAAAAATAAACTAAATCTGACAAATAAGTATCAACAACACGTGCTTGCCTCCAAGGTGTACAAAATTGACCGTCTGAAACTTATGGCATGTTATTTTTTCTCAGTAAAAAGACCACTGATCATTTGAAATAAGTAGTGGCATCTGACAAGAAGCTAGAAATTCCCATCTTTGTTAAAAATCTTTCTAAAATCTTTAACCAACCTAGTAATTATGTCTGTATTGTAATACTCTGGACAGTGTGCTTTGTTACTCTCTGGCGGAGTCTCTCCTGTCAATTACGTATTGTCGTGTTCTGGACGACTGGTTGTAAAATAACTAGGATGACTTTTACATAATTTTGATCACACACGTGGCGGGTGTAGCTAGCTTAACAGGAGGTGCTTACCCTTCCGGAGCACCCGGCCTCACTTTCCTGGTGGAAGTTCACGTGTCTAACCTAACTTGTCAGTTCCAAAGGTTTTATTTGCTTCTGGATTGTGATTCGGACATGGATTAGTATGTTTGTTTTTAAATTTTACCACACTACTGGAAACCATTTTGTCATTTAATGCAATGTCTGAACAAAACCGTTAGTTTTAAACTAAGTGGACTCAAAATGTATTTTATTTTTTTCCACACGAATCGTGATGGTGAAGCACAACTTGATCTTTGATTTTTTTAAATTGTCATTAAAAGATGAATATAATTGTTTCAGATGCGTAAATGCCAGGGTATTATATCGCCTTTCAGAATTCTAAATGACAATCTTAAAGGTTAAAATTCAATTGATTGTATCAGATAAGACAAGATGAGATGCCTAGTTCAAGCAGATTTCATAGAAATTCATAGGAGGACGAGATTGATTAATTAATTGATTGATTCATTGGATGGTTTGTTGATTGATTGATTGATTGATGCATTGACTTATTTATTTATTTATTTATTTATTTATTTATTGAATGGGTTTGACGTCCAAGTCATTCCACCTGTTCTAGAGTGGTTGAAAGGAAACGGTCTTTTTGTGACAATGATTTGCCTACACTTAAAAATGATTTAGTCAATGTTAATGTTCAATGTTCACTTAGAAATTGATATCTGTTACAACTACATCACATTATTGATTTATAGGAAACAGGAAATAAAAGATAAATAAGATATCGACATCAGAGACGACACGGATTGTTTAACAAGGGAGAGACGGAAAGTGGGAGTTCTAGGAAATTACAACAGTGAAGTGATTTTGACTTTTGCACTCCGAGGACCCTGTGAATAAAATAACTGACAGAGTTGAGTGGGTCTGTCTGAATTGTGCATTGCATTGTTTTCATTTAAAAGTATATTGTAAAAATAATAATAATAATAATAATAATTTCTGTAAAATGATATTTTTTCATATTTGTCAATGTTATCTAACATATCAGTCCTTTACTTTTACTTTTGCACGCCGACGACCACATGGATGAACTAACTCTTACATTTGAGCTGAGTGGGTCTGTCTAGATGTGTGCATTGCGCTGTTTTCATTTAACAGTATTCTGTAAAAAAAAAAACCAAAAAACAAATAAATAAATAAATAATATTTATAATAATAAATAATAATAATGTGTCTGAAATGATTTTTTTATTTGTCATTGTTAACTAACATATCAATCAATAATTGTTCATTAAATTTATTAAATAAATACTGGAATTGAATGATAATTATAACGATCGATAATTCATCCTCTCTCTCTCTCTCTCTCTCCTATTTGTACTTACTCACACAATAAATGATTTAACAGACCAATAAGTATCGAATTACTATCAAATGGACCATCTCTATTTCATTTATCAAATGTGTTTTCCGAAGGACAACTTCACGCGATAAATTAATCAGTTTTATTGTTGGGAGTGTTCGTTTGATTAACCTTATAAAATCAATACATCATTTCAAACGCGCCCAATACAGTTCGGTAGCTGATAGCTTTATTTGGAAACAGAAATGTTTCTTAGTTTGCACACATAATTATCAAGACTGTGAGTGTTAGAATGATTTAAGATAATTTTTAGGAATCCACACTGTGAAAGAAGCGTCTAATTTAATCATGTTTACGACTTTCCAATCGATTCTCCGACTTCCGTGTTGCACAACTTGTACTATTATTCTTCCGCCGCTGACCACTCCTGTTCCGTGTCACGGTTGTCTATGTTTCTATATGTATACGGTCTGCTGCTACATCACGCCATCCGACAATGAAGGATTTCCGGTCTGCTAAAAGTACAACAGACTTAATTTTAAAATGTACTGTTAAACATCGCAGGATTTTAATACATTTGGTTATATTTTATAAATGGACTTTTCCAGTATTTTTTGCATTGGAACTAATTACATTTTATCAGTATTTGGTGGTAAAATATTAAAAAAATCGATAGAAATTTACAAAATAATGTTTTTGGTTTTTTTTGCGCATTAGAACATGTATCGGTTGGACTAGAAAAGGTATCAAAATTGATATATTCTGAAAATAATAAAAAAAAAAAAGGGGAAATGAAAAAATTCTTAAAAATTCTGAAATACGAACATAAATGACTTGAAATTTATACAATAAATATATTTTCTAATTTAAAACACATTTATACTGATAATAATAATTAAAAAAAACAAAACAAGTATGCATATCTGATGCCCAAATCTCAAATTGGATCGGAGTGTTCTTGATGTTTTCCACCAGCAATTGGTTTTTGTTTTTAAGTTACAAGGAAAGTTGCATTTGCACACCAACACAGGTCCTAACGTTGTTTGGTACTTTAGCATTCCCATCTAAACGTGCATGGTTACCAACTTGAGTTTAAAAGCAGGCAGACACGTACATATCAAAATACAGTCAAACCTGTCTATAATGGTCACCAAAAGGGAACCAGGAAAAGTAGCCTTTATGGGCAGGTGACCTTTATAAACAAGTTCAAATAATATGAATAAAGAACAATTGGGATACAATTCTACTGATTTTTATAAGCAGGTGGTCCTTATATAGAGGTAGCCTTTAAGGCAGGCTGTACTGTAGGTCCTAATTTTAACTTTTGTACTTTCGCATTCCTACCTTATAAATACTTGATAAAAATGGCATTTCAAAGCAAACACTCAGCAGTGTTTCCAGTGAAGATTAAAGAGGCACATACAATACAGTTCTTTTTATATTTAAAATCTAAAGTCGGACCTTCACGACTATTTATAATCAAATTTTAGCAACTTAACATTTTTACTACTGAAGGAACTGACCTCAATACCCTTATAACCTGGTGTACCTTCAAGAGTTGCAGCTTGTTCCAACTCTTTTTCCCTAAAAGCTAACTCCCTTAACTTTAAATCCCTATCAGATTCATCTTTCTGAATAGCCCTTTTTGCTGCACGGTCTTCACGTTCAGCAACCTGAATTTCCCGCCACAGTTCCATACACTCCTTTAAAGTGGTGCCTTTATCTAATAAATCTGACATCCAAGATGGTAGATTCTCCATCTTAATGGCAGATTTATATAAGAAATACTATGAAATTTGAAATTCTACTGGAATACTATACCAAATAATGTTCCCTGAGTCACTCCAAGTATTTTTGCATATCCCACCGCTGCCACCAATGTCATGAAATCATGAAATATCATGAAATTCAAAAATTTGTATTCAAGTTCAAATTTTATGAATAAATTATACTTACCTGACATATATAACGTTAGGATTTCAATCTCGTTCCCATATAACTCGCCCGGAAGTAAAAATCACGCTACTAACTGGACAGTTATACTACTTCGGTTAGTAGCGCCCTCGTCAGTTCTCTCACGGCGCAAGAAAAGCACCGTAAGAAGACTGAATTATCTGGGGAGGTAGGGTGGGATCGTTATATATGTCAGGTAAGTATAATTTATTCATAAAATTTGAACTTAAATACAAATTTTTGAATTTTATTTCATAAATTAGAGACTTACCTGACATATATAACGTTAGGATTGATCCAGATTCCAAAGCAATGTCTTTGGCAGATAATTCCACCCGGAAATCAAAATAGGCACAAACCATATACAGCATATATCAACAATACCTATTTACAGTCTGTAACTCTGACCATAAACACAGTCCACTCTATATACAGTCTGTACTTCAGACAATATCTACCATATTTACAGTCTGTATCTCAGACGTCCATATATACAGTGAGTACTTCCGGTAACTACCATATCCCCAATAACAAGATAGGACTACCTGTCATCTATCTATCAAATCCTTTATTTACACAGAACCAACTCGCCGAGGAAGGATTCGGCAACCTAAATATTAAGAAAATCAACATTAACATCTTTCAAATAAAACCTGGTAAAGGTAGTTGATTTACTCCAATCTGCACTAAGCAGAATATTTTCTAATGTAGCACCCTTAAAAAGGGCCCAAGAGGGACCAACCGATCTAGTTGAATGTCCCCTTACCTTTCCAGTATTTTTGTCATTCCTACTGTAAGCCATTTTTATGGTCTTAACTATCCATTTAGAGATCGTCTGAGACGACACTGGAGTATGTGGCTTATTGATAGAGAGAAAAAGCTTTGTCTCATCTTTACCAAGCTTCGACCGAAATTCCTCAGTTCTCTTCAAATACATGAAGAGCGTTCTTTTGGGGTCAAGCAATTTATTGTCTGGTAAAGATGGAACAAATATTTTGTAATTGGTATGATTTGCTCTATCCTGTTTAGATAGGCCATGTCTAATAAATGTTATACCCCGTTTTTGAACGTTAACAGAACCTTCACCTAGTCTGAGAGATTGCAGATCACTGCACCTTCTAAAAGTGGTAATTGCTATTAAAAAGGCAGTTTTCCATGTGACATACTTAAGACGTGCCAATTTGAGTGGGACAAAAAGAGGTTTCTTCAACATGTCAAGCACCAATGGTAAATCCAGCTCAGGAAGAAGTTTCCTTTCTGGAGGTCTAGAATTGAAGATGCCCTTCAATAGTCGGATTATATAGGGATGTTGTCCTACAGGTTTGTTATCAATTGGAGATAAAACTGAGGACAACATTGACCTGTATCCTGCTATTGTTTTATATTTAAGACCTTTGTCATATAAAAATGCCAAAAAATTTGCAGAGTTATCTAAAGAGGCCTCATAGGGATCAATTTCATGTTCTTTACACCAGCTATGGAATTGTTTAAATTTGCTTTTGTAATCGTTCTGCGTACCTGACCGCCATGAAGCTGAGAGCAGTTTTCTAGCGTTTTCAGAAAATCCCTTTGTCTCAAAACGTTTGTTGATAGACGCCATGCAGTCAGGTTGAAAACTTCTGGGTTTGGGTGCATTACTTTTAGCCTTCCCTGACCCTGTGTTAACAGATTCTCCAGAAGTGGGAGACTTCTTGGATAATCCACTAGAAGTTGTAGAAGTTGTGGATACCAAGGTTGTCTCGGCCAGAATGGAGCTATCAGTATCATTTCGCAAGGGAACATCTCCATGTGTTGCAACACCTTCGGAATAAGTGGCAGAGGAGGGAAAGCATACACAAACATTTTGTCCCATGGAACTGACAGCGAATCCTGAGCCCATGCTCGATTGTCCAGTGTCCATGAACAAAATATTTGGCATTTCCGATTCTCCGCCGTTGCAAACAAGTCTATTAATGGAGTTCCCCACAGACTGAAAATTGTCTGTGATACTTGAGTGTTTAGTGACCATTCTGTCGGTTTGACTTTGATCCTGCTCAAATGATCCGTAAGCACATTTTTCTTGCCCGCAATGTGAGCAGATTTCAATACAATATTGTATTTCAAAACCAGGTTCCACAAATTCCAGGATTGAACACAAAGTTGAGGGGATCTTGTCCCACCCTGTTTGTTGATATACTGGACCACTGATGTGTTGTCTGTTCTGACCAACACATGTTTGTTTTGAAGACTGGGTAAAAAATGTTTCACTGTCAAGTATACAGCTTCCAGTTCTAGGCTGTTGATGTGCAGAAATTTTTGTTGGTTGGACCACAACCCTTGTATCGTTTGATTCCCTAAATGACCCCCCCCCAGCCCGTCTTTGAAGCATCGGTAGTAACTGTGACCGACGTATTCTTGAGAACTAGTGAGCGACCCTTCATAATGTTTGCTGAAGACATCCACCAAAGCAAATGAGCCTTCACATCTTGAGTACATGGAATTTTGAACTCTAGACTCATTTTGCTTGGTGACCAAGCTTGTAGCAAATGCATCTGAATGGGACGCATAGAAAGGCGACCATTTGGGATCAGTTCTAAACAAGAAGCTATTATGCCTAGAACTTTGAGATAATGGGCTGTTACTTTCCCTTTCATTAACTCTAAAATGGCTAATTTGAGGTTTTGAAACCTTTCCTGAGTGGGATAAACATACCCCTGATCTAGTCGAAAATTTGTCCCAATGTAAATTAAATTTTGTGTGGGTTCTAGATCCGACTTCTCTAAGTTTATGATAAAACCTAGTCGAACAAGGAGATTCATTATTAGTTTTTGATCCTGTAACAGTAACTTTCTTACTTGATTTACTGCCAACCAATCGTCTAAGTAGACTGCTATTCTGATGTTTTGTTTTCTCAGATGAGCTGCAACTACTGATATTACTTTTGTAAAGACCCTGGGTGCACTTGTTGGACCAAAACACAGAGCTTTGAATTGGTAACTTTTCCCGTCCACCCAAAACCTTAGAAATTTTTTATGTTTCTTGAAAATCGGAATGTGAAAATAAGCATCTTGTAAATCTAGACTGAATGCCCAATCTCCTTGTTTGACTAGATTTAGGACTTTGGTTAAAGTGTCCATCTTGAAATGTTGCTTTCGAAGATACCGGTTTAGAGGCTTTAAATTTATGACTGGTCTCATTTTGCCGTTTTTCTTTTTGACTAGAAAAAGTGTACTGTAAAAACCGCTCTGACAATGAGCATTGGGTACTTCTTCTATAGCGCCTTTTTCGAGTAAACTTTTTATTTCCAAATTTAAAATATCTAAATTTTCTGCATTTACTAGGGTTTTCCGAATTCCCTGAAAAGGCGGTTTCTTCAGGAATTCTAGTTTGTAACCCTCCTCTATCACCGATAGTACCCATTTGTCGTTTGTTATCTTTACCCACTCCGACAAAAAATGAGCCAGTCTGCCTCCCACCGGAATCCTCGGAAGTAACAACATTCTTACCTTGTCATTTCCTCTGATTACTTCTTCCACTTCTGCCCCTGGAGGGAAAGGAAGACTTCTTGTTGTTGTCAAACTTGAATTTGGCCGACTGTTTGTTGTCCTGAAATTTCCTATCTGAGAAACTGGACTTTTTCTGAGACGTATTTGTAACCTTTGGAATACGAAAAATACTATTACTATTACTAGTTTCATCCTTGGTCTCAGATTTTTCACTTTCAGTTCGCGGTTTTTTTGCCGCCGAACTATCTGCCTTGGAAACAGGCTTCCTCTTTTTGTGTAAGTCCTGAAGTAATTCATCCAGAGTTTTGTTTTTCTCTTTCCTGGACTTTAATGCTGGTTCCAGTTTAGCCCCGAACACACCATCACCCGAAAGAGGTAAATCTGAAATGTCTCTGGAGTCCTGTAACTGATAGAGATCAGTGTCTGTCATACAAAGTTGCCTTCGAATAATATGGTGAAAGGCACCTGTGCGACCGAATTGATCTAGAGACTTGGTGGACATTGCGAAAATGTCACGAATTTGTTTCGTAACAGTGTCCAAATCGAATGACTTATCCGAAACAGTTTCAATTAAATTACCTAAAGCCTGCTGTATGTACATATTTATCACTATGCCAAGATATGCAGCTTGTTGACCACGGTAAGCTATTTTCTCAAACATTTTATAGGCTGTCCAAATAAATTTGTTCCTGACTTGGAAAATGAAGCCTTGTACCCATGTTTTTTCACCAGGGCTCGGCCTATTAACTCATCCAAAGAAGGTACTTGTAAAAAAGTCTCAGTCTCTTCTTCTACTGGAAACTCATCTTTAGTTTCCTCACTGAATGCGGTTATTAAATTTGGTTTATCCGACCGCCAGTGACCTAGAAGGACTTCTTTTTGGGATTTATCCATGACAATACCATTTTTCTTTTCAGTTTTTTTCGCCACAGCATCATCCCCAAAAAGTTCAAAAAGACACTTTTTAGTTTTTTCTGATACCTGTTCAGTGTCACTATCCGACTTTGTGTCGAATTCGTTACTATCATTAATGGACTCTGTGTCCAAAAATTCCTCCTGACCTGGTTGGAGAGAAATTTCTTCATCTCCGTCAGAATCCACATTTGAGCTCTGTGCCCGGGGTGGAAATTTTCGTCTTTGTGACGAATGAGATTTGTCGCCATTTTCGGCACTTGTCGACTGCTGATTTTGAATGAAATTAAAGATATCCGATAATTTACCAGTCAAACTATCAAATTTTTGCTCCCATTTTTCTTCAAGAGTTTCGTATTTAGACTTACGCTTATTACGAGATTTTCCTGAACTCTTAGTCTTGACTTCCGTCTCACCATCATGACCACGTGTTTCATGAGTAGACGAAAAACCATCTTCTTCTATTTCCGAAGTGTGGTGGTCTTCATTCATTGCAAATACTAATGAAACAAGTCTATTCCACAATAAAAAACTATGGAAAAACTATCCAAAAACAAATTCTCGGAGAGAAACGAGCGAGCACGTGTGGCTTTTCTTGCGCCGAGAAAGAAAACTGACGAGGGCGCTACTAACCGGAAGTAGTATAACTGTCCAGTTAGTAGCGTGATTTTTACTTCCGGGCGAGTTATATGGGAACGAGATTGAAATCCTAACGTTATATATGTCAGGTAAGTCTCTAATTTATGAAATAAAATATGTGGTAATATGCCCGGAAAATACTTAAAATGAAACAAGGAACATGAACACAATTTTTATGTAACTTTATATAATAAATAGCAAATTTGAAATATTTGCGAGTCGACTCGTATTTACACATAAAATAAATCCCCCCCCCCCAAAAAAAAAAAAGTCTATATTTGTTATTATAAGAGTTCAATATGCGGATGAGACTGGAATCGACTCTTAGTCACTCAACGTCTGTTCCACCACTTATTTCCTTGTCTGGAGACAACTGATAATAACACCACTATAACATTCTCTTTGTACTTTAAATTTATCCACCACAAAAGTAATTTGAGTAAACAAGTTCTTGTTTATGAGTTAATCTATCTTTCTCTTTCTCAGTTTGTTTCTGAGGTGTAGCGTATTCCATGAACATTATATCATGAACAAATGTTCAATTATGATAGTATTCGAGGTTGTTAAACATAATTAAAAAAATCTGATAAAGTTCTTTAGTTATATTTCAAGGATAAACCAATTTATCCATATGGGTAATTTCTAAGGCACCTGAGACTGGCGGACTTTCAAGATTATTCCATGTCAAGACCCTATAAATATAAAGAACCAAAAACCAGAGATGGCCCCGGTTTCACAATCATTCCTTAGCTAAGATTTTCCTTAACTTAAATCTGGCAAAATTTCAAATCTTCATAATTTTGTTAATTTTTAAGATATTCGGGAATTTAAGGTGTTATTTGTAAGATGACCTCAAGATTAAAACATTTGCATTTAGTTTTGACAAAAATATTCATCAATAGTTCCAAAAAGAGAATATTAAAATTTGCTAAATTTAAGTTAAGGAAAATCTTAGCTAAGGAATGATTGTGAAACCGGGGCCTGTAAACAAATAAACAATCTTTGATTAAGTAATGCGGTCAATGAGTAGAATAAACAGTTTACCGAATCAGAGTGTGCAAAATTGTAATTTGTTTACCGGTTGTCTGGAAGGTTTACCTCCCGCTCACACAGTAACATACGATTTATCTGAGATGGTTACTTATGAGCTAGCTATCAGTTCAAGTTTGATTTTCGGTTCAAATGTAATTAATATTTTGTCTCAATTTACCTAATTCCAATGAAACTTGTTTTAGTCTTACTGATGATCAAGAGTATGAGAACTATGATAAAAAGCACACCTGTCACACAAATCTTAATACTAGAGATGAGATCATGTGTTCCGGAAGGTCGATGAAACAACGATATTTTGCTTAAATTAAAAACAACAACATGACCAGTAACCCCAATGAAACAATTAAAGTGAACAAAATATACAGAGAGAACAGGTCTAAGTTTCACAATAATTTTAAGCCAAGATTTTCCTTAACTTAAATTTTGCAAAATTTCAAATCTTTATAATTTTATTAATTTTCAAAATATTCAGGAAATTAAAATGTCATTTTAAGGTCTGTTTTAGATCAAAACATTTGCATTTAGTTTTTACAAAAATATTCATCAGTGGTTCCAAAAAGATATTACCAAAACTAGCTAAATTTAAGTTATGAAAAACCTTAGTATAGGGAATGATTGTGAAACTAGGGCCAGAACACACAATTTTGGTTTTCTTAGTGTAAATATGTAACTCGGGTCCAAACAAAATTCGTACGATAGCTGCAGGTATTTTATTTGAAACACTACATCTTAACTGTTATGTGGAAATGTCAAAAGGTGTCCAAATTGTTTGAAATATAATTCAAAATAAGATGTAAACAAGTTAAGGCATATAAATTTTTCAAAAGACATTTAAATCAATCAGAAGTCAAGAAAAATAATCACGACATGACGAGATTATAGCAAATTAAACACCTACAGCTCTCTGACTCATTTTTGTCCTTCCTCTATTTTCAAACAAACTGTAGGCGGGTAGCATTTGTTTTGTTGTAAGACACAAAATACCAGGGATAAAGGGGTCAGACATGACAAAATGTCATAAGTGGGAAGAAGAATTCTGCCTTTAAGTGTCTGGATTATAAAAATCATGTCAAAATAAAAAGGATTTTTTTTCGAAATCGTGTTGGGCTGACTGGAATTAAGAGATTTGACATATGACATCATTAACTGTGAATAAGAAGCAAAATTAATTAATTAAGCTTAATGTAATTATATACTTTTTCTGAATGCGTTATTAAGTTGGATTCACCTGCGCTGCACCTACGTGATGTCCAACAGTGTTTAATCAGAATTATTTTTTCATTGGTTGACTTCTTTTTCCAATACAAACATACAAATCCATGTCCAAATAACAATCCTAAAGCAAGTTAAAAACAAAACTTTGAAAACTGACTAAGTACGTTATTCAACACATGAGGTTTAACAAGGATAGTGAGGCCGGGTGCCCCGGAAGGTTGAGCACCTCCTGTAAAACAATTGTATAGGAAAACATCGAGTTATGCAATTTCGTATCGTTCTGGAAATGCTACTGGGTATGCATCACGTGGCACGGCAGTGAATTTGAATCCGATTTGGAACGAGTGTCATTTGCAATTTACCTACCGGCAAAATGTGATAGCACACGTGATATGTTTTGAGGTTGTTTAATTTTGATTTCCATGGAAGTGAAACATTCGACCTCTACAAGTATAATAAGATCGTTTTCAGTTTGAAAGTGAATTGAAAGAGTACTAGACGTCGCAATTGACTGAAAGATAGAAATAAAAAATTTAACAATTGCCACCAATGGCAAACAATTTCTTAAGATCCATACGACTGTGCGGATTTTAACATTTGCTTCCTAGCTAGACCAACATACCATATGCTTTATTTAACTTAAAATTCTGTTTCGGCAGAATCCATCTGGGACAAGTAACCAATCAATTGGCAAGATATCTGCAGTTCAGTTACTTTAACCATTTTTTATTCGAATGGGTAACAATCTTATTCTCTTATTCTATTTTTGGTATTTAAGAACCCCAACCCCTTTAGCTAAATGGTCTAAAACAGGAGCTTACGTTTTATCAGAGTCCATTTCATGACCTAGGATAGAATCCCACTCGGGGATGTTCTAGTATAATTTTGTCAGCTCGTTTGCCGAAGGTCAGTGGCTTTCACTGGATACTCAGGGTTTCTTCACTGTCCCAGAACTAATTTCTCAAGAAGATGAATGGGAGAATCTGGGCTGGGGCGTAAAACACTATTAATCCACTCCACCATCCCAGAACTGAACACAAAGAATCATGACTCTGGTGTGAAGTATTATTAGAACAATTCCACACATTTGGATGTGAAATAAACCGCCTCATTATCAGAATACAAGTGCATTGCCTCTATGAACATGATATATCGTGATAAACAGGGCACCTACACAATGTATTCAAACGTTGACAAAAGTACAAGATCTTCTTAATAATAACGCTGTAGTGCAAAAAAGACGAACAAATATCAAGTTTATTTAATGACTATCTGATAGGTCTTTGATGTAACCGTATACTATTCAATACATTTTGTAATATGTTTTCATAAATATGAAACGGTGTTGACTTTCATCATCTGAATGTGTTCGAATGTCAATATATAAGTTGTATTAAATCATAACAATACGTGTTTAAGACTTCTGTTGCATACTTAAACCAAAGGTTCATTGATATCGATGTCTTTTCTAAAAGTGATACACTGACATTATTGCTGTTACTGTAAACAATTTATTCAAAAATCCCTATAGGATCCAGATCAGAGACCATACAGAGATTTAATTTGTTTTTCCACTTCACATTTATACGTTTTTCTTTTTCTATAAATTTGTTGTATATTTTACTTAAAGGTACAAATATCCTTTGTTATATTTTGTATTTCATATGTTTTGACGCTAGATAAATTTCTTAAATACATGTAGTTTATGGCAGTAAATTTTGACTGGACACAATACATTTTATTGCGAAACATTTGTGTTATGTTTGCAATAACTGTCTGTATTAATGTGTGGCACTAAAATATTATTATTATTATTTTTAATTATTATTATTATTGTTATTATTTTGCCCATCTCTAGAAACAGTACAGGTCTGTTATAAATATCCGTTTCAGTATCCGTAAAGAAAACTTTAGGTAAGCTATCATATAACGCTGATATTATGTAGGCTATGACAAAACCTTCTCAGATTTCTGATCCAAACCTACCACCCACATGTACGCTTTGAACTTTCAGCCAAACCCAATTAATGACAAAATCGTGCGGATAGATTTACATGTAGTAAATAAAAGTATGAAATCCTAAATTCGGAATAAAATATTTCTGATTTGTTAAGCACTAATTACTAACTTATATACATGTATAAAGTCTCTGTATCCAAAATTACCCTCAATATATATTTGGCGTCCCATAAAGCCATGTTCTTTTCAAGGTAGGTAGTAGTTAGCTAGAAATGGAGGTATCTACCTTTCCAGAGCACCTGGCCTTACTTCCCTGGTGGAAGTTCACGTATGTAAATTTAAATTGCCAGTTCCAAATTTATTGTCTTGCTTTTGAATTATGATTTCGGCATGGGTTGGTATGTTTGTTTTTCGAATATAAAGAGTTACAAAATTCTAATGACAAGAAGTTGTTTTCAAACCACAGACTTTCCAATAAATATAAACTATCTTAGTTGTATCACTATAGAACGTTACACTGCATCGTCTAAAAAAGAATTAAAGGAAACTACGGCGGCGTGGAAGGGCCAAATGAAAAAAAAATCTAATTCGTCCGAACGGATAACTAATTCGTCCGAACGATTTAACTAATTCGTACGAACGAATTAGTAAAGCGTTTTGCTGCATTTTTAAATCACTATCATCTGAACTCAGCTGTTGATGTCTTGATTAGTTTAATCTTATGATTTCCTCTGTATAAATACTCTAAATGTGAAAACGCAATTTGTTTATACAATTCAACACGGAAGGTTAATGTGCCATTTTTACACTAAACATATAAAATGTGGCAAATATGGAGAATTGATTAAGTTAACGCCAAAAAAAGATGTATATTTGAGGGAATTACAGTTTATCAGAAGGCCATTATACCAGTATCAAAGGACCATTGCGGTTATATATATCATACCTAAGTACAACAGGAACGCTGGTGACGTGGGTCTTATACAGTTTTGTTGTATTAAAGAAAGTCCAATGCAGGCGTTTTATAATAGGGAATAAAATAGTTGTGACGTCTACCATTTTATAAATTTTGGTAAAGGAATCCCCTAGGAGGCGATGACGTTTACTATTTTATAAATGTTGGTTAAGGGATCCCCTAGGAATGAACCATAACGAGGCAAATACCAGAATTCTACTGATGACGCAATACCAGTTTGTTCAGATGTGCCATTGAACCCAATAATTATACCAGTGAGATCCTCTGTTACGTATATGTTTTAGTAATAGTTTATTAATGTTGGTTAAAATTTCCCTGGAGTTTAACAGAAATATATATAACGCCGAGATGTTGCTATTTTTGTAATTTATGTCAACAACAGAAGTTAACCTTCTTGTTCTTACGATAGTGAAGACGACCAATCGCAAATCAAGGATATTCGAGTCGGTTCTTAAATGATTTAGATATTTTAAAGTCAAAGCAGTTAAGAAGTAAACAAAGAGAAAGTGTGACACAAATTGCAAATAATGTTTATCATCATATGGTAATACATGCCAACTAAAACAAACATACCAATCCATGTCCCAATAACCATCCGAAAGCAAAGGCAAAACTTTAATAATGACAAATAGATTAAAACCTGAACTTCCACCAGCTGGGAAGTAAGGCCGGTTGTTGCGGAAGGGTAAGCAGCTCTTAATTAGCTTAAAATTGTGTTATAAATGCTTTATGTTATGTATAACATACAAACCAATATGCCTCATGCAATCGTCTCATTCTTTATTTAGTACCTTTGATTTAATAAAAAATATGATTTAAGCTAAAAAATAGTTTTAATAAAGTTTTGACAGACAAATCTTAATGGAAAAGTTGATCGACGGTTGATCGAAAAAAAAATTGGACACTTTTAAAAATTCTAAAAACACCACAAATTCGCCTTGGCGTAAGCATCGTTTGCATCCAAAGCTCCCACATCCACATTACAGTCGAACCTGTCTTAAAGGCCACCTCTATATAATGTCCATCTGCTTATAAAGGCCAATGGAATTGTATCCCAACTGTTCTTTATTCCTTTTATTTGAACTTGTCCACCTGCCCATAAAGGACACTTTTACTGGTTCCCTTGGCTGGCCTTTATAGACAGGTTTGACTGTATATTGTCTTAATAGGTATGTATTTTGTATTTAGTATTCTTGTGATATATTCTTACGCTTTCTCAGCTATTACAATAACACGTTATTCAGCAACAATGATTTCCGACAATTGATTAATTTTTTTCCTAGTAATGTGACAGTATCCATTATGCTTGTTTAGGGAACTGTTAAGAGAATAGCTATTAATTTAATATATATGTGGTTTTTAACCAATTCTGTGTCAGGAGAGTTGTATATAAACAAAAAAAATTACATAATTACGACACTGATTTTAAAACTGTAGATGAACTATTTGTAAGCATCTTTCTGCGTTGTTTGAAGCTCTTGTAGTAGGAATAAGCTCTACCAAAGCGTGTTGATTCCTTAAGCAGGAAAAACAGGTATATTGCTGCATATAACTTTAAGTTTACAATATATAGAAATATTGAAGTCAACAAACGCCATTTTCTGCATGTGTTTTTGTGAAAATTACCTCAATAAAAACCGCGAATGTCCTGCAGTCCAAACCATTTGCATTGGCTCATATGGAACTTTAACTGGCCAATCGGAACATTTTATTAGTAAGACCAACACGATGTTTTAACAAGTTATCGATTTTAATATGTAACTAAGTGTAACTAAATAGTTTAATCAAACAGGTGTTATTAGTTAATTAGTTTTGGTGTTTCATTAGTAAACTCTGCAGTCTCAATGTTTTCTTTACACAAGACGTTAATTTAAGCTTGTTGATTTGATCTATCACAATAGCACAATGCTCTACTAATTGGTAATGATACTTTAATTACTCACATGTTTATCACGAAAGACATGCATCACGTTCGTTATATAATCAAAAACAAACATACTAATCCATGTCCGAATCACAATTCAGAAGCAAAGTAAAAACTTTGGAACTGATAACTTTTAATATTTATCTTGTATGATGTATATCAATGGTTGATTCCTTGATTTGGGGGTTAAAGGAATAAACAAGTTTTCAGCTGAATAATGAATACACTCGGCAGTACTGAAAATGGTCAAGAAAGGCGGGATTAAACAAAATTAACGATTTAAGAAACAAAACATTAAATAAACATTAAGACCCAAAACCCTTTGTGTGTGTTGGCTGCTAATTTTTGTGCTAAACATATTTGAATTAATCTAAGTGACATCAAGAAAGAACATCGGTTTTTGGCAAGCAAACTGACAAACTCTCTAAACTTAGATCAAACTGATTGAAGTTCGAACTAAGTCGGTTATAGATAACAGGTACTGTGGTTCATATGCTGACGCTTTAGACTAGTACCAATGCCCTTCCTGTGTTTTGGTTGCTATTGTTTATGCTCAGCAATCCAAGTGACACACAGAGGTAACAATTCGCACGCAAACTGTTAAGCGTTCTCAAGATCAACCTGATTGGGATACGCACCTAGGAGATGAAAGGCGTTGTAATCCCTAAACATGTGCTTTAGACCACTTGGACACAGCGAACCGTTAGAGAATTTACACGGTTACGCGGCACCATCTGATATTGTTTGTCATCATTCAGTCATGGCAAGTTCTTTTTAGTTCAGGAACATGTTGGCAATGGCATGTGAAAACAACACGTTTATTTACACGTTTGTCTAATGATACAAACACATAAGTCCATCTCTGTCATTTGTGTTGTTTTTCCTAAATCTCCAGCTGCAAAATTCACAGAGATTACTGTATAAACTTAGTTAGACCAACCCTGTGTTTTAATTAGGTATTGTACAATCCTTTAAACATGTGTCGCTTTGTATATGTAACAACATTGACCTGTCCGATTGACCTTTAATTTAAATATTTTTGTGAACTAGTTAATTTCTGTATAGGAAAAGGTATTAGTTTTGTCTAGATCGCATGGGAACCATAAATTGTTTATTCTCTAGTGCGAACCCCTAACACTTCCAATGCATATAGGAGATCATCTATATCAATATTCCTACTGAAAGGACAAGCTGACAGGTCAATGTTGTTCGGCTATATGTGATTATTAATGTTATGATCAAACAGGTGTTTTTAGTTAATTTGTTTTTCTGTCTTATCAGTAAACTCTGCAGCAGTCTCAAGGTTTTATCTTATTCCATTCTCCATTAGGTGCATGATAACATTAAAAATACTTGTTTGGTGTAAATATGACACGAGTTTACAGTCTATAAATGGTAATCAATTGGGTTCATCATAAAATGGTTTAAGGTTATTTGTAAGAATACCAGTAAACATTAAGTCGTAACAGGATATGACGGATAATCCTTTACATGAAGGTCATGTAAACTCTCTTGGCTGTTTCAGAAAATTATTTTTGGTGCCCGTGTTGTGGGTTGTGTCGGCTGTTGCAGCAAGTATATGCTTTTCAACTAGTTTTTGGTTGCGTTGGTTGTTGCAGCAATTTTATGGTTTTCAATTAGTTTTTGGTTGCGTTGGTTGTTGCAGCAAGTGTATACCATTCAATAGTTTCTTTTATCTTTACTACAATATACCGTTTCACTCAGGAGTATAATAATACTTGAAATGTCATATGAAGGCTGATGACGCAAATTATCTTAAAAATAAATTTAACATACAATACTGCTGTATGAAAATTCCCATGATAATTAATAAATCATTTTAATTACCAGATTCCACAGAGATATTTATGACGTAAGGATTTCGATATTGTATCTTATTATACCTATTGGTTAACTTCTATTTTACGTTTTTCATATGAAATTTGTAAATGAATTAAAAAGATAAGAACTATTTACAGTCATTGTTGTAATTGAATTCCTATTCACAGTGTCACAATATACTAGTATATAATCCAAGCGCCTACACTGACTGTGCAACTATAGAACAAGTGCACTATTGCTCACAATAAATACAAAATCAGTCATTCAATTCATTTAAGACTTAAGTATTTCAATTAATGTGTCAAGAATCAATATTATTTTGAAACTAAATATTCTATTATGAATTATGGATTATGATTTATTGACAAATGAAACCAAGCAAATTTATTCACGTTAAGTAAATAAAGGAGTTATTAAGGTGTGGGTAATACCCCCAAAACAGTAAAAAAAAAAACCCAGAGAATTTTGTTTCTATTTTGAAAGTTTCAATAAAAAACCCGATGTCTAAATACTGTCAGTCGCATAATTTGGTATGGATACAGTGTAATCTGTAACATCTGTATCATTAAATCGAGACTTGCAATGCTTTTTCAGACTTCCTGTTTGGTGCTATGTAATTTTTAATATATGTTTGGTGCTATGTAATTTTTAATAATTAACATCTCGTAGTTTGTATGATCATTGTATGATTGAGTACTTCTGTTGCTAACATGTCTTTCATCTGTATAGTTTTTATGATTTTTTATGAAAATTCAAATGTTGCACATGTCACATCTGTAATAAATCTATTAAATAAAGTTATTTTCAAATTTATGTATTAGGTAATTATAGAATATCATTACAAAAATATATAATTAACATAGCACAGATGCCGAGTACGATGTTAGTGCAACACAGCTTATCACACAGTAGAGTGAAGTAAAAGTTAAAAGCTACCACTTACAAGCATTAAGGCAATACCAATCCATATCTAAATCACAATACCAAAGCAAAGTAAAGAACTTTGAAAGTTACTTAAATCTTAAATAAATGAACTTCCAGGGAAGAGAGACCGGGTTTGCTAATTATTACTAAGACAAACCTAACAAATTTATACATTCCATATTAATCGCCAAGATTTACTCAAGGGAATCTACATTATATATTCGAATGTTATTAGTTGGTGTCCACTCGCATAGTGACTAACCGTCGATTATAAATGTACTTGATTAAAGAAAAAACGATATTACTTTGTACATGTAAGTAATCTGTAAATACAAACACGCACTTCGTAACATCCAACGCAGCCAAGCATGTAAATGATAAAACCTTCTGTTTTGAGAATCTCGATATAGGACAGGCACCGACAACAATGGTACACACTTATGTCGGTCAAGAACACTTGTTGACAACTAACTATCACTCCGGTTTTTTTGCATGTATGTTTGATTTTTCATTGAAGATTTATTAGTTACAAACTAGATAAAGATTACAAGCACTTTCGATTAACTTATTGAGGACATTTCAAATTGTTCTCCTCTGGGAACTAACTTATAAATTGTTTCTGAAAATATTACCAAAATTCAGTCTTTTCAGATTTTTTTTAAAAGTCTTCCTCTCAAGAGAAAATAGTCAATTTTTCAAAACTCGGGAAAATTAAAACTGGCCACTGCACATATAACCGATGGACTGCGGACACTAAGTACTTTGGTTAGCTCTCTGTGTAACGAGGACGCTTCATAAGCTGTATGACACGGGTTCAAGTCCCGTCCGAATATATTTTAATTCTTTTTTTATCAATGTTTTTTATCTTTATAAAATATTTTTCTTAAATTTTTCCTTTTCTACAAATATATGCTTAAAAAAATAAACCTACTTTTCTTTCAAAACATAATATCAAGTCAGGTGAAATATTTTATACAATAAATCTATATAGATTACCCATGAATTCTTGTTTGTCACACATTGTTCTAGGTTTATTGTATAAAGTTTTTTTAAAAATGAAGAATATAGATGACAAGGTTTGCTGTTCTACTAGAACAAACTTACGAAAATAAAGCGCTTGTTGGACATCAGTTTAGACCTTGTCTAATTATAGAATGAGGATTTTATGTAAAAATAAATCGTTATGCCATACATGATTAAGAGGGGGCAATGTAAAATCACCTATAAAACCCGCCGTCACTCTTTGGAGCCAAGGATGTTATGTCACTCAGAATATATAATTATACATCCTATTTTGATGATATCATATCCAAGTATTAGATGTTCTTCATTTTCAAAAACTTGACAGCTATTGCAAGTCTTTCTGTTCTTAGTACCCCTCTGTTTCCAAAGAATAATCACTTACTCTAAATCTTGGAATTATTTGCCGACATTTGAAGTTAGATTTTTGTAAAAAATAATCTTCAGAATACCTATATAGATGGGACAAAAATGCTGTCATTGTTATTCTAAACAGGGCGTTCTTACCCTTCCGGAACACCCGGCCTCACTTCCTGGTGGAAGTTCACGTGATTAACCTAACTTGTTCGTACCAAATTTTTAATTTGCTTCTGGATTATGATTCAGACATGGATTAGTATGTTTGTTTTTGATGATTACTACCTGTCTTGGTCAGACCTTTCCCAATTTTTGTTCCTTTTGTGGAATATTTCGGAACAAATCAAACAAGAACTGCCACGGTCTCTTGAGAGCCAAATAGCCCCCCGAACCCCCACCCCAATATTGACCTCCTGACCTTGACCTTTGATTTATGCACATTAATTTGGTATTCAACAGATCGTCTCATTTTGGTTTATTTTTGTTCCATGTTTGATCAAAGTCCATTCATAGACATGGAAGATATAGAGCGGACACGACATTTAGACGGACAACCAGACGGAGGGACAGACAGACAGGGTGATTCCTATATACCCCCTAAACTTCGTTTGCGGAGGGTATTATAACTACCGTTGTAGTATATTAAAACAATAAGCCCTTACAGTTTGGAGGATATTTTCAGGAATAATCTGTTTAGCTAAACGACATATTTAAATGGTTTATAAACTTATTTCAATTGGATCATAATTTCAATTTTCATTAATTCTGCATTGTTGGTTTCTCGTAGAAGATCACTTGTTTGAGTAACCAGTTTCGAAGTTTTTACTTTGTCGCTGCCATGGATTAACTATGTTAGTTTTTGATGTTACTTGACTTGCTGTCAGGGGCGTACTTTACTATGGTGCACACGAGACAAACTGCCTCGGTAAAAATCAGATTGTATTTTTATTTTACAGATTCACGATGAAAATAGAAAAGGATAAAAAACCTAGATTTTAAGGACCTATCACACTTTTACTGTTTTGCCTCGGTTATAATTGATTCATATCTACACCCCATTGGAAATAAAGGCCTACATTTTGTGATTTTCTCATAGTTCCCATTGTGCCAATCAACAGCATTGCATTTATGTATATTACCTAAATATGGTATCATCTGTTATAACCTGTATTAAATTTGTTCACAAAAATGCACGGAGACTTTGCTTTTAATAAATAAATAAATAATCAAATTAAATGTAGGGTTATTTCTGTCTGGTTGCAGTAGAAGAAGAGAGTTTTCGAATTATGGGTAAATAAAGAATCGCTATCGCTGTTTGAAGTTCCTCCGTCCATTCCGTTCAACTCGGTGAGCGCATTTAAGCAAATCAATCGACTGCAAGGACACATCAACCAAACCAATGACGTCACATTTCAATCTATATGACGTCACGATTTATTTAATATAACGTCACCAATAACGTTGTCTATCATCACACGGTACACATATACATATTCATGTTTGTTCAATATCACAAATATTAAAATAAAAAATATATATATCTTTTCAATTTTATGATTTGTTGGAAATGGACAAAAATGTCGTTCCGGTACTAAGCCGGTAAGTGACAAAAATGTCGTTCCGGTACTAAGCCGGTAATGACAAAATTGTCGTTCCAGTATTAAGAGGGTTCTTAGTACCAGCGTTCAAAAATCGATGCATTGAAACATCGATGACGTCGGCACATTGTTGACGTAAATTGTTGGTGATAATGACGTAATAAAAACCACATTGTTTGACGATGATTTTCCACCGATTGGATTCAATTCACTGTCATTCTATGTCAATAGTTCAATAATAAAATCCCATCTAAAGTTAATATAATATATGCATGTAACAGCAAAAAAAAATGTTCAAGCGAAGCATAGACGGATGAATGAGATAATCACATGTATATTCTATACGTATCAAGTTATGTTTACTTTTCAATTTAATACAAACACAACATCCTACTGTAATAAGAATATCTTTGATGGTTTAAATGTTTACAATTAATACAAATTAGAAATAATTTATATTCCATGTGTTTATCACTTCAAAATTTTTTTAACAACCGTGACACCTTATATCATTTGAGAATGCCGTTTACAGGTGGGAAGTATATCTTATAAAATTCCCATTCTTAATGTTATCGGTAGGGTAAATGAGTAAAAGCAATAAAGAACCAAATGAAAAAATTGAACCACAATCTGTTAATTTTAGAGTAATGTAAATATGACAAAAATAAGGCAAAAAATTATTTCTTAAGAACAAAGAGATTGAGAAAAATTAAACAATGATTTTTATACGCAACATTTTTCTATGTTTATGGTACAAGTACACAGAATAAAATCTTGATTCATTTATTTAATTCATGTACACAAATATTCAGTCGCGGAACAAGTCCATCTTTGTGTTCTCATATGCCTAATAAGAAAAAAATGAGGACATTTCAAATTGTTCTCCTCTGGGGACTAACATAAATTGCTTCTGAAAATATTACCAAAATTCAGTCTTTTCAGTTTTTTTTTAACCCCCTTGCTGCCGGGAGTGAAAATCATTTGATTACCCAGTGCCGGTAGATTATGGAAAAAAGCTGAAGATTTTTATTTGCTTTTCATGGTATAAAACTACAATGAACGAACAAAATAAAGAAAATTACTGGATATTTAGACCAAAGAAGAATAAACTTTGAATAAATTGAAACGTCTTTTCCTCTTTGACGTCATTAAAATTTCCGATTTGTGACGTAATTTATGTGACGTCACTGTCATTTACTTACTATGTGATCGACAGGTGCTGGAAGATCAAACTAATTTTATCTCCGTTTCAGGCGCTATATTGTGGATTCTTTTCTATATTTATGTACTTTTATTTTATTGTCGTATGCTTGTTGTGTAAAGTATAACTACGCGTTTGTTTTTCCTAATTGTTAGAGAAACGACGGCATTTACTGGTTGATGGGTACCATCACAATCAGCTGAGTAATCTGTAATGTTTATCTGTGATATTGCAAACGAGTGTACTAGCACTAAAAGCCCGTCATTAGTATGTATTCGTACAAAAATAGATCGCTAATGTTCGAAATAAGTCACACATCACATGAACTCATGTTTCCATGTAGAGTAACCCTTAAGATTAAATAAAAAAATAAGATTAATTGAAAAATACCTCGTCACGAAAAGCTGAAAAAATGCTGATGCGACGTAAAACAGTAAACCAACCAAAATTTCACTATAACTGCAAAGAAATGAATTTTGAATTTCAAAAAAACATAATGTCATGGTGCCCTCGGTATATAAAACCAAGAACCAAATTTGAAGTTCCATGCACAATCTCATCATTTTCTAACCAAATTGTGGCGGTCAAATATTATCGGGTATATGTCAATATGGAATGGAAATATCTATCAAATAAAAAAAGACATGGATTTACTAATTGAAAGTCACGGTTCTTTCGGATGGGAACATAAAATAAACTAGGTCACGTGTCACGGAAGGTGTGGCATGATAAAGAACACTGCTGTATAATGCCAAAAGCGCAACGCACAGGCAAAATTTAACGAAACAACCCAAAACGTGATGGTTATGAAATACCAGCTTAGAACCTGTAGCGGATGTTCATGTTGTGATGGGTGCTCAGTGAGATGTGTCCCGTCGAGGTAATCCAGCAACCATGGACTGCGGGTCCCAAAACTATTCAGTCCTGTTGTCTGCGTGTGTGTGCGTGTGTCTGAGAGTACGTGTGTGTGTAGTGCCAGGGTTTATATATCTGACTTTTTTACCAACAACCTGGAGATGACCAACAGAAAACGTCATATTCATCCTGTTTTGTTAATCACCAATGTTTACAGGATTTGACAACGAGATGTTATTTTATTAATCGTTATTACTAACTAATTACTACTAAGTTCACATTTAATAAAAATTTAAGAGTATATTTCATTAAAATTTCTGTACGTTCGCCTATAGCTGGCGACGTGCTGATATAAGTGAAATATCTTTGACTGAGACGTTAAACACCATTGCTTAACTCAACCCATTCCGTATCATATCACAGTAAAGTATGGAAGCGCTGAGGGGACTTTTGAGCTTTGAGTTTTGAGTTGGGACTTTGACTTGTGACACATATCTATTTTATTTCAAAATAAAAACATAGCTGTATAATTTAATTTAATATACACATGTCGATATATCTATTGTTATATTAAAGTATACCTCAATTAAAAACACGTCTATAGAAATAAAAGTCACTTGGTCATATAAATACGACTTACTGATCTCGTTTAAACGACTTCAAGTAGTATCTCGTTTGAACTACTTACTATATTTTGTCTTTTGTATAAAATGGCACTAACAAGCTTTTGTAGTTTTTGGTTTGGAAATTACACAGTATTTAAAAGATAAAGTTTACCACTAAATATGGCAGAGGTTTTCTGCGATTTATTTGCTTCTAACAATGTGATACACATGCGTGATACTTCGCATTCTAACGATCCAAGGAAAGACTATCTGTATCCTTTTACTATTTTTGAGACACATTCAGTTGTTTATTGTTCAGCATGGTTCATTACCTTAATGTAAGAGATGAGTATACCGATGCCTACTTAAATCCCTCTTAAAACAAAATTAAAGGTGCACTGAAAGAGCTGCATTCTTGTACGATTTGTAATCACCAATTTTCATTAGACAACTTTTCATTGGCACCATAGGATTGCAACTGTCTAACAGTTTATGCACATTTTAATAAATAATAAAACTAATATACCATCTCCAAATCACAATCCCAGAACAAAGAAAAACGTTGAATCTGGTAAATTAAGTTAAACACGACATCGGTCTCTTCCGAAGGACCCCGTGACTTCCATGTGCTTGACAAGGTTTGGTCAGACCCCGGTCGAGATCGTGAACCACCTAAAGTGATAGTTTTCAGTTATATCTTTGACTTCGTTTTCGATATAACAATTGTTTTAATTATTAGTTATCGCAGTTTTAGTAGATATGTGACATTTTAAATTTAATACGTTTTTCTTCAAACCCCATGAACTGATAGATTTATAATACAGCCACACATGTATCCGCCCGGATGTAAACCTTTTTTAAAAACTGTTGCATTAAGGCAATGCAGTATGCGAGACAACGGTCTATGCGGTTTTACTTTGCGGGTTGAAATAAGTTGATGCATGTAATGCGGTACGAACCGGGTCAATACGGATACAAATATGGTCGTATCGCAGCCCCGCCATCCATGAAGAATTACCACGGGTCACGATGCAGGTCAATCCGGGTCGATACAGTTTTAATTCCGTTTCTATCCGGTTCGTGCCCAGCCGTGTGATTGTAGCATAAATTAACCTCCATTCCGGACTAATCCGGTTCGTGACCCGACCGTGTGTGACTGTAGCATTAAACGGCAATTTCTCTTAATTTTGCAAATTTTTTCGGTGGTATTAAAGAGTACCAACATAATTTTTTTCATTGAATACAATTGCAATTTTAAGATTTTAGAGCGATGTATACCAGATAAGTAAAGGAAATAAAGAAGACATTTGAACTGAATGGAAAAATAGAAAATAAAAACGTGTTTCTCGCGTGATAATAAACAAACAAATATACATATGGTTTGGAATCCCTGTGTATTTTTTTCATTTTGAATACATTTTGAATTTATTTTATAATAAAATATTGATAGGTATTTGGCTAATTGATTCGTAACATTAATTTCATTAATATTATCGCATGTTATCTTTACATCGTATCCCTTACAGACCGGCGGCCGAGTGGTTAAGTCGTTGAAGGTTCAGTTTCATGACTGTGCATTGAAAATGCATTTAATTCAGTTGCATGAATGTACAAAATAAAGTCTCATTACTCTACCAAGTACAACAGCAAACAAATTCAACATATTTAAAATATCAACACTTATCTTAGCCGTACGGATATACGAATTCATTAATTTATACATAGTATATTATATATGCGTAATTGTATCACTAATTTGAGTTGTAATTGCCGATTATTTTTTTTTTATTATTCATTTTTTTCCATTCAGTTACTTCAGCGACTCCTAAAATCTGTTAACCTCTTTCTATTTACAGAAAAAAACTAGTAGGTAGTCTTGTAGTGTTATAGAAAAAAGCTTTTTTTTTTGGAGAAACTAAAAATCGTTTAAGACATTAATCTAGAAATCAATTCCCAATACAGAAAAAAGCGTTATTGACTATAGATCCGGTCTAATATAAAAATTGTCTCACATTGACTTGGTCCTTCTTATGTTATGGTAATTTCCACCTAAACTGTCACTTTATCTTACTGCTGATATTATGTAGAATTTTGTTTGTTAAAATATTTAATTTTTCGTTTGCATTGGGATAAATTGAAATCTATATTAGCTATAAAGTGATTGATTATAACAAGATGAATAAATTAAGAAGGATTAACTATTTTTGCACTAAAAACAAATACTAGTATCATAATGCTATTTCCGTCTTGCAAAAATGCAGTCAGAACTATCTTTTATCTTGTGGGAAAATCGTATGAAATTAGAGAAATGAAATAAACCGCGAAGAATCATACAATACACGGTTTTATAAGTGTATGAAACTGGTTTTCTTGAATATGCTAGTAAACAAATTTACATTGAATTATGAAATCAAACCACCGATAAAGGCTTATAAACAGATAAACGAAATAGTTATTGAAAATACTTTTCCAACGATAAATGGGGCAATGTTTGAAATGCGAAAACTTAATTAAACTTATTTTTATGATGTCAATGAAACTATCAAGTAACTATGCAAATCCTGTCTGATAGCTTCTTTAGATTTTGGACCAGAAAATCATGAATAGTCAGCGATGTAAAGACTTGCAAAAAGGCATCAAATGTAATGATAAAGTGTGATTGTTTTATGACGTCATTTTCACAGCTTAACGTCATGAAACGACAAGTGACGTCATGAAAAACTATTTAAAAGTATTACATATTCCACTGTGCAAACGCTCTTAGTTTTCCTATGTGTCCCTGCATTACATAATGATCTTTTATTTTATCTTCAAATTTCATTCAAACCTGTGGACATATATGTCCTTCCGGCAGCAAGGGGGTTAAACATTGAAAATAAGTAAAGTGGTCTTATACATCGGCCACGGTCGGCCAGTGGCACAGAAGTGGTTAAGTTGATAAAAAACGTTTTCTGTTATTGGCGCGACGTCACCCTCATCCGAGTCTTGTTGGTCTATTGTATGACGTCAGTCTATTGTTTCTTACGTGAGTAAACTTTTTTGAAAGAAAGAAGAAACCCTTGTACTCTTGGTACGCAAAGGGTAAGCTTCTGTGTTTTATTTTGTCGGTATTAACCTTAGCTTTTACCTTTGTTGATAAGTAAGGCGTGTAATTTTCACAAATTTTCTTTATCCTACTGCTTCTTCTAATCATTTTCATATGCGGACGCCGTTTTATTTGTGTGTACAGAATTAGGTGAAGTGTCAAACGTAAACGTAAATGTTTATTTGAACCTACTGTAAATATGTCCCCAGATAAATTGCCACTTTCATAAATATTTGATCTTTCTTTTCAATGGTGCCTGTAGCATATGATTAAATATAATAATGATTTTCTTGTTGATATAATGTTTATTTACATACTGATGAATATAAATGATGCTCCTCCTCCCCGACAAAGAAAGTGTTTCTTCAATTACTGTTTTACCGATCAGTTAAAAGTTTCATTCTGACTTAAGTTTTTATTGACGCAGTGAGACATTCTGCGCGTTCTTTTTGTAGCAAGTAACATTCTCACTTAAGTTTTTATTGATGCAGTGAAAGACATTCTGCGCGTTCTTTTTGTAGCAAGTAACATTCTCACTTAAGTTTTTATTGATGCAGTGGAAGACATTCTGCGCGTTCTTTTTGTAGCAAGTAACATTCTCACTTAAGTTTTTATTGATGCAGTGAGACATTCTGCGCGTTCTTTTTGTAGCAAGTGTCATTCTCACTTCATTTTTCGCTAAACAGCATTGAATATACCATCGAATTTTATTTGTTGTCAGATAGGATCAGTTATAGTTACTAGTATTATTGTCACTTCATCTGTATAAGTATTTCATACTTGCTTTGTTTATTCCCTACAGGAAGTTTGAAAGTAAAGCTCCAGCTTTGCGCATTGAGGTTGTTTTGTAAAAAAAAATATTCAACTTGCAATTGATCATGTCTTGTCTCGATATCAAACTACCTACTCGGTCATGCATGCAAAGGTCGCGTAACCGTGTATAAGGCATGAACAAAGAAGCGGTTGAATTAGTAGTCAAAGGTTTGTCCAGTTAATCAAAATAAGAGCCTACTAAAACGGTTGTGTACTTATTATCGTGCAATTGATTTTGGAAGCTACTGTCCGAGTCCGTCTGTTTGTAATAGTGAAGTTACGTTTTTATCCATAGAAAATCAAATAAATCTAAATGAAAATTGATAATATTCACTTACTTGTACCTAGTCGTAATAGCAAATCTGTATGCGCATCCGTGATTAGCATAGAATATTTCTGTATAGAGCAAAACGTTGGCACTATGGAGATAAAACATGTTGAAAAGTCGGGCAAATGGCGGACCCTGTTGCGCATATTTTTTATTCAGATTTATTTGATTTTCTATGGAAAAATCAGTCACTCGTCTGCTTTCACTTGATAAAAGTGGCCACCACGTTGGATGTGCTCACACATGGATTACTTATTATTGGTAAAATGAAATGTAGTTATGGAAAGATGAATTAGAAATAAAACCAGATGGCATTACACTGTTACTGGATGTGGAATTTACCGATGGGGCTGAGGGAGTGCGTGACACGATTCATTTGGATGGCTACGTCCAATTTGTGTACATTTTTTTTATTTTCCACAACTTTTATGTGTTTTTATTTATTTTTTTCTTATAATCTAAGCATGTTTAAAATAAACAGAAACAACAACAAAAATATCATGTGATATTGTGTACGTGATCTCATTCATAGTGATGTGTATTGCAGATGTAAACAATGAAGTAGTTCCGGTTATATCCGCCAAAACGGGACAAGTGGGCGGAGCTATTCTAGATATTTTTTTTATTTATCACGTGGTCTCAATTGTTTTGTGTTGTGTTCTGTTGTATAAACAAATTTTAATTGAATTATTTCAATACATACACACACGAAATCCTACAGTAATAAGAATATTTTTGATGCTTTAAATGTTAACAATATTTATACAAATTAGAAATAATTTATATTCCACGTGTTTGTCTTATTTTACTACAAAAAATTTTATCACCCGTGAGTGGGCCGTGACACCCCCAATGGCAGTCAAGAATGTCGTTTACTGGTGGGAGGTATATCTTATAATTCCCCTCGTTTATGTTATCGGTAGGGTAAAAGCAATAATAAATATAATTTGGAGCATAATCTGTCAATTATAATGAATTTTAACCCTCTTAGTTCCAGCGTTCAAAATTCGATGCATTGAAACATCGATGACGTCGGCACATTGTTGACGTAAATTGTTGGTGATAATGACGTAATGAAAAAACCACTTTGTTTGACGATGATTTTCCACAGATTGGATTCAATTTACTGTCATTGTATGTCAATAGTTCAATAATAAAAAACCATCGAAAGTTAATATCATATATGCATGTAACAGCAAAAAAATGTTCAAGCGAAGCATAGACGGATGAATGAGATAATTACATGTATATTCTATACGAATCAAGTTATGTTTACTTTTCAATTTATTACAAACACAACATCCTACAGTAATAAGAATATCTTTGATGGTTTAAATGTTTACAATTAATACAAATTAGAAATAATTTATATTCCATGTGTTTATCACTTCAAAATTTTTTAACAACCGTGACACCTTATATCATTTGAGAATGCCATTTACAGGTGGGAAGTATATCTTATAAAATTCCCATTCTTAATGTTATCGGTAGGGTAAATGAGTAAAAGCAATAAAGAACCAAATGAAAAAATTGAACCACAATCTGTTAATTTTAGAGTAATGTAAATATGACAAAAATAAGGCAAAAAAATATTTCTTAAGAACAAAGAGATTGAGAAAAATTAAACAATGATTTTTATACTCAACATTTTTCTATGTTTATGGTACAAGTACACAGAATAAAATCTTGATTCATTTATTTGATTTATTGATGGACTGCGGACACTAAGTGCTTTGGTTAGCTCTCTGTGTAACGAGGACGCTTCATAAGCTGTCTGACACGGGTTCAAATCCCGTCCGAATATATTTTAATTCTTTTTTTATCAATGTATTTTTATCTTTACAAAATATTTTTCCTAAATTTTTCCTTTTCTACAAATATATGCTTGAAAAATGAACCTCCTTTTCTTTCAAAACATAATATCAAGTCAGGTGAAATATTTTATACAATAAATCTACATAGATCACCCATGATTTCTGGTTTGTCACACATTGTTCTAGGTTTATTGTATAAAGTTTTTTTTAAAATGAAGAATATAGATGACAAGGTTTGCTGTTCTACTAGAACAAACTTACGAAAATAAAGCGCTTGTTGGACATCAATCTAGACCTTGTCTAATTATAGAATGAGGATTTTGTGTAAAAATAAATCGTTATGCCATACATGATTAAGAGGGGGGGGGGCAATGTAAAATCACCTATATAACCCGCCGTCACTCTTTGGAGCCAAGGATGTTTTGTCACTCAGAATATATACATCCTATTTTGATGATATCATATCCAAGTATTAGATGTTCTTCATTTTCAAAAACTTGACAGCTATTGCAAGTCTTTCTGTTCTTAGTACCTCTCTGTTTCCAAAGAATGATCACTTACTCTAAATCTTGGAATTATTTGCCGACATTTGAAGTTAGATTTTTGTAAAAAATAATCTTCAGAATAGATATATAGATGGGACAAAAATGCAGTCATTGTTATTCTAAACAGGAGGTGCTTACCCTTCCGGAACACCCGGCCTCACTTCCTGGTGTAAGTTCACGTGATTAACCTAACTTGTCCGTACCAAAGTTTTTAATTTGCTTCTGGATTATGATTCAGACATGGATTAGTATAGTTGTTTTTGATGATTACTACCTGTCTTGGTCAGACCTTAGCAAATTTTTGTTCCTTTTGTGGAATATTTCGGAACAAATCAAACAAGAACTGTCTCTTGAGAGCCAAATAGCCCCCCGAACCACCACCTCAATATTGACCTCCTGACCTTGACCTTTGATTTATGCACATTAATTTGGTATTCAACAGATCGTCTCATTTTGGTTTATTTTTGTTCCATGTTTGATCAAAATCCATTCATAGACATGGAAGATATAGAGCGGACACGCCATTTAGACGGACAACCAGACGGAGGGACAGACAGACAGGGTGATTCCTATATACCCCCTAAACTTCGTTTGCGGAGGGTATAATAAGTACCGTTGTAGTATATTAAAACAATAAGCCCTTACAGTTTGGAGGATATTTTCAGGAATAATCTGTTTAGCTAAACGACATATTTAGATGGTTTATAAACTTATTTCAATTGGATCATAATTTCAATTTTCATTAATTCTGCATTGTTGGTTTCTCGTAGAAGATCACTTGTTTGAGTAACCAGTTTCGAAGTTTTTACTTTGTCGCTGCCATGGATTAGTATGTTAGTTTTTGATGATAACTTGACTTGCTGTCAGGGGTGTACTTTACTATGGTGCAAACGAGACAAACTGCCTCGGTAAAAATCAGATTGTATTTTTATTTTACAGAATCACGATGAAAATAGAAAAGGATAAAAAAAAACTAGATTTTAAAGACCTATAACACTTCTACTGTTTTGCCTCGGTTATAATTGATTCATATCTACACCCCTGTAAAACTAAATCCATTGGAAAATAAAGGCCTACATTTTGTGATTTTCTCATAGTTCCCATTGTGCCAATCAACAGCATTGCAATTATATATATTATCTAAATTGGTATTGAACATCTGTTATAAACTGTATTAAATTTGTTCACAAAAATGCACGGAGACTTTGCTTTTAATCAAATTAAATGTAGGGTTATTTCTGCCTGGTTGCAGTAGGAGAAGAGAGTTTTCGAATTATGGGTAAATAAAGAATCGCTATCGCTGTTTGAAGTTCCTCCGTCCATTCCGTTCAACTCGGTGAGCGCATAAGCAAATCAATCGATCGCAAGGACACATCAACATAACCAATGACGTCACATTTCAATCTATATGACGTCACGATTTATTTAATATAACGTCACCAATAACGTTGTCTATCATCACACGGTACACATATACATGTTCAATATCACAAATATTAAAATTAAAAAAATATCTTCAATTTTATAATTTGTTGAAAATGGACAAAAATGTCGTTCCGGTACTAAGCCGGTAAGTGACAAAAATGTCGTTCCGGTATTAAGCCGGTAATGACAAAATTGTCGTTCCGGTATTAAGAGGGTTAAAAAGAAATGTAAATAAGGTAAAAATCTCAATTGTATCAGAGATTGAGCAATGATTTTTATACGCAACATTTTCAATGGTTATGGTACAAGCGCACAGAATGAATCTTCATTCATTTTTTTCAAGTGCACAAATATGCAGTCGCGTAACAAGTCCATCTTTGTGTTCTCATTTGCCAAACCCTCTGGGAAAATTAAAACTGGCCACTGCACATATAACCGATGGACTGCGGACACTAAGTGCTTTGGTTAGCTCTCTGTGTAACGAGGACGCTTCATAAGCTGTATGACACGAGTTCAAATCCCGTCCGAATATATTTTAATTATTCTTTTTTTATCAATGTATTTTTATCTTATGAAATATTTTTCTTAAATTTTTCCTTTTCTACAAATATATGCTTGAAAAATGAATCTCCTTTTCTTTCAAAACATAATATCAAGTCGGGTGAAATATTTTATACAATAAATCTACATAGATCACCCATGAATTCTTGTTTGTTACACAACATAACAATTATGCAATAACTACACTTTGTTGCTACGTCAACTCTAGATTCTTTGTGGGTCTGTTTCCTGTGGTTGTCCTAGTGTGCTTGGAGGCTTAGAAACGACCTTGAACCATGGTGTCTCCTTGTACAAGAACCATAAGTTTCCTCCCCATACCAGCATGTTCAAGAAACCGAATATCTAGAAAATTAAAATATTAGTTAAAATTTATGTGATATTGTGAACAAGAGCTTTAAATAGAATAGCACAATCCATCTGAACATTAGCAGGTAGTTTAAAATTCATTTTTTTTAAATATTATTTTTTAGAGTAATGTAATGTACCTTAAACTATGTCACTCACATCACAGATGTCGCGATTATAAATACGTTCGATATGAGAAAAGTATGTTTTTATGTTTTTCTTTAATTTTTAAATTGATTTTCTATTACTTTCTTAGCGTTATTTCCTGAGGGGAAAATTCTTTTTAAAAACAATATTATAAAACTGGCTCATAGTCAATATTTCGACTTTAAAAAGCCTTTTTCAAGACACTAAAGTCCATTTACGATCCTTTAGTCTCTCGGTTTTTCGTAAAATTCTCTAAAACGAAACTTTTTATTTTAAAAGTAAAATCGTACATGTATTATACAATTCATGCCGTAATTAATTTTTAATGTTTCTATTCTTAAACTTTTCTCAGTTTTGCTCCATACTCCGTAAATTTTGGTCAATTTTGAGCAACGGCTATTTCGTCTAAGTCCTACATTTCGGTCGATACCATTTCGGACAGGGAAATGCTGAGCTAATTTGCATAAGAAATACTTATCGACAATATGTTGATACGCAACACTACCCATGATTGACAGGGACGGATATTGTTTTCATAAATTTGTTTATAAAATTACTTCAAAATTGTTTAAATTTATCAATAGTTATCAATATACATATGGTGTTATAATGCTGCACGTACGAGTATGTCATGTACTAAAAAAAAATTTGTTTACAAGATTTTTGTAC
The DNA here is from genome assembly GCA_021292105.1 of Anadara kagoshimensis. Classification (NCBI taxonomy): domain Eukaryota; kingdom Metazoa; phylum Mollusca; class Bivalvia; order Arcoida; family Arcidae; genus Anadara; species Anadara kagoshimensis. Next base: position 58,821,174 of record CM037862.1, read on the forward strand.
GAAATAGCATTCTTGCCACAATTCGCGTGCAAATTATTATTTAAGACGTTTTCTCTCTCTCTCTCTCTCTCTCTCTCTCTCTCTCTCTCTCTCTCTCTCGTTGTACCATAATTCTTACTGAAATTCATTTAAGAAAGGTGATACTTAACCTTGATAAACTTAACAAAATTCACATGCAAATCATTATTTGAGACAATGCTCTCTCTCTCTCTCTCTCTCTCTCTCTCTGTACCATTATCTTATTATTGAATTGTAAATTATGGTAACTAATTAAACTTATAAATTGTGTGTACGGATGATTAGAAAGACTGCAAGAACTTTGTCAAATCTACTTGGTGGTTGGCAAGAACTACCGTATTCATGATCAGGTGTACACGTGTTGTAAAAGTCGGTCAAACTTGACTTTAGTAATTTGGTAACAGGGTTATGTATTGCGTATGTTACAAACATTTTTGATCGTTGTAGCAGAAAATATGAATTAAATAATAAGGATAAATCAACAACTGTGTAGATTTTTAGAGACATTAACTTAAAAAAAAGTTTCAGGAAAACTGGTTGTGATATTAATATACACGTGGTTGGGGGTGACTATCTTCGTAGAATCGAAGAAGATTGTGTAAATGACCCGTAACAGAAACTGATTAGCATATGAAAAACCCTCTCACTCCTGTTTTTGGTATCGCCGCAAAGGTTAGGAAAATGGCGCTAAAACAATTTACATAGCGATATCGAAGGCGATATTAAAAAGTTGTAATATGAAGTCAAGAGAGTAGATTAGACACCGGTTACAACAGGCCACATTACGGCATAGGCTTGTTTTCACGATGCAAAAAGCTATGATTTTTATTTACACGTTAACCACATGAAAAGGGACAAAAACCAAGAGACTAATTGGTTGTAAACAGACTTTAGATAATTTAAATTGTATTACATCTTTCCATCCACTTCCCAGTAGGATAGCCAACCCGGCCAGCGCATTGATTCATCAAACAAAATTTCACGCGCAGACAAAGTGAAAAAATTGTCAAAAATTTGAATTCACTCGAGGCGGTAAAATTACATAATATTTATTTCACTGCGAGTTTTTAATACTATTTGTAGGATTTTATCGTCTTTTGAGGACAAAAGTAAGTCATTAAAGACGATTTTTATCAAAGTCGGTGAAAATTTAACAATTTAAATCGTAATTGAATGTTAGGCACCGGCGAAAAATTGAAAATTGAAACTTTAAAAAATATCATTCTGTGTACGCAGTTCCTCATGCACCAAAGATGTTTTTACATGAACGGAAAGAACTTTTTTTCACGGTTATTTTGATGCATAATTTGTCAAATAATTTTCTTTACACAAAAAACGTACCAGTTTCAAATGTCGAAAAAATCGATGACATTGCCGGATTCTCGATCATGGGCCGCCCCTTTCCGGCTAATTTTACACAGAAAAAATGCTAAGACAGCTTCCTTATTGTATGTAATGTATAAATTTGATAATCGAGAGACGCTGTGGAGATATTTTTGTTGAAATAAAGTAAGTTTTTCCTTAAAAATATTGTATTTTCACTCCATTTCTCGTCTAATCTGCCGATTTTTTTGGAACTACTTCCAGTCGGACATATTTGATTAGCATTCGTCCCGCTTCGATCACAATTTTAGCATGCAGAAAATGTCATCGTGTATTTTGGACAAAATAGTCAAGCTTTTTTTTTTTGTCATGTATGATCGATCTGCATGGCTGCCGAACACATTAGATATGCATGTGTTTTAATTTTACCCATATGGACTCGGGATCTGTACTAATACAGTGTAGGCCTACAATGCAACCTGCTCATGTAGGGCTAGTTAGGGACTCAGAATTACTGAAAATTACCAACTGATTTTGCTTTGCTGGCAAAATATAAACAGAACCTGTCTGTCATATCAGTACATATCATTGGATAAATAAGCTAATATCATTAAAGAGGGTTAGACTGGATTTCTCTTTATGAAATATTTCCCAAAATGAGGAAACATCTCCCATGTTAGTTTAGTTTAGCCAGAGTCAACACAACATTGGTCTTTATTATTTGAATTTTTGCTTCTGTTCTGATGCCAATAATCCCGGCATTATTATTTTAGTACAATTTAGACACGAAAAGTTGATTATTTTGCTTCATTAAAAGTTTTAAGTCAACTTGACATAGCACAAATAACATTTAAAATAGACTATGTGGAAGTAGGAAATAGGAAAAGTGAATACTAATCATGTGGATTTCATTTGACTTGGTTAAAAATTTAACTCCATATTATAATGATTAAATACAGATCTGTAAAATATTTAGGAATTTCAGTATTTCTGTAAAATTGTAAAATTCTAATAAATAAATATCACCTTCTTTTAGGAAAATTCATGGGAACTGGTTTGATAATAGCATTAAGAAATAAGTTGATGCAAATGCAGTGAAATTCATGACACAGTGTATCCAAATGGGCATTATTAGTTTGTAAGAATTCAAAATAATTGTAACACACTAGGCCTATTCCAGATTTAATGATTTATCAGTTAAATTTAGAATTGATTGGTTGGTATACACACCCATTCAAGTTTATTTCAATTATAATCAGGTAAATGAGATTAAGGAAGTAAATAGGTACAGGGATGAAGATTTGCAGGGGCCCAGTAGCCAATGGCTTCTAAATTCGAGTATGGGTCACTTAATGTTTACACATTTAAGCCATTTAGTACTGTTACAAATTCTTTTATGAAGTGAGCTGGCCCCAAACTCAAAATATTCAGGCTTCATCCCTGAGGTAAATCACACCCCTCAACAAGAGAACTGGCAAACTTTCTGACATAGTAAGATTTTAACCTATGCTGTTACCTGTATGCTACACTTCAGCCAAGGGTGCATGAAAAGCATTTCATGTGGTGAAAAAGAGGTATTCAGTATCAAGAGAAGCATTCAATTCATAAATGCGTAATGGTATATAATTCCCAGTATGTTAAGGATATTGATATGTGTTGATTTTTTTAATTCTATATAAAATGAAACATTCATAAATGTCTGATGATATCTAATTCCTAGTGTATTAAAGATATTGTTATGTTTTAATTTTACATGAAATGAGATACAACATTATTACAATTTACAAAGTTGGTTTAGACACACATAATGCATTTTTCTTTGAAAAATGTTCCATTATGTGTAAATAGTAATAACCATGAGTGTTCATTCTAGGATTTTTTCAGATGGGTTCATTTCTAATAAAATTCCTCTAATAACAAGTTGAATAACATCAATGATTTTGCAAACATGTACATCTAATGTTTGATGTGACTTGTAGTCTTTTAGGCTGATGTAAAAGCCTTTGTAATGAAGTATTTAAAAGTTTCATATAATGTAGCTTTTATATATGACAATGCTATCAAATATTTTGAACTTGCATTTGAAATCTAATTTTCAAATGTGGCCCACTATGGCCTTTACAATGGTGCCATTTGGCAAAATAAAGGATCAACAGCCCCTTTCTAGAATGAACACTGCCATATGATCCCATAGTTTTTGATTTATTTGTAAATGATTTATCTATTTATCACAGCCAGAACAACTAGAAAGTACCTGTCCCCCAAAAAATCACCTGTTTGTGTAGTTTCTAAATTAAATTTGATAATTTAGACAATTTTAGTCCTTTTAAATGCTATTATGGCCCACTTGTCATTCATTTAACAAACAGCAATATGACAAAATTTCTAACTCTCTGCCTGTTCATAAATTCTTCTAACTTTTTAGTAATTCAATATCTTTTATTTTTTAAATGTTAATTTTGTTCATATAAAAATATTTGTTTTATTTTTCCAAAACATATCTGAGGTTACTTTCCATGGTACCCATGCCACATTTCATGTTAGTACCTTGAGGAAAGACAAAATGCAACTTATTTTGATCTCTTTTTATGCATTTACCCTATTTATCATCACTAACCTGCTCAACATACGGTGTCCCAGCTCTAACTTATTTCTCTGTAGAAGGTCTAATTTATTTATTTATTTATTTATTATCATCTCGAACCTGCTAGACATTTTGTAACCTGCTCAACATACTGTGTCCCAGCTCTAACTTATTTCTCTGTAGAAATTCTGATTTATTTATTTATTTATTTATTAACAACTGCTGACATATTGTGTCCCAGCTCTAACTTATTTCTCAATTTAATTTCTTAATTATTTATTTATTTATTAACTGAGCACTGACATATTGTGTCCCAGTTCTAACTTATTTTCTGAACAATTTCTGATTTATTTATTTATTTATTTATTATCATCACTAACCTGCTAGACATTTTGTAACCTGCTAACTTATTTCTCTGAACAATTTCTGATTTATTTATTTATTTATTTATTTATTATCATCACTAACCTGCTAGACATTTTGTAACCTGCTCAACATACTGTGTCCCAGCTCTAACTTATTTCTCTGTAGAAATTCTGATTTATTTATTTATTTATTTATTTTTTTTTTAATGTAGGCCCTATTTATTTATTTATTCCTGTTGGGGTCCTAAAGTATCTACACCAACAAACACATGTCATATGATGTGTGCCAGATGAGGATGCCTGTTGCAAAAAAAATCGATAAATACAGTACAGACCTGTACAAAGTTTAGCACCCAGCTAACGAATTAGTGCCGACAGTCCATATTGGTTCCTCGTTTGGTGTTTATATCGACAGCAGTTGCCATCTATCTCTCGGCAGCTTTTCGACCGCTACCTTTCCATACCTTAGGTACTCGGCAGTGGAGCTTTGACTTCTTTTGGTTAGCTTAGTGTTAAACTTTCGACAGGTCTGTACTGTACATTGCGTGTACTATGTATACAGTAGACAGTTGACCTATATATTTGACACGGGGAACGTTGTTTACGTCATTACGTTAACAATGTTTATCAAGGTCGCGGCCATATTTGTTTTCATTGACAACAAGACGTACTGAAATCATGCTGTTGGATTTTTGTGATTTTCGCATATTTAACCCTCATGCACCAGGTACGATATTTTACTGGCGTATACTGTAATAATTTTCTGACATTGCATTAAAATTTCTAGGAAAAGTATTCTTTACACAAAAAACGTACCAGTTTCAAAAATGGAGAAGAAATTTCTGTTGATTTTCAAGAGAAATCGGTTATCGTCGGGATATCAGTAATTTTAAATAAATGTGGCGTTTTGTCTCGGACTTTTTGATACATGTAGAAAGTTTAGTTAATTCCTCACACGCTTGCATCATTCGTAGCTAAAAATGTTAATTTTATGGTATAAAAACGATTCTGAAAATGGCGAATTTTTTGGGGGTTCAGACACTTGCCAAAAAATAATCCCTTTTTATTTACCGCGGAAGGTCTCAAATTTTAAAACCAACGCACATTTTGGACTTGGCTATCCTACTGTCCATCTCCATTTCAGAAAAATAATAATGTTTACACATAATAAGATGACGTCATTAAAATGATGTCAGTGACTAAACTATGACGTCATAATAAATTACGGGAAAAATGTGTAAAGTTGAATGTTGTTTACATAGAATAAGATGATGTCATTAGAAACTGATGATGTCATAGATTAAATGACATATTATTATATTTATGAAGAAATATGAATAAAAATTCACATTTTTTATATTGTTTTTCTATTATTTTATTATTAATTCAGGTATTTTCATATTTGAACAGTTAAATATATTTTGTCAAGGTGTGTCATATTGAAACCGAATTGATTTTCAAAGCAAAATGTTTTTGTTTTTATTCATATTTCTTCATAAAGTTTGCATCTGCTTATATTGGCTCATTGTTTATATATTAGTATTAGTATATATATTAGTTTTTGAAGCTAGCTAAACAGGAGGTGCTTACCCTTTCGGGGCGTTCGGTCTCACTTTCCTGGTGGAAGTGTTTAAATTAATTTGCCAGTTTCAAAGATTTTAACTTTTTTTATTGAACATGGATTGGTATGTTTGTTTTTGGTTTTATCAAATTAATCTAATTTTTTCCACGGTGGATCAGTTAATCTAATATTGGTCCTGTTTTCTGAACATATATAACGTGCTGTTACATAATTATCTGTTTTTATCACAAGGACCATTATAGTATTTCTATCATTCAAGGAAATCATCAGAGGACAGTCCAAATTAAATTCGCCCGTGACATAATAAACATTTATTAAAATACATATTACATTTTTTCACATTATTATACATACAAAAAGTTTCACTTTATATTTTCGAAATTCGCGATTGTACAAATTGTACAAGGATATCTTTTTTATATTTTCTGTAATGTAGATATATAAAACTCCAGTTATCTGACGGATATTGATGTTCCACGCATCCAGTATATTAAGGACCCCTGCAATAATAGTGTTCTGAAATTATATACCATGTACAGATATTAATTACATGACCGTCAAGTGATTTCAAGACCGGCATTATTTATTATGCTATATATCAAGATTTCAATTAATCTCAAGAACAAACCTTAATGTGTAATATTACTACTGGCACAATTTGCCTGATAACACATAGAGGACACCAAAAAATCAACCGATCAACCTCACTAGAAACCAATCAGTACAAGGTGTTTTACTGCTAATATACCGTTTTAATAGCATAAATCGAGGAAGCGAAAAGGGTTTTGTTTTGGTCTGTTCATGATTGTCCCTTTCCTAAAAAACAGATATTCATTATTGTCCCTTTCTGGGTTTGATGTGCTGTTCAAACAAACAATTATAGTCTATTCCAATTTTACCTGTAACAATTTTACCTGGTGGACTAAATGGTATAAGTTATAACTTTTATTGCCTTGAATTGAAAAATTACTTATTCAATTCAAATGTTACTTTTTACTTGAAACAAATGAAATAAAAAAATTATATTTATTATAATTTTTAATTTGAAATTTTAGTCTGTGTCCGTATCATTTTATTTTTCATTCTCAAATGTTATTGATTTATTTACTAATAACAAGAATTTCACATAATTATATGTAATTTTTTTGAGAAGAAAATATGTTTTCAAACTTTGCATAAACCAATAAGAATAACAAGACTTCCATGAAGTTAGATTTCTCGCCTGGTAAACATTTTAAGAAAATACTTTTTCAAAATTTGCATGAATTCAACTAAGATTTACTTTAGTCTTTCCACTCTATATAAATGTTAAATTCCAACTACATTTACAACTTAAATACAGTAAAAATTTTAATTAGTTAAAAAAAGATATCTGCATTTTTTCAGAAATTTCAAGCTTATCCTAAGATTGAGTTGAGTCGAGTAATGGTGTTTAAGGTGTCAGTCAAGAATATTTCACTTATATCGAGACGTCGTCAGCTATACGCGAAGGTGCAGAAATTTTGCCTGTGCGTTGCGCTGATGGCATTATACAGCAGGGTTACGGGGCGAGCACTCTACCAACTGAGCTACCGCAGTGGTCATATCCTAAGATTGAATTAAATGCTTAAAAATGCTACTTTTTACCCCAAAATGTAAAAATATTCTTCAAAACCTGTAATGTATGTTAAAGTTCCATATTGGTACAAGCTATATTTAAATTTCAAGAAGAAATGTTGAAAAATGTGTCTGTCAGAGTTTTTCTCAAAATTCACAGGTTTTCTCTCACAATGCAACTTCTTACCCTCAAACATATGAAATATATTTAAAAAATCTGTAATATATGTTAAAGTTCTTTCTTGCAATTGGTAGAAGCTATTTTCAAAATGTCGTAAAGAAACATTGAAAAATGAGTCTGTCAGAGCATTTTCTCAAACTTCACAGTAGTTTTCTTTAAAAATGCAATGGGTTTTTTACATATATTTTCATTTTATTTATTTATTTATTTATTTATTTATTTATTTATTAATCTATTTATTTATTTATTTGTGCATGTTTTATTTGATTTTTAAAATGTTTTTATTTGGGTTTTATATTTTATATTATTTATTATTTATTTATTTAGATACATGTATATGTAATTTTGTTTAATTTATGAATGAATTTTAAGAATTAAAACTATATATTTTTAATTCTTCTTTTACCTTCTTTTCTGGAATAAACTATACCCCAAGCTTAACTTAATTCCTATTGTTCCCTATATTTGTTGAATTCAGGATTGTCCCTCTTTTTTTAACCAAATTCTTACCTGAATTTTCAAAAAAGGGACAATCATGAATAAACCTTTGTTTTACCTTCTGACACTGCTGCCTGGTTCCTTTGTGTCCAAGTGGTCTTAAGCATGTGCTTACGAATCACGGTCCCTATAACTGTCTAGGTTCAAATTCCATTTATGCAGAGAACCAAGTGTGAATTTCGCTTGCTAAACGTAGGTGATTTACTCTGGATACTATTGTTTTCTCCACTGATATAAGTTAAAAAAATTCATTTTGGGTAGGGCGTAAAACACCAACTAATTATAAGGGAAACTATTATCTATAAGTAAACTTTTGTTTTCAGCCTATAAATTATTCGGTTGTTTATACTACTTCGATGAAAGGACATGTGTACGAGTGACAGGACTTTGACATTTTGTTTACATGAAAACCAAATAAAAATTCTTTCACGTAAGTATTATGCAGAATCAAATAATTAATGACACATTTACGAGATTTTATATAACATTTTATACATTATACAATAACGTCACACACCTTGGCGTTATGTAATTTGTATTGAGTAGACATATTGTCGTGGTTGGATGTAATTTGTATCAAATAAACGTACAGGTCTACAGGCCTGTCGAAAGTTAAACATTAACGAATTAGTGTCGAATAGTCACCTCATGTCTGCCCTACTTTTATATCGACAGCAGCTATCTAATATATTATTCTGCAGTTTTTCGGCTATTAGCTATCCATGTTTATGCCACTCGGGAGCCAAACTTCGACGCTAAGTATAAAACATTCGACAGGACTCTGCTGTATAATATTAACGTCGTGGTCTTGTGTAATTTACATTTTAAATACATATAATTTAAAATAACATGTCTGTCACATTTGTGCAGTACATGCCTGTCAAAAAAGTTTAACACCAATCTATCGAATTTATACCGAATTGGCAGTTATCCTGGTCCCTCGTCAGCTTTTCAGCAGCTATATATTGGCAGCTTTTCAGTGACTGGCTATCTTTATTTCGATCACTTGCCAACAGAACGTTGACTCTTTTTCGTTAGCTCAGTGTTAAACTTCCGACAGGTCTGTACTGTACTTTATAATTTGAATGCAAATCGTTGTAACTAAAAATAACCAACGTAACGAGGAAAATGGGTTTAAAACAGTACAAGACAACACAAGAAGAGACTAGCATATATCCGGACCACTGATTATAAAGTTCCCGACTTTAGACGATCACTAGATCAGATCTCCACTGCTGTAGGGTTGATCAGGTTGATGAAATCTCCACTGTCGTCATAAATGCATACTGGTACAAAACAGATCAGAAAAACTCAAAAACGTATCACATTAACTTGGAGTAAAACTCAAAAACGTATAACATCAACTTGGGGTAAATAACATCTTATATTCTCATACATCATAAGCTTATCCTCACTAAGGATTGGTCATGATGCCGAGAATCTATAGTGTAAAACCTATGTTTCCACTGATTAAAAAATCAAGGACAGTCTGATAGTTTATTGATTTTTTTTAAAAGAATTGAAGTGCGCAATGAACGTATTACTAAACAAAAATATTAGATGATTAATCGAGAAATTTAAGGGTTTTTTATTTTTGAACATTTATTTATTTATTGCCAATCTTACAACATTTCGGCAGCCAAGTCTTTATGAAGTATTGACACATTCTAATTACATTGTACTTCTACACGTACTTTCAAGGAAAACTGTGATACAATCACATAAATTAATCACATTACCATAAATCACATCTAATGTTTAGGTTATTTTTTTATTTCTTTTATTTTTAAACCTCCCCATTGTTTGTACTGATCTAAAGTAATCACTTCATTTATAATAACGAAAATAAGTAATCTGCCATTGCCATGTCTCAATAACTTAAACAACTACATCCAAAGTCACTAAAGACGTAAATTATATATGACCCAAACACATTTTTCTTTATATCTAGAGACCTTCTTGAAAACAATGATGGTAAAAGAGTACATCGTACCCTTATACGGAAATTATCGAAAACATGGAAGAGTACAACTGCAATCGCGTTAACCAAAATGATAGAGTGAAAAGAATACCCGAGCCTCTACAGTAAAATATTTATTTATAAAATTAAAACAAAAACGTCAATACATGTCAAAATCACAATTCCAAAGCAAGGTAAAACAACATTTTATACATTCATATACTTACCTTAAAGTATCATATATTAACCTTATATCAATATAGTACCTGATCTCCATGTTACTTTCCATTTTTTTTATTTCACACGTGATGGATAAAGCTAGCTTAACATAAGGCGCTTACCATTTTAGAGCGCACGGCCTCACTTCCCTGGTGGAACTTAGCCTGAAGCTTTTAAAAGTTTTTACTTTGCTTTGGAAATGAATCGAATCGGTATGGATGGGGTTTCATATAACGTCATTTATATAACACTTTCTGCAATTCTGATAGGAAATAGTAAAATGATGTAGTTTTTTGCGTGAATATGAATTGTTTGCACGTAGGAATACCGTGAATGGACGGGGACCCCTCAATATTAGAAAAAATAAACCACTTTTAATACATGTAAATAATCCGGTTAATGTTCAATGATATGGTTTTACTAATATTGAGGAGTCTCGTCTGTATTAAAACATTAAAACCATAATTTTTTTGCAATGAGTAAAAAGAATATTAACAGAGAAAAACAATATAATGATGATTATGTCTCAAAATTCCCTGGCTATGTAAGAGGTCTTTTTTATATTAGATGAATCGCAGTAAGCCACTATACCTTTAATACTAAATTTTACCAGCAATGTGAGTTTTTTTTCAAGCAAGCAAATAATTTGTGTTACAAAATTAATTTCAGTTAAACACGTTTGTAGGTATCATGGCTACACACGTGTGTCTATAATGCCATTACTATTAAATCATAAAATCAAGTCTGCAAATTGAAAGGATAATCGCAGCCCACGATGTATTTCACCGTTAAAAAACCAAACATGTTTAAAAATGTGTTAATGTGCTTTTTTTTAAAATTTATAAAAATATTTAAAATTTGCAGGTGATTTGTCATGAGCTAATTATTGAATGATTTATTAAAAAGAACTTTGTTAACATTTTTAATTATCTTAAGACACGTGCGCGGATGGCATAGTATACAATACTGCACTATACATTAATATAACGCCCTCTCTGCAATTTAACAGTATCTCCTTTAATGGTGCAATTTTCATTTTTGCCAGTAGGAACACCACGCGACTTTAAGACAAATATCTAGCTGGACCTTGGACTAGAAGTCGACATTCCCGCGAATAGAATTTAATTATTTGCACAATTTTTCCTCAAATCAATGAACATTTTTAATGTCGTCATCACAACCTTTATAATGACGGATACTAACTTATATCTACTTATCTACTTGTAGACCGAATAAAAAAGACTTTACAATCCGTTAAGTTTTACTTTGGAGGAGTAACATGCGCCTTACCAACCCTACATATAATGACACTCTTCATCAACAAGAGGCCCATGGGCCTTAACGCTCACCTGAGGAAGAGTACATATCTTATGCAGAGGTTCAATGGTCAATGACATTAATAAAAGAGAATATCAAAATTTTCAGCAGTAAAGGCCAATAATATGCAAGTATGTTTGCAAATTAATTATAATAATTATTATATAAGTATGCTATATATAACATATTTAAAGTCTAGCTACAATATAATATTTATAAACAGCTAAAACATCTGTATATTAAAATGTGCATTAGGCCAATACCTACAATATTCCAATATACATGCCTATACAAAGAGTTTATAGTTTTTGAGATAATTAACCATTTAAGTATTCGTTTGCATCTATGACCTTGACCTTCATTCATATATCAAAATGATTGTTGTGCAAATGCCTAAAATATTCCAATATACATGCCTATACAAAAAGTTTATAGTTTTTGAGATAATTAACCATTTAAGTATTCATTTGCATCTATGACCCTGACCTTTGAACCTATGACCTTCATTCATATATCAAAATGATCGATAGGCCAATACCTACAATATTCTAATATACATGCCTATACAAAAAGTTTATAGTTTTTGAGATAATTAACCATTAAATATTCGTTTGCAGCTATGACCTTGCCCTTTGAACCTATGACCTTCATTCTTATATCAAAATGATCGTTAGGCAAATACCCACAATATTCCAATATACATGCCTATACAAAAAGTTTATAGTTTTTGAGATAATTAACCATTTAAGTATTCGTTCAATTCTATTACCTTGACCTTTAAACCTATGACCTTCATTCATATATCAAAATGATCATTAGGCCAATACCTACAATATTCCAATATACATGCCTATACAAAAAATTTATAGTTTTTGAGATAATTAACCATTTAAGTATTCGTTCACGTCTTTTACCTTGACCTTTGAACCCATGACCTTTATTCATATATCAAAATGACCATTGTGCCATTACCTACAATATTCTGATATACATGCCTATATAAAAAATTCATAGTTTTGCAGATAATTAACTATTTTGGTATTCTTGGACATCTGTGACCTTGACTTTTGAACCCATGACCCTGATCTATGTATCAAAATGATCGTCATGTCAATACCTACAAATAACTGAAAATCCTATGCCATTATCACAAGAAATGTTAAAAAAAATAGCATTTTTTATCAAAGGTCAAATACTGGGACATGACCTTGACCTTCGACCTTGACATCAATTGGAAGAAAATTGCAAGACAAGATCAACAGTGAAAACTCCATACAATTACCTTCAGCCGTTATGAAGTTATAACAATAAATGTCTCATTTTAAAAATTACGTAATTTTACGCAAAAAACGCGTAACCTATTTTTCGTCTAATTTTCATAAAAAACACAATTTTTATGTTCCCAGGTATGCTGAATCCAAATACAGTACTACCCGGATATATTGAAGTTGATGGGACTGGGGGAAATAATTCAATATATCCAAAATTCAATATATCAGGGTACAAGCCTAAAAGACAATTTCTAATACAAATTTCATTTATTTACAAAAAATACACAATGATATCTATATAATCTAATACATAGTTAATTCACATTATGACATAAAGAAGTCGGTCATTTTTGATTGTTTTTGTTTTTTTCTACCGACTTTTGAAATATATTCTTCTAAAATATTTAGAGAATTAAAAAGTTTTGTATCAGAGTCAGACTGTCGCTGTACAAAGCACTTTAATTTATCAATGCACTGTTGTGCTTCAGTCTCGGTTACTATTTCGTCTGGTAATGTGTGTGTGTCATCGTCTTCATCGTCACTTGTGTTTTCTGTTTTTAATTGATCACAAATCATGTCATCCGTTAACACTTCTCTTGTGACCAAATCATCGTCGATGTGTACGAAATCATCAAATAACATGTCAGATACAGGTGACTCGAAAACTGTTCTCAATTGTGCCAGGCGAATATCATCGTCGGAATCATTATCACTGTCAACAGAAGAAACTCTCATTTACCTTGAATCCCGACTTGGCGAAACATTTCTGAATGCACGATTCGGTAATATGAAACCAAGCTTTATTAATCCATTCAATCGCGTGTTTAATATTCACAACAAAGTCAACCTTTTTGTCAACACATTTAATTTTCTCAGAAATGAGCATTTTACGATAATGCACCTTGACTGAATTAATAATGCCTTGGTCCATGGGCTGTAAAACCGAGGTTACATTTGGAGGAAAAAACATGAGTTTTAACGATCGTAAATTATCGATCTTGGGGTGGGCGGGGCAATTGTCTATAAATAACAATACATGACGTTTTTCTCTGGAAAACTTCTTATCGAGATTGCGCACCCAAGAAATGAAAAGTTCACTGTTCATCCAAGCTCGCCTGTTGGCTTCATAGTCTACTGGGAGGCTTTTAACATTTTTAAAACACCTTGGATTTTTGAATTTACCGATGACTAAAGGCTTTAATTTTTCGGACCCATCCATATTAGCGCCAAGAAGTACAGTTATTCGTTCTTTACTGCGCTTTCCTCCGTGACATTTTTCACCTTTTAGGTGTAAAGATTTTGATGGCTCACATTTATAAAACAAACCAGTTTCATCTGCATTGAAAATGTTTTTGGGTTCGTACTCAGATATAAGATTTGGTAATTTATTTGACACCCAATCATCCACTATATTCAAATCGACACTTTCACTTTCACCACACACGTTTTGCAATGAAATGCCTCTACGCTGTTTAAAACGATAAATAAATCCATTTGAACTTTTAAAGTCATTAATCCCCAACTTTTTCGCAAAATCATTGGCTTTATTCATTAAAATTTCATCACTAACCGCAATGTTGGAACTCCTAGCATTTGTAAACCACTTATACAAACATTCCTCGATTTCATAATAATTTCCAGATCTAAAACGTTTACGTTTCGGGGAATAATCTCCAGATTCATGCGCCAGAATAATTGCATCTTTCTGCTTGTAAATCATGGATAAAGTACTAGGTTTAATCCCAAAATCTTTTGCGATTTCAGCCTTCGGTTTCAACTTTTTGTCAATTTGATTAATCAGCTCATATTTCGTATCCAAAGACAACGTTTTTCTTTTCTGTGGCGTGGATGCCATTTCCTTATTAAACTAAATAAAAACAACTAACAACTGAATATAATTCATATATTTATTTATTTACCTTGAAAACTACTCACTGTAAATATTAAAATTCAGTTACCGAGGCCTCGTCGATCTGACAAAGAATAACCCGAGTGAAGTAGGCTAAAATGATCACACTTCTGTTTAAAATGGCTTCAGAAATCAAGGTATTTGTACTTGGGGGACCATAAAAAGTCTTCAATATAACCGGGAATTCAATATAAGCGAGTTCAATATAAGCGGGTAGTTTTAAGTCATAAAAAGAAGACGTTTTGCAGGGGATTTTTTTGCATTTCAATTTAAGCGGGGCTTCATTATATGCGAGTTCAAAATATCCGGGACATACTGTATCCAATCAAAATTTGCCTGCACCTTTTGGTTTCAGTAAAGAAGATTTTTTTGTCTTTTTGCTGTTTTTAGTAACAGCCGCCATCTTGTTGGGCGTGGCCAAACATCGAACACAATTTTGAAAGGCTGTTATTTAGGCATGATAATCACCAAGTTTCATCAAATATGGCCCAGTAGTTTTGGAGGAGAAGATTAAAATGTAAAGTTTACACACGACACATGACGCACGACTCACGACGGACGGTGATAGATTGCAATAGCTCATCTGAGCCTTTGGCTCAGGTGAGCTAAAAACTCGAGACTTTGAATTAATGCTTTTACTAATATAGAGTCGTTCCCGTCCGTATTAAAACATTGAAAACATATTGTCCAAGGTTTACAATGTATATTTTTATTACAGGTGATTTTTTCTTGGCAATGTATGAAAAAGAAAATTGTTGGACAAAAACTTATAATGATAATAATGACTCGCGTTTTCCAGGTTTTGTAAGAGGATTTTTTATACTAAATCAATTGCAGATAAGCCAATATATATTTAATGCTGTTTAATTAATTTAACACTTTATACAAGCAATGTGAGTTTTGCAATCAAGCAAATAATTTGTGTTACAAAATTAATTTCAATAAAAACACGTTTGTAGGTACCATGGCTACACACGTGTGTCTATAATGCCATTACTATTAAATCATAAAATCAAGTCTGCAAATTGAAAAGATAATCGTAGCCCACGATGTATTTAACTATTAACAAATAAACATGTTTAAAAACGTTTTTTGTGCTATTTGGTAATTTTTTTATAAAATAAAGTATTCAAAAATTTGCACGTGAGTTGTCATGTGCTTATTTTTGAATGTTTTTTTTAAAAAAAAAAACTTTGTAAAACATTTTCAATTAGCTTATGGCACGTGCGTGTATGACATAGTTTCTAATAATTTTCCAGGTTTGAGAACTAAGCAGTTGTAACTCTAGTATAAAAGACATACATAGTAAACTCTCAATTAATAAATTACTTTTATTATTTGTTGATGTTTTATGGATGCCATGTTTACACAAAGGACTTAAGGATTCACTGTGTAGTAAATTAAGGCCTGGCTATTTAGTTTTTGAACGAGTGTATTTGTAAGTAAATAGAATGGTTAACCAAACCACTGGACAGGAATTTGCCATTACATCCATATGTCCAAAGTACATTTGATTCTAAATTGTTATGTTTTTTCTTGTATTGTTTGCTTGTTTCTTTCATATAAAAGCTGTTCCCAAAAATTGGTAATACTTGGTTTTCAGTCTTAAAAGTGCGTTCTTTTATTCTGTATGGTTGTTTCACATACCATTTTTGAAGGTAACAATGAATTTTTGAAGGAAATTAGTTTTAACAAAGATACATTACAGGTGTGTAAAGTCGGTAAAGCGAAACTAGAAATGCATGATATTGCTATTTAATCTTATCTAGTTTAATTAAGTGCAAAAAGTTGAATACTTTAAACAAATAGAGCTTTGTATTCTGAAGAATTTATTGTTGTGTTTGAATATTCTTGACAGATATGAGTGTGTCATAATTATCATAATGAGCGGTAATGAGTTTTCCTGTCCGTAAATTGTCATGTTTCACAAATTTTGCATAAGTGCTTCCTATACCCATTAATTAATTAAACTTGGTTATTTTCTTCAGAGAAAAAATGCCAAGTAACTACTGAACGAAGACCAAATTATTAAAGTTTTACCATAATTAGGGTGTTGAACTGGTTACAAAGTTTTGTGTTAAAATTGCCAACTCTGCCTTCAGGATGGAAAACGTTTCGGTGTCATGAAATTTCTGTAGCAAAATTTAGTTGTTGCCAAAGGTCACTTAATGTTACCGCTGACAAAAATGATTTGAATTCTTTTTATTTATTAAAAAGGGAATCTGAGCCATTGATACATAAGAAGCAGCATACATCGTTGTGCGAAAGGAGTGGGTATTGTAGGGTGCGTCTGAAGCACCAACAACTGCAATTTCTAATTTTTTACATACAAGACATCATGGGTATCAGGTGTCTGTAATTACTTCACTAAGAAAACAAACCCATACTTAGTATGCACATTTCATGGTAGCTTCAACAAACAGGTTCTGTTGTTATTTTAAGAAGGAAATGACACAAAATGCACAATTTTTATTAAGTTTTGTCAGCGGAAACATCATGTGACTTTTGGCGCCAAAGATATTTCCAAAGAAGATATCTGATATCAAAATGTGTCTCATTCTTGATACAAAAATAACGGACACTACAAGAAAAATTACCTTTATTTGTACCTCTCGATACCTTACTACTATTTGTAGTACTAATAAAACTGAATATGAAAAATACATCCCTATGATTTATCATGAAGAACAAGTACTCGTCAAAGCAAACACGTCAACAAGACATGAAGCTCACATTTTCAAAAAATAATGTCACTGAACATAAAATTTACGAAACAAAGGATATTTCTAGATTCTACTGTCCTTTTCTTTGATTGGTGACGATGTGTATAGAGCTTCTTGCACGTGTTCCTGTACATTTTTCAACGTGTACAAAATTCGCTTGAACTTGCTTCAGTGTCATATTATAAATGTATGAATTTAATTTTTTGAAAAAAATAATTCAGTCAGAAAATATATGATATGACTCCATTTATAGCGTTTTTCACACAGATATCCACAGTATATATAACTTCTTATTGTTATCCCATTGTTATATCTATTACAAACTATAGAAATCACTTGGTAATTTTTTCATAAAGAAATATGAAGAGCGCCCACTACATTTCCACGTTTCTTGTTAGAGAACATCCTATACTATATATTTTATGTTGATTTTGTTCTCAAATTCGTAATATTGTCACTAAACTATACTATGCTTTATGTAAAACATTTACCAAATAGCCTTTATGTAGGAAGTATAATTAAATGCCATAAGACTGCTGGTGGTTGAATGAACCTATACAACCTTCAATCTTAAGAAGCTATTGACTTGCATATCGACTGATAACGCTGAAGATAACCAATGACGTACCCACCTTAACCTCTACAGAGCTGGGGATCACGATTATTATTATATCTGTACATCGATTAGGCTTGTTCAAATAAATAGTATTTCTCTACAAGATATTACTCAACTTATGTTGTTGCAATACATAAATAACAAATAAAGCTTCCTTTAACATTTTATGACTTACTTGTATACCTGCAAATTTTGTTGGATCATTGTCAAGTAATGAAAGTCACGGGTCATTCGAAAGAAACCTTGATGACCAATGCCCCGTATCACGACATGCATGACTCGCTTGAGAACTCTTTCTGTACTGCACACTGTCATGAGTGTAAAACATAGAAGAAGATTTCTGTCACTTAACACCTAGCAGGTGGCGTCTCGAAAGAAGTGACAAAATAAGTGGAATTTAAGTGGGACGTAGAATCAAATCAAACCTTCCTACCAGGACGAAAGCACTAAGTTACATTTTGAGACACCTTTCAACAATTTGATACGCAAATCAAATTCATTATTGACTTTACATTTTCATTGAAATATCGGTAATATTTTGAATTCTTTAGCATTATGAATTCAAAAGGGATTTTTAGAAAAATCCAATTGTAGCTAGGATGGGAATAAATTTACACTTTGATACGCATTGTCCACATAAAATGTATCAAAGTTTACACTCGGATTCCCCAAGGTGTCATTATTCAACTCGTTTAAATTCAAGTTATATTCAAATTTTATGATATCAAAATTATGATTTTTATGCCATTCATCACATAAATAGCTTGCCGCGGTCTTCAAAAAGAAGTTAAAAACAACGTGTTTGCGTCATAATATACGAGAATTTGTCAGTTACCTACAGTTGATCGTTTTCAAATGATGTACATTAAATTTCAAACTGAAAACCGAGTATCGTGTTTTATATAAACCAAAACAAGGTCCATTGTTTAAATGTAAATTATAATCACACCTTTAGATATATCTTAATTATTTATACTCTTAAAAGAGGATTCAGATGACTTTATTCAGCGAATTAATTCAGTTTTTTTAAACTCATTTAAATTCAGTAGTACGTAGTATT
Organism: Anadara kagoshimensis; assembly: GCA_021292105.1. Classification (NCBI taxonomy): domain Eukaryota; kingdom Metazoa; phylum Mollusca; class Bivalvia; order Arcoida; family Arcidae; genus Anadara; species Anadara kagoshimensis. Next base: position 58,840,396 of record CM037862.1, read on the forward strand.
GTACATTCTTTATGCAAAAATCAGACCAATGTTTGAAAAATGTTGACTTGAGTATTTAAGTACGTTATTTGTGGTGAATATGTAAAATTTAAATTATTATGCGTTAATGTTTAATAAAATCAACTTTGACTGTTAACATATAAAAGATCATTGTCAGGTCATACAAAACAGATCTAGATTAACAATCCTTAATTTGGAACTATGTGAATGTCATATATTCTAGTGAGCTTGAAATAAAAGAAAAGACTGATTCTTCAAGTTCTGCTTCATATTTAGACTTATACCTCAATTATGACACCCACGAAAAGCTACATTTGGAACTGTATGACAAACGTGATTAGTTTTTCTATTGTCAATTTTCCTTTTCTACGCAGAATATGCCTGGTTTTCCTAGTTATGGCGTATTTATTTCACAATTAATACGATATGGTAGAGTTTTTTCCCACAACAGGAACTTTATACTATGGAGCAAGCTAGGCTTATCAGGCCCTCAAAAAGTTTTATAGCAGTCATCACAGTATTATTGATAAGTATTATGTATCTGTGTTTAGAATTGCCCTAGATATATTTCACGTCCCATAATTTCATGTTCCTTTCACTCAATTTTGATAACACACGTGGCGGGTGTAGCTAGCTAAAAAAGATATGTTTTCCCTTCTGGAGGACAAGGCCTCTTTTCTCTTGTGGAAGTTCACGTGTTTAACCTAATTTGAAAGTTTCAAAGTTTTCATTTTGTTTCTGGATAAATTCGTTCGTGGACAAATACGCTTCTTTTTGATTGATTACACTGAAAAAAATGTCAGATACAAAGAATTTGACTTCATACTAAATGTAGATACTTGCTTGATATTCAGATCGCCTTGGGCACCGCCACTCAGATTAACTGGAAATCTTTAATAATGTGACCTAACAGTATATGTAATAGTTATATAAGAGAAGAAAGCGTCCAGAATACAAGTCTATGTAGCGTGATCTTACAGTTTTGAAGGTTTTCAGAGTGATGTGAAAAAGTAACAGGTGTCTCTTAATAAAGACAGACACGCCCGTAAAACGCAATCAAATAAGTTACGTAATTAAGCATTTCCATTACCAATTCCGTGAAAACGTTATGTGATCTCTGGCGCCGACTTAAAATTGCCACAAAAATTATCTGACAATAAAGTGTTGATCATTCTAGAGGCAGAGGTCGCTGACAGTGTGTCACGGACACTGACTGTATGATAATTGTCTTTATCTGTTCCTTTCGATTCCTACATGTAGATGGTATTTTAAAAATTATTAAACATGAAAAATATTAAAAATATATTTTTGAATCTATCTTATCAAACTAAAATTTGCCAAAGCAAACAAGCCGAACACACACGTTTCTGATCTTGTCTGGATTTTACTTTTTGAAAAATAATGTCATTGAAATTAACAGTAACAATAAAATGATGACTTTAGATTGATCTTGCTGTACACTTTCTCTAGATTGATGACAGTGACCTTGAAACTCTTTGTTATAATCTGTACGAAATTTGCTTGTGCCTTTTACAGTGTCATAACTTTTTGAATTTAATTTTTTGAATAAATATTTCATTCTGAAAATTCATTTGTGCCAGTTATAGAAATTTTCAACTCAGCAATCTTTGTATATTTTTCAATTTTTATCCACTTTAAATGCTATCACAGATTAGGAAAAGTTATAATTTTTTACATAAAATAATAAGATCGTCTGTTAAATTTCCGCGTTTCCTTATTAGTATATCTCATAGGGAATCCTACACTATATATTTTATGGTGATTTAGTTCTCAATTCGTAATATTGTCAATAAACTATTACGTTTCCTGTAAAAAAAACTTTCCAAATAGCCTTAATGTAGGAAGTATGATAGAATGTTATAAGCCTTCTGATAGTTGAAGGAAACCTATACAATCTTAGTATTCTCTTGCCTTGTACACCGACAGATGACTCTGAAGGTAATCAACGATTGACCATCATAAACTTCTATGACGGTGGGTGATTCTTGATTTATGTCGCTTATAACCATTCCCATTATTTTACAACCAGTCAATTCTGAAACGCATATTAAGGCAATATACATTTTCAAAACAGTGGTTTGTGGCTTATTAATTGGTTGTGACTATTCCTTTGCCAACCACGTAAACTAGGCATTCAAAATGATGAGTCTTTCGAAAGAAACCTTAAAATTGATGTACGGTCATGTGACTGTAGCTGATGTATGCTGAAGTAGACTTCCTGTACACTACTCAAAGTGCACTGGAGAGATTAAAAATATCTGCCACGTAACTTTTAACTGGTGGTTTCCCAATATAAGTAAAATATCTATGGCTAGGATGTAGAACAGCAATCAATCAAAACCTCCTATATGGAGGGAAATCCTGAGTTATATTTTTGAGACATCTTTTAACTACTCTATACGAAAACTCAAATACCTTATGACTCTGACATTTGGATACTGGTAATATGATGAATAAAAAAACATTTTAAGGAAATTCAATTACAGCTGGGATGGGTATTTATTGATACTTTTGCGCGTATAACCCACATAGGATATTAAAGTATTCGCACTTAGATCCTCTAAGGTCTCATTATTCAACTCATTTAAATTCAGTTATATTAAAAAAATATGATTTCCATGTCATTCATTAGATAAAAAGCTTGCTGAGACCTTCAAGAAGAAGCTAAAAACGAATATGTTTGCGTCATAATGCAAAAGAATTTGTCATTTATCTACAATTGATAGTATTTCGTGTGTTGTATATTAATTTTTTAACTGAAAACGAGTGTAGGTTTTATATTAATCAATACAAGGCCCATTGTATAGATGTGAATTATAATCAGACAGTTAGATATATCTTAATTATTTATACTCTTAAAAGAGAAATCGGACTTCATTCAGTGAATTAATTCAGTTTTTAAGACTCATTTGAATTCAGTAGTACGTAGTATTTTACATTTTGTATGCTAAAATCAGACCCATGTTTAAGTTATCTTTACGTACGTCATTTTGTGTGAAATTCAAATTAATATTCATGCATTTATGTTGGAAACCAAACAAAACATATCGGTCCATGTTCATATCACAACCCAAAAAGGATTTTTTTTAAATGGCAAATAGAGATAAAATACATTTAACTGGAAAATAAGACCGCGTGCTCCGGAAGGGTTACCGACTCCTGCTGAGCAAGCTACTCTGGTCACATGTGAAAACAAACATCAAACTCCATGTTGAGAATATAATATTAATATAACTACAGACTACCAAATGCAGACTTTGGTTTCCCAAGTTGTTCCAGCGACTGGCGACTAGCTTGTGTAATGTGGAAGAGAGAGAGAGAGAGAGAGGATTATTTTGGTTCGATTTCTAAACACATATTTTTTTTTAATTTTTATCTTTTCACTCAGTACAGGAGAGGTAAAACTGATTCTAGTGTCAAATTGATTTTAGAGTGATGATTAAATCTTTCAAAGATAGACGGGAAAATTTTCACTATCCGCTGCGGTTACCAAAAATTACAAAATTACAAATACATTTTGAACACGTTACATCACACTTCAAGCTATAGGTTAATATTTTATTTAGATGCATTAACGCATTTTAAAACGGTACTTGGACACTTCCTATGTTTTTGGGTCACACTTTTACACTGTTATCACATAATACGTTATTCTCAGATCATTCAAGACACGTTTTAGAATCCATAATTTGGAGAGTATGTGAATGCTATTTATCTTAGTGAGCTTGAAATTAAAAAGACTGATTCTTCAAGTTCTGCTTCATATTTAGACTTATACGCCCACGAAGGCATGTATTTAAAACCGTATGACAAACGTTATAACTTAATTTTTCTATTGTCACCTTTTCTTTCCTATGCAGCAATATACCTGCTTCAACTGGTTATGGTGCATTTGTTTCCCAATTTATACGCTATGATAGAGCTTATTCCCATTACGGGAACTTTATACAACGAAGCAAGCTGCTACCTAAATAGGAGGTGTTTACCCTACCGGAGCACCCGGCCTCATTTCCCTAGTGGAAATTGGCGTGTTGTTTAATATTTCAATATGAAAATGTATTTGACACCAGTCATAGCGATTTTCAATTCAGAAATCTGAGTATATTTCTAAATTGTTATCCACTTGATATTGCTATCACTGAGTAGGAAAAATCATAGTGTATTTTTTCAGAAAAAATTAAGATCGTCTTATAAATTTTCGCGTTTCTTGTTACAGAGAATACTACACTCTTTATTTTATGGTTACTTTGTTCTCAAATTCGTAATACTGACAATGAACTATCATGCTTCTTTAAACAATCTGCCAAAAACCCTTCATATAGGATGTGTGGTAAAAAGCTTACTGATGGTTGAAGGAACCTTTTCGCTGTAGTATATTATTTTGCCATGCACATAGACTTAATAACGCTCAATTGAATCAATGATGGACCTTCCTTAACCTCTATAGCGTTGTGCGAGTCCTGATTACTTTCCCCTATACCATTTTAATTATTTTACAAGTATTCAGTGTTGAAACTATGACCGAAAAATATATATTTTACTAAACAGTGACTTGATATTTCGTATTGCACGCTAAAGAATACTTCCAATACATTTCCCTAGCGCACTGCAGATATATAAAAAAACTGCCACTTCACCTAAAGCCGGTTGACGTTCCGATATATTTGAAACTTGATTGGTACGTAGAACTTCATTTAATCAAAAAATCAATCTACCAAAACCTCCTTCATTTGAGGGAAACATTTTTAAATTTTTTGAGACACCTTTCAACAACTTGATATGACAGGTCTTATTCCAATTGACCTTGACATTTCCATTTGGATACTTGTTATATTTTGAATTCTTTAACATCATAAATATTTCAAGGAAAAATTAAATTACAACTGGGATGCGAATATATTGATACTTTGATAATTATAACTCACATGAAATATATCAGTATTTGCACAAAGATCCTCCAAGGTCTCATTATTCAACTCGTTTAGATTCAAGTTACTACTTAGTATATTTTTTTTTATTTCCATGTCATAAATAGCTTGCCGTGGCCTTCAAAAAGAAGTAAAAAAATACATACGTGTTTGCGTCACAATATACGAGAATTTGTCAGTTACCTACAGTTAATCGTATTTCAAGTGATGTACATTAACTTTTTAATTCAAAACCAAGTATCGTTTTTCATATAAATCAATACAAGGACCATTGTTTAGATGTAAATTATATTCACACCTTTAGATAAAACTTAATTATTTATACTCTTAAAAGAGGATTCAGATGACTTCATTCACCGAATTAATTTAGTTTTTAAGACTCATTTATACTCAATAGTACGTAATGTTGTACATTCTTTATGTATCGGGTAGACCAATGATTGTAATATGTTTTTTTATAATGTTTTTATTTTGTGACATAAATACATACAAATACAATTACAATCACCAAACTTTATCTAGTAACTAAAACATGTACTTTAATTACATAATTACAATTACTTAAATACTTCATGAAAAGTTGTGTGTATACTAATTAAAACATTACTAAGTATAAGACAGGGAGTTAAAGATTATGAAGAAAAATTTTCTGTAAATTGCAGCCAGTATTTCCTAAAAAGTTCATGTTTTTGACTTTTTAACATTATTCTTTTTCTAAAAGCAAATTGTATCTTATATACGCTTTAAGACTACAAAAATTGAGCGTCTTGTTATTCAATTTTGCCTGATAAATGTAAAATCTAGTTATTAATATTATGAAATTTAAAGGTTTATATTTTTGAATAATCTTTGGAATTCCAAATAAAGCAACTTTAGGGTCCATTTCAAAAGGTTCACTTATATTGATATTGACGAAATCTTCAAGACAATTCCATAGATCGACTACTAATCCACACTCACAAAAAAGATGAAAAATAGTATGATTGTAATATGTTGACGTATGCATTTAACTTCTTCATTTTGTGTTGAATGTGTAAAGTTCAAATTGTTATTCATGAACGTTTGACAGGATAAAAAACGAACATACCGACCGACCCATGTTCAACTAACAATATCAAAAAGAAAGTAAGAACTTTAAAAAGTATTAAATCAAGTTAAAGTCCTTAACTTACACCAGGAAAGTGTTCCGAAATGTTAAGCGACCCTGCCAAGCTAGCTAGCGCTTAATTTAGCTGATCGCAAAATTACTCCAGTTTTTATTTTCCAAGTATAAAATCATTAACCATCGGGTTGTATTTAGCCCTGTACAATCCATGTTAGCGCACTTCTTCGTGAAGTGTTTTGACTTGATACGGAACAGTACAGGAAAGCTTCACGCAATATATGATTTTTATTTTTCTACTTACTACTTAGCTTGCTAGGCTAGGGAAGGTCCAGCCGCTTTTAATTAAATGAAAGATATGTTGAAGTGTTCATAGTTACTAACGGATAGACATCTCTTTTCAAATTGGAGATTGTAAACAGTTTGCTATACGTTATTAACAATGTTTCTGGGCCTTCAAACGGTTCCCATTTTCTTTGTTGTAGTTTGTACGTTTGTTGGATATAAACACTACTAGTATGAAATTTGGATCAAATAATTTAGATTAGATTGGGGTAGCATTCATTGTGACGTCATATCAAATATTTAATTCTTTAAAAGACATAGGTAATTTGTGTTATCTTTATGATAAATACAAACAATAGTAATAACTATATATAAAGGTGTGTCTGTATCAACAAATCAACAATGACTTTACCTTAATTATAAGGGTACTACATGTATATGCACAAAACCATCAGGTCAGATCTGACAGACATACTGTAAACATACTGTACTCGTACCTATGTTATAGAGAGACGCCGAAAATATTAGCGTTAGCGCCGATGTTAATTCTTTCTCTCACAGAATGAACAGTTTTAGGCCTCTGTCTTAGCTAAAATATTGCTATAATGTCATGCTTTGTCTTTGTATGAACATTAATAAGGCTAATCGCCAGTTGTTACCTGTAAGTGTCCAATAAGTTGATACAACTGTACATTTCCTAACCGAATGGACAGTTAGAATGTACACTTAAATTTACTTATTGGACAGTTACAGGTGAACAGATTATCCATCCGAAACAGTTAAAGTGTCCAATAGCAGCAGAAGAACAGAACATAAACTAAAATAGGAATATTGCTTTTATTACAATTATAGCTCATTTCACAGTTTTAATGTCATACTAAAAACTTTAATTTAATTCCAGAATTATAGACTCCCTTCACTAACTTATTTCACTCTTGGATTTAGAAACTTAGAAATTCAACATATCTTCACTTTAACTACAACTATTGTGTTAGAGACATTCACTTTCATTTTGTACTATATGTAGACTATCTGTTTGTTCCCATTTAAGAAGATTCACGTTGTAAAATATTCCTTATATTTATAAAGAATAAAGCACTTTTATATTGCAGTTGTGCGGCATCATACTGATGCAGTTTTTTGTTTGTTTTTTTTTCAATTATTTGATCATTTAGACCTGTATTTAAAAATTCTGTTGCTGCAGTTGTGCAAACAGAGTAATTAGTTTAATTGAATTCATCATTTACACAAAAATTAGAACATCTTTCTGAACGATTATTATTTGTATAGACACGCAACGCAGATCGAGTAAAATGTGCCTTTACCTATTTGATGACGATTTTAAAATGATCTGAGCAGATGTAATATTTGGTCACTTTTTAAGTACACTTTATGAAAATCATGATCTGTAATACGAATACTCTTCACTAAACATAGTGTGAAGTTACCTACCATCCATTAAGTTGTGAATTGTGACCTCCTTGACCTGTTGACCAAAATCATTTTCACCTACAATTGTCCATTATTTATTGAATGGGGGTAAAGCTGTATTTTATTTACACAAAGAAGTGCAATGATTTAAACCCCTATAAGTTAGAATATAGAAATTGCATTTAATGTATTTGATGATAGATATAGGGCAAATGAAAACATATCATGAGAGAACAGAACGATCGATTAAAAAACAAGGCACATGATGACCAACAGGTATTTATATAATTGCCATATTATTAAGTTTCCTACTTTTGACAAGCAGTGAAATGCATTTGGTGTATATAGTAGAAACGTATTATGATTGGTCAATTATTTTACAGGTAACCCATGTCATCTTTTATTAATCTTTTTAAGGAAAACTTTCTAAAAATTATGGCATGATAACGCATAGAACCTATGGACGTTATAGCTCACATAGGGTTCACATTGAGTCATGTCATTTGGCTTAGGTGCGCTAATAATGATACTTAAAATCGATTGACCGTCCAGTAGTAAAATGTGACTTCGTGTAGATCTGGCTTGATAAGCAAAAAATGAAACAATAGAAAAGATAAGGTTATCCGGACAGGAAGTTTGTCTTTATTATGCCATCAAAATCATCTCATAGCATTTACATTTTCATTATTAATATAGTATAGAATTGCTTTAATTGCTTCACTAGGAAAAGGCCATAAGTTTTTAAAGGAAATAATAAGCAGGAAATACACAATTGCCATAAAGTTGGATTTGTTTGTTTGGTGTATCAGCGGAAACATCACGTGACTTTTTACGTCAAAGACATTCTCACAGTTATCCAACACCGAAATGTCTCTCCTCCTGGAGACAGACAATTACTAACACAGCAAGAAAAATTACTTTTATTTGTACTTATCGATGACTCAATGATATTGTTATTATTAATTAACCTGAATTCTATAAATACACCCCTGGTCTATTCTGAAAAAAAATAGTATTCGCCAAAGCAAGCAAGTTGGTTATATAAGTTTTTATTTGACTGGAGGTCAAATTTTCAAATAATAATGTCATTGGACAAAAAATTTACGAAAAAAGATGACTAGATTGATTAATTTTTTATTGTAAGCTCTTTTCTCTTGGCTTAATAACAATGTTCATATAGCTTCTTGTCATGTTCTGAACGTTTTTCTACGTGTATGAAATTCGCTTGTGCCTGTTCCAGTGTCAAATTATAAATGTTTAATTTTCTGAAAGAAATATTTCATTTCATTTCATTTCTTTCAGAAAATGTTTAACATGACACCATGAAATCTATATATCTATTCATCTTGCTAACACAAACTTTGGGAATTATTTGGCAATTTTTTTCATAAAGAAATATGAAGAGCGTCTGTTAAATTTCCGCGTTTCGTATATTTTATGGTGATTTTGATCTCAAAGTCGTAATATTCTCAATAAACTATTATGCTTTACGTAAAACATTTACCAAATAACCTTTATGTAGGAAGTATAAAATGTCATAAACCTACTGAAGGTTGAATGAACCCATACAACCTTCAATCTTAATAAGCTGTTTTCTTGCATATCGGCTCATAACGCTGAAGAGAACAAGTGACGAACCCACCTTGACCTGTACTGAGTTTTCGGATCTCAATTTTAATCTTTACATGAAAACTGAATTAAACAACCTGCAGTGGGCACAGTTACATTTTAGAATAAAAAATTCAATCAACAATGAGCAAGTAAACAAAATAAAGAGGTAAGATTTTCTGCCATACGATATATTCTTGATTGGAACGTTGCAACTCAATCAATCAATCAATCAATTAAAACCTGTTTGGAAAACTCTACATTACATTTCTTGGACATCTTTCAACAATTTGATATGGCAGATCGAATCGTTATGACATAACCAGTTGGATACTGATACTGTTTTCATGATGAATTCAAAAAACATTATATTTCAAGGAAAGTTCAATTACAGCTGGGATGGGATATATTGATGCTTTGATATGTATTAACCCACATGAAATATACAATTATTCGCACTTAGATCTTCCAAGGTCGTCTCATCATTCAATTCGTTTAAATTAAAGTTATATTTTAAAAAAATATGATTCCCATGTCATGCATTATATAAATAACTTACTAAGACCTTCAAAAAAGAAGTTAAAAACAAATGTATTTGTGTCATAATACATGAGAATTTGTCATGTACCTACAGTTGATCGTATTTCAAGTGATGTATATTAAAATTTAAACTGAAAACCGAGTATCGTTTTTATATAAATCAATACAAGGACCATTGTTTAGATTTAAATTATAATCACACCTTTAGATAAAACTTAATTATTAATACTCTTAAAAGAGGATTCAGATGACTTCATTCAGCGAATTATTTCCGTTTTTTAAGATTCATTTAAACTCAGTAATACGTAATAATGTACATTCTTTATGCAAAAAAATAGACCCATGTTTGAAATATGTTTACGTAAGTATTTAAGTACGTTATTTTGTGATGAATGTGTAAAATTGTAATTATTATGCATAAATGTTTCATAGAATCGAAATTATAATCATATCGATCATATCATATCATATAATTAAATTCATATATGAATTTAATTATAATCATATCGCTCTATGTTTAAATTTAAAAAAATAATAATAATAATAAAGTAAAAAAATGTATACCAAAAAAATAAAAACTGGCAAATAAATTGAAACTCGTGAACTTCATCCTGGGAAGTGAGGTCGGTGTTCCAGAATGGTGTGTAACAAATGTCTATTTAGCTACATCCGTCACGTGATAAAACAAAATTAAGAACTGTGCATGTCTATTAATTAGTTTGTATTATATATCCATTGATAATAAATTGATTCAACATTGACCTTGGATGTATTTGATGTCCCATAGTTCATGTGTCTTTCATTCCAAATTTTATTACATATATGGCGAGCTTAACAGGAAGTGTTTACCCTAGCTTCCGGAGCACCCGGCCTCAATTCCCTTGTGGAAGTTCATGTGTTTAGCCTAAGCTGTCAATTTCAAGTTTTTACTTTGGTATTTTGTTTAAGACATGAATTGGTATGTTTGTTTTTGATTGTTTTTATAAAGTACAAATGTCACTTCAATGGAGTGAATATAATTGTAATTTTTAATGAGAAGATTTTAAAGCGACGTCTATTATATAATTACAGATGTTATGTCATTGTAGAAAATAAACTAGTTGTTTCAATTGCAAGATATAGTTATTAAATTGAATATCTGTTAGTTACATAAACTTTATGTATGTATTTATTCTGTCACTGTCTTTATCACTGTGTTTGATGTAAAAAGTTATTATAAAATGCGTTTCCCTGCGTGATTAAAAAGTATAAAAAGAACTATGTTCGGGGTTTTTTCGAGGCCGAATGTATGTTCTGATAAGATGTTTTTTTACTTTTTAATAAAATGTTAATTTATAAGTATGAACATCTGGTAAGGCAATTGATAATAATAACCCACATGAAATATATAAGTATTCGCACTAACATCCTCCAAGGTCTCATCATTCAACTCGTTTAGATTCAAGGTATATTAATTTTTTATGATTTCTATGTCCTTCGATACATAAATAGCTCGCTAAGACCTTCAAAAACAAGTTAAAAACAAAGTTGTTTGCGTCATAATACACGAGAAGTCATTTACCTAAAATTGTGGGTTTTTTTTTTTTTTTTTCTTTTTTTTTTTGTATATTTAATTTAAACTGAAAATCTAGTATAGTTTTATATGACTCAATTCAAGATTCTTTGTTTAGATCCGAATTATAATCACACCATTTACGTTTTAACGGAGATAGCTTAATAATTAATATTCTTAAAAGAGAAATAAGAAGACTACATTAAGCTAATTAATTCGGTTTTTAAGACCAATTTAAACTTAGCAGTGCGTATTATTGCATTTTTTTTATATAAAATCCAAATCCATGTTGACGTAATCATGATAGTACGTCCTTTTGTGTTAAATTCTGTGTAATTCAAATTATTATTCATGGATATTTGTATCGAACAGAATCATATTGGTGCATGTTCAAATCGCAATTAGAAAAAACAAAAACTTTAAAAAGTGCCACATTATATTGACTTATGCCAGGGAAGTGATGCTGCGTGCTCCGGAAAAGTAAGCAACACCTGTCTAAGTATATAGCTAGCTACACTCAGCACGTGTAAAATCAAAATTGTAAATAAAACTGAGAATATTAAGTATAGTTTTAGCCTGCATACCCGGTATCTGTTCTGATCTAAGCCCTGTGCAATCCGTGTTTGTGTACTACTTCGTGAAGCGCTTCCTCTTGTCTTCGATTCATTATATACAGGCCCAACCCGAAAGTGTGGAGACCTCCAATAAATGTAGATTATAGCTGAGCAAGAGTTTGTCGGCTTTAAAAATTTGACGTTTCATCAATGATTTTTTTAAAACTCACTTGCAAGTGATATACCACTAGATAAAATTACATATTATACCGATGTTAGTTTTACAGCACTAGACGGACGTTTCGAAATACAATTCCTCATCAGTAGTGTTTGGACCAGAATTAAGAAACCAAAATTTCATCAAGGGGTTGAAAAAAATATCCAAAAGACCAAAATATATTTAACAAAAGCTAACCGATGCAAAACCCTTTACACATGTCAGACACTTTGACAAAAATATTTTCAGAACCTGGAAACAAAGCATATGTTCCAAAACATTGATATAATTTTTGTTCTACGTCAAATGATACTATAAAACAAAGTTTTGCAGTACAAAATGAAAGTTACACGAAAAAATAAATAATCTTTAAATACACTCACCAAAATCTGATTTTGTCCATTTGTAAATATTTAAGTGTTTTAAATACAGAATTGGTTATAGTTGTATGTTTATCTTAAAAATTATTGGTAATCACATGGAACTAATACCACATTTCAATATTTTTTTCATCCATTTAGTCCATATTTAAAGAAATTGGAATTTTCCAAAATATTTTCATTTGTTTTACAACTCGCACTTGAAGTAAAAGTTAATCTTTTATCAATTATGCAATTTGAAAAAACATTCTATATCGTAGATAAAACAGTCTTTTGATAAATATAAGTTAACAAGACATAAAATACTCAGACCGTCAAATCTGCTGTTTTTCAAAGGTTATTTATATAAGGTGACTCCATCTGGACCTGTAGAAGCGTACAACAAACTTTCAAGGCATTTAAGTCTTATATTTCATTTTTGCTAAGCTTGTCAGGCAGGCTAGGGGCGGTATAGTCGCGTAGTACTGTACAAACTTAGATATATTGAAGTTTTCATAATGACTAACAGAGGAACATCTACAATCAAACCGGAGATGGTAGGCAATTTGGTTTACATTATTAACCATAGTTCTGACCTTTCAAACAGTTCGGTTCTTTATAATACATCTCATTAATTATACATTTACTATATATATTTGCTAATGGCTTAATGAATGTTTCGTTTGTACGTTTGTTTAATATCCACAAATACTAGTATCAAATTTGGATCAATTTTAATTAATACATTTGATAAGATTAGGGTAGCGTTCATTGTGACGTCATGTCAAAGGTTAAATTGTTTATTATACACAAATTATCCTTGTTATCTCCAAGATTTATAAATAAAAGTAATATAAACAGGTGTGTCTGTACCCATAAATAAATAGATTTAATTATGACTTAAACCTGATAATAAGGACAACACTTATATACGCATAAAACAAATTAACAATTGATACAGATGATGTAAACATATCGTAATCATGTCTTTACTGTTTGTGTACTGAAATGTAGAAATTTACAGCTGGTCAATGAAACATTTTCCTGAACCTGTTTACATTACCCATCTGAAATAATTACGAGCACAATTAAAATTTAAATTTAAATAAAATTGGTACTAAACAACATTATGCGTATTTCATTTTAGATCAACATTTATTCTGTGGATATCAATGATGGCGTGACCGAAACTGACATCCCAGCATGTTCTTACTTAAGCCTCATAATATGCGCAGACGCAAAAAACGTGTTTTGTTTCAAGCTAATACTCCTTATGGTATGACATTTAGGCTCCAAAAGCGTATAGTGTCTTCCTAATAAATGATCGCCTTTAATGATTGTAACATAACTGACGTTTGGGTTCTTCATATAAAGCAAGTAAATCAAATATTGTCCTTTTACAAAGCTTCACGATGACTTATGTTGTAACGGACAGAAGAACAAATATTTCTTTTTCATCTGCGACCTTTGCAAGAGATGTCAATTTTAAATGTGCTCTTGTACTCTTTCAACTCGCTGTATCTTATAAAATGAAGCCAGAAATGTGTTATTTAAAACTTGTTTTAAACTAATCGATGAACTATAAAGATTTCAAAGATTACAATAATTACTCACATGGATTTGCCACGAGTGTATATCTGTTACGTATGCTGTTGCTATTTATTTCCTTATATAGAGTGTATTTTGTATAATGGTTATGTTGTGACTCTCAGCTGTCAATGTAATGTTCACACATAATAACTTCATTAAGACATAATTAGGATTTCTTATTTATTCTAATAGAACTCTAGATAATTCAATTTGTTCGTTAATTATCCCGACCAAACCTTCACATTTTACCAGGAAACACCGCCTTTATAGCGGGGTAATCAATTCTAAACGTGGAATATCGTATAAAGTACATCTTACTGAAACATTAATGTTACGTTTAACAGTAGAATGTTTAAAATGATATAAAAATGAGATTTGAAAAGAAGACTTCGAGTCTGCGAAATATTTAAGAGATATCAGTTCATGCATATATCATAAACAAACATACTTATCCATGTCCGAATCACAATCCAGTAAAAACTATTAAGCTAACAAATTAGGTTTGAAACGCTAACTTTCACCAGGAAAGTGAAGCCGGATGCTCCGGAAGGGTAAGCACCTTCTGTTTAGCTGTTTTGTTCGAAAAATTCTGGGTTTCATATATGTGATTGGTTTAAAATTGTTATTATTGATATAAATACATTTTTTAATTAAATTTAAGGCTTATCAGTGTCTTTTCAGTATAAACCTTTAAAACACACACACAAAGTTCATAATGCCTTTCATTAGCGAATGTATGTATTTTATATTGACATTAAAACCATAAAAATATGTAAATTTATATTTGGGAAAAATGCATTTTCCTCGTTCCTATCACGAACAATCGTGAATATTTTTTCAATGTAAATAAATTAATCTTTATTTGTTCACAAACTAGAACAAACTGACATAGGCAATTCTATAAACGTGTCTCTGATCCAGAATGCATTCTAATACATTAGGAATTCTTGATTCCATTATTTAGTTCTAAATGTGTAATCATATACACTTACTTAGAACAACACGACAATATATTTAACTGACAAGACCATTGAGAGAGGTTTGTGTTTTTTAAAAGTACTCAAACACAAACCCTTAAGCAGAAGTAAGAATTTGACTTCTGAAAACATGTAGCTTTAACTGAATGACATCAGCTAACGCAACAAAAACACAAACATACTAATTCACGTACAAGTCACAATCCTAAATAAGCAAAATAAAAATTTTGAAACTTATAAATTAGGTTAAACACGTGAACCTTTACCAACGAAGTGAGGGCGCGTTGCCCGGAAGGGTAAGTAGCTTCTGTTTAGCTAGCTACATAGCCACGTGTGTAATATAATACAAGTAATTAACTCCAAACAACACATGAAAAGACAACACATGTTTGAATCACTGTTTTGTGGCTTACTTAACATGTCAAAGTCTTAACCTGAATATCTCCAAAACGTTCAAGTACTATAAGGAACGACTAACCTAGTTGTACTGTAAAAATACAATTTCTTCGCATCCATTACAATTTATAAGGAAATCAATAAAACTATAAAGAAATAATAAAAATAAATCTTAATTTGTTATCAAATCCCAGACAGTTTAGTCAACGTTTCTTGGAGCCTGGATTTGTTTTCATTAATAAGAAATTGTACTCAAACTTGCGGATTTATAAATGACACTGTTCAGTTCCCAAGAGTGTCATTGTTACTTCAAATGTAAGATATCTATGGTCATGATTTAATCTTAGCACAATTACAGAAATGCTTATACAAAAATGTCATCGCATCCAATACACTTTAAACTAAGAACTTTATCGAAGCAAGCTGACTTTATTGTGCGAAAACCGCAAATTTACTCTAAGTGAAATCTTTGTTTTGACCTATAACATGCAAAATCAATAAGCTTTTTCCTTTCAAGAAAATAATCATGTATCAGTGCATTAAGTTTGATTAAATTCCATCAAAACAATCCTAACAAGCCTTGTATAGAAACTTTGTAATAACTCTGACCTTGACCTATGAACAAATATCATCAAAAGCGATTGGCTTTTTCCTTTTTGTTATATTAATCAGTTTGTAAAGTTTAATAGGTTTAAAATTTAAAAATCTAAAGTTATTGAACCCCTTAGTGTATTTATAGTGGCAATGACATTTGACCTACATGTGTATAATATATAGGAACACCCGGTCTCACTTCCCTGGTAGAAGTTCATGCGTTTAACCTAACTTATCAGTTTCAAAGATTTTACTTTGCTTCTGGATTGTGATTTGTGCAAGTGTTAGAATGTTTGTTTTTTATAAATCATTAATATGTGTCTTCTTTTCAAGAATATGTATCAGTATATCAAGTTTATCATTGCAAAGTAGGATTATTACACAAAAACGCTTTTACAGGTTTTTTTTATATATATTTAATACTCCAAAAGGTTTAATGAGCCATCAAACAGTGCTCCAATGTGTGTTTTATTTTTTCTTGTCATGTTGAGTCGTTTATTTTTGACTTACATTGCTCCGGGGTTTTATTGAAACTTTCATGGTCAAACTATGTCTATGGATGTGCCATCACTCAATTGTTTTGTTCTTCGTTTTTTGGTTGGATTGTTTGCTGCAATATATATATACATGTTTTTGAGCTTCAAAATTCTTTTTAATTTAGAATACCAAACCTAAAGAGCACTGTTTTTATTCTAAAGTCATTCCCATTGTTTAAAATAGTTGTGTGCGTTCTAGATAGCTAAAATCGACCAAGTCTGTGGTTACGAGAAGACAATCACGGCAAGTGAAGACCTCAATCTAATTTAGTATGAGTAATGTAATCAATTTTAGGGTATCATTAGTTAATAGAAGACAAGATATGGAGTCTGAAGACAATAACGTTAAGGAAACCGTCACGATAAGTACAGTACCGACCTGTCGAAAGTTTAACACTAAGCTAACCAACTAGTGTCAAGTAGTCAGCTCATCACGACCAATTGTTAACTATATATATATTGACAACTGCTATCTATTTTTTAGCAGCTTCAATGTCACTACATACATGTATCTGTATATCGGCGACTCGACAGCCTAGCTACAACTCCTTTTTCGTTAGCTCAATGTTAAACTTTCAGAAGGTCTGTACTGAACAATCAAGCCGTACACACCTTTAGGGGTTTGAGAGATCAATATGTCTTTTTAAATAAAATTTCCTTTACTTTTGGTATTAAGTAGAAATGTCATAGATGTAACACATCTTACTAGTGCCGAGAAGAATGATTGGGTTTATTAGGCAAAGTGCTATGTGTACTTTTCATGCTATCTCTAAATAGAATAAAAGTAATTGAAAACAGAAAAACATGATGATTGGCAATTTTATATAATGAATAAAATTTTGGATTTGGTAAAATACATTTTGGTCCTTTTATTTTTTTCTCATTTCAACACAATTGTTCAAACATAATTGGGTTTGCACCATTACGGTTTGAGCACCACTTATAAGTTATCGTCGTCTAGTGCTGCAGATTTAATAATAATTACACTTTGATACAGCTGGCATGCTTATAACTAGATTGCAATACTGTGAAATCATTCTTTAACGTGATGTTGGTGGTTCTAAGAACAAATACCATTGCGGTGGTTAATTCGTGGTTTGTGACTACATTTTAAGGTAGTTTTGTAATATACAGTATTTCGTTGACATATAAGTTCGTAGGTCAGGGTGGCCACGAAAACGTCGAAATTTGGGTTACCACTAAAATTAATGATTCCCGTAATTATATATATATATATATATATATATATATATACGTACCCGACCATCGATATTACAATGTCCAAAAGCAGTATGAAAAATACAAAATGTAGTTGTATTTATTACTTAATCAGTTTTAATTTTACAGCACTAGACGGCCGTTTTGAAATAAAATTCCTCTTCAGTAGTGCTTAGACCAAAAATGTGGAAATCGAAATAATGTGAAGATGTTGAAATGAGAAATATAGAAGGTCAAAATAAAGGATAATATTGGCATAGCTTTCACTATCTGTTGTTGCATAATGAAATAAAAGGGGAATTCACAAGTCGAGAGTAGGCTAACTTACCATAATTCTGAACAACATAGCAAGTAATTGCAAAACAATGAACAAAATATAGAAGAGATAAATTTTGATTTAAATTATTATAGGGTTCAATTAAAATTAAAATGGCCTCGACATTTACCGACACTTACCGATGTTTTCTATTACAGTATTTTCCCAGTTGCGATATTTTGTTGGTTTTTCTTTTTTTTACATCTGTAACAAGTCTGATCAGATGTACGTGTTTATGTATTTTATGTGCCTATTTAGGAATATATATGAAATGGCGTGAACCCTATAATATATTTTATACTTCACTGTAGATGATACCCGAGCCATAGATCCGGTTCTTCTCTACAAGCTAATAGATACATCGATCCGGATCTTCTCCACACGGCTAACAAGGAAGAGGAAGTTACCAAACTTAATTACATGTATATGACTTCTTGTTTCATTTTAATCTTTAATTTCTACCCCATTATCGGGGACGGACATACTTCCGGGAATTGTGTTTCCATCTTGTTGTGTCAGTTTTATCAGAACTACATGATTCTCCTCTCTAGTTTTACAGGATATAATGACCAATTGATGACGTTAATCATCAGTACTCTCTGTGTGTATTTGCACTTAGACTAAAACAATATTAAATTTCCAGCCAAGTTAAAACACACTTAATGAATTATCTTGCATGTTAATGTGTTAATGCAGTTTTGTTCTTTCGATTATAGGTAGTAATATAGTGGTCATTATTTCAATTTTTTAACACTTTATAAAATATAAATTGCAATTTACACTTAAAAATGTTTTCGTGGTCAGAGCAATTGCCCAGAATAATTTTTTCGATATATAAAGTTATATTTTAATTTTTATTGTAGACATAAAATAGGATGTCTACCTATACGCTTTTGGATAAAATTTCTTTAATTGTTAATTATAATTACAAAATAATTAAATATGTATATTCTGCATTAAGTTTCTTTTATTTTACACATTGTAAACGGTACAAAAGTTCTTATTATTAATATTAAAAAGAATTCAAATACGCGGGATTGATATGATTCTTTAAATTAATATGTACCTTTTTACGGCTTATGCTCAGTCCTCTTTTGTCGTTTTCCTTATTATGTTGTTTGCTGTTGTGTCCTTGGTGGTTATATCATGGTATATATATATTATTCTTTGGTGTAAAATTATGTACTTTATTATATTTTGATAGTGCAATATAAGATTACAAGCAAACGCCTATATCTGTTTACGTTACTTGTTAGAAGATTGTCGAATACAGTCAAGTATTGGTGTGTGTTTCTATTATAGTTTATAGAGTAACGATATTGTAACAAAAGTAAATGCCAATGATTACATATTATACCAGTGTTAATTTCACAGCACTAGACGGCCGTTTCGGAATACAATTCCTCATCAGTGGTGCTTGAATCAAAATTATGAAACCAAAACTTTTTTCCAAGATGTTGTTAAGAAACACAAAACGCAAAATATGAACCATGTAGACACTAGGTGGATCGGTATAAGTAACTTACATTTGGTAATATACATTTTGTTTTTTCCGGATTTTTTTTCTTAATTTAACATCTTAAAAATGTTTATTTCCAGAAACTGGGTCCGAGCAGTGCTGTCTAGTGGTGCAAATTAAATAGGTTCAGTAGTAAATGCATACAATTTTACATTCATTTGAAATGACAGTTTATTTTGGAAAAACCGAAAAAAACTTAAATATTTTTATGAATACATTTGGATGTGGAAAGGCTGTGCAATGTTGATTTGAAGGATGCTTTTCCAAAAGCGACAGACATATAAGGTCACGATTTACAAAATGCGAAAGATGCGAAAAACAAAAGTACACATGTTGCTTAAACCCTTCTATGTAAACTAGAGAAACTCATCGCTACTTCCACACAATCAAATATATGAAATGGCGTGAACCCTATAATGTTTTTATACTTCACTGTAGATGATACCCGAGCCATAGATCCGGTTCTTCTCTACAAGCTAATCGATACATCGATCCGGTTCTTCTCTACAAGCTAATCGAGCCATAGATCCGGTTCTTCTCTACAAGCTAATCGAGACATCGATGCGGTTCTTCTCCACACAGCTAACAAGGAAGAGGAAGTAACCAAACTTAATTACATGTATATGACTTCTTGTTTCATTTTAATCTTTAGTTTCTACCCCATTATCGGGGACGGACAAACTTCCGGGAATAGTGCTTCCATCTTGTTGTTTCAGTTTTATCTGAACTACACGATTCTCCTCTTTAGCTTTACAGGACATATAATATATATATAGACCATTGATGACGCGAGCTATCAATACTCTTTTGACGAGTTTGCACTTAGGATAAAACACTATTAAATTTCCAGCCAAGTTAAAACACACTGTTAAATAGCACTTAATGAATTATCTTGCATGTTGTGTTAATGCAGTTTTGTTCTTTCGATTATAGGTGGTAATATAGTGGTCATTATTTCAATTGTTTAACGCTTTATAAAATAATTTTTTTTAAAATTGTTTTCGTGGTCAGAGCAATTGCCCAGAATAATTTTTTTCGATATATAAAGTTATATTTTAATTTTTATTGTAGGAATAAAATAGGATGTCTACCCATACGCTTTTGCATAAAAATTCTTTAATTTCATAATCATATCAGATACTTTTATTCTACACATTGTAAACGGTATAAAAGTTGTAATTTTTAGGATTAAAAGAATTCCAATACGCGGGATTGATATGTTTCTTTAAATTAATATGTACCTTTTTACGGCTTATGCTCCGTCTTTTTGTTGTCTTTTTCCTTATTATGTTGTTTGCTGTTGTGTCCTTGGTGGTTATGTCATGGTATATATATTAATCTTTGGTGTAACATTATGTACTTCATTATATTTTGATAGTGCAATATAAGATTACAAACAAACGCCTATATCTGTTTACGTTACTTGTTAGTAGATTGTCGACTACAGTCAAGTATTGGTGTGTATTTCTATTATAGTTTATAGATTAACGATATTGTAACAAAAGTAAATGCCAATGATTACATATTATACCAGTGTTAATTTTACAGCACTAGACCGCCGTTTCGGAATACAATTCCTCTTCAGTGGTGCTTGAACCAAAATTATGAAACCAAAACTTTTTCCAAGATGTTGTAAAGAAACACAAAACGCAAAATATCAACCATGTAGACACCAGATGAATCGGTATAAGTAACTTACATTTGGTAATATACATTTTGGTTTTTCCGTTTTTTTTTTTTTTTTTTTTTTTTTTTGGGTTTTTTTGGGGTTTTTTTTGGGGGGGGGGGGTTCTTAATTTAACATCTTAAAAATGTTTATTTCCAGAAATTGAGTCTGAGCAGTGTCATCTAATGCTGCAAAAACAAATTAACAAAATACGTTTAGTGATAAACATTTGAAATGATTATCAATTCTGGAGAAAACTGACAAAATCTTAAATATTTTTATAAATGCATTTTGCTTTGGAAATGCTGCGCAATGGTCATTTGAAGGATGCTGTTCCGACAACGACAGACATATAAAGTCACGATTTACAGAATGCAAAAGATGCGAAGACAAAAGTACACACATTGCTTAAACTTTCAAACTATGTAAACTAAAGAAACTCATCGCTACTTCCACACAATCAAATATTAAAGAATATCACATCATCATAATATTTGTCTTCATTTTATTTCAGGAAATTCAACAGAGAATTGTAATGCTTGGTTCTGTTAAGAATCTAATTCAATGCTTTCAGAATTTGTGGTAATCGAATTGCTTACAATAAATTGATGTATCAGCGATATTGCAAGGCTTGGCTAATCAAGACCATCAAACAATTCCATGACCGTCATTACAGTGCTGTTAATAAGTATGTTGTCTCTGTATCTAAAATTACCCGGCTGGCTATATATTTGGCGCGAAGGATGTGGATAGCTAGATAGAAAGTGGTTAATCTTCCGGAATACAAGGACTCAATTTTCCTGGTAGAAGGGTTTTTAACTAAATTTGCCAGATTCAAATTTTTACTTTGCTTTTGGGATTGTGATTTGTACATTGATCGCTTTGTTTCTTTTTAGTCGTTACATAGTTAATGTTACACTTTACCAATGAATGACACAAAGCTCTAATTATCTCGATAACACAATGTTCGTTTATTAATTTGTCCACCAACTCCTTTAATGTGTTCTTACTTCAAAAGATAATGTGAACATTGTTTTATGCACTTGAACAGATTGCGGACAATGTTTTATGCTCTTAACGTTATTCAGAAACAGCAAATAAGATCTAAGCTAACATTCAAGTACACTTTTCCGATGTGACATTACAAAATCTTAATTATGCGGAAAGAGGACAACTATTAAGTAAAGTTAAGTAAAGAATAACAAATAGTAGTAGCGTTCTTAACTTTGATGTTTATCAATGGCTCATTACCGCACCAATCTGCAACTTAATATACTACCCACGACATCCGGACTCGGAATCTGTAAACTATGTTATCACACGACAATAACATACAGTACAGAGCTGTTCAAAGTTAAACACTGAGGTAAAGAAAAGAAGTCGAAAATAGGCAGTCGAGATATATTTACACAAAAAGCATCGAGATCTAGGTAACGAAGGGTCGAGATGTTCATGAGCTGTCTGCACTAACTAGTTAGCTTGGTGTTAAATTTTCGACAGGGTTGTACTGTAGGATGATTTTCAAAGACTTAACGTTTTGTAGAATATGTGAAATTTATGAACTACGCTTAAAACGTCAAGGCAACATTTAATGAAAATTTTAGAACAAATCGAAAAATCCATCTAAAATTGTTTAGTTATCAAATACTTTCTTTCTGTAAGCTTCATCCTCTCAAGCAGCTAATAAAGTTTACATCTTCGAATAAATTATTGTTCAGATGACTATTGATTACAAATAACGGAACGGCTTTGTTTTTGCTCTTAGAATGAAGGTCTAGATCTATTGAAAAATATATAATTTGATTCCGAGAAAATACGTGACACACTGACTTCAGATCTAAAGGGTTTACAAAGAACAAAGTTATAGTCGTAGAGTATTTGAAAACAGTCAGAAACAACTATCCCTGTTCAAATCACAACCAACAAAAGTCAACCGGTCCATGTCCAAACCACAATCCCAAATATTAACCACAAATTAAACATACCGACCCATGTTCTAATTACAATCTCAAAAGCAAAAAAGTAAAGTAAACACTCTTAAAACTGACAAATCGAGTAAAACATGTGGATTTCCACCAGGAAAGTGAGACCGGATGTCCTGAAGAGTACGCAATCATGTCTAGCTAGCTTCACCCGCCACGTGTGAAATATAGAAACTGAGAATGAATGGAACTTTGAACTATGGTCAAATTTATCTGTTTAATAATCATGTGCTACCTACTTTTAATGTATTATTTTATAACAATTCAAAAGTATATCAAAAATAATTTAGATACAGAGGTTTCATACTTATCAACATAAGCGTGTAACTATATGCATCACAAAAGGCGGCTGTTTTACCTTGTTTTAGTATTTTTTCCTAAAATCTGGGAAATGTAGGCATACTTCACTTTTAATATTTCACTATATTAAAATATGTGTAAAATTTGTAATACCATTCCCCTAAAACCAAACTATTTGAACAGAACTACTTTAAGATACCATTTTGTTATAATGTACATAATCCACCCAAAATCGCTTTTTTATCATTCTTGTTATCATTTGAACGGTGCATGTGTTTATTCTATTTTTTTTATTATATTAAGTAATTATTTCAGCAAACATTTTTGTATTTAATCTTCCTGTTAAGTATTATCCTGTGACAAGCATGTTTTAATGCATCCTTTACCATCAGGTATAAATCATCGAAAATGAATGTTTTGTAATTTTTTTACTTATGAACTGTTGATAATACCAAATACATATTTTATAAAATTGCAAATATTTCAATATGGATTGTAACATCACTGCTCATATCATTTGCCCTATTTATTAACTGTGAATTGCTAGCTTTGTCTCCCATCGTAAATTTACGTATAGATGTGTAACCAGCTCCAAATACACCGTGCGCATTGCCCTGCAATATGTTATACGAAAGTTTATATAATAAAATTTCAACATACGTGCAACTATGTTATGTGTTTATAATAAGTTGACAAGTATAAGGACCGTCTAGTCTTTTGCTGTTGATGCTTAACTGACCAAACAAACATCTCCAATCAAACTAATAATGGTAATCAAAAACCAAACATATTAATCCATGTCCGAAGCACAATCTAGAAGCAAAGAAAAAAGCTTGAAACTGATAAGTTAGGTTAAACACGTGAAATTCCACCAGGGAAGTGAGGCCGGGTGCTCCGGTAAGTTATTTGATTTACATGATTAGCTTTAGTTTTGATACATCAAACTTCTTTCAGAACCGTTTTACATTGACGGACTAGATACACATCTCCAAACAAACTGGAGATGATTAATGGTTGGCTGTTGGCCTTGTGACCTATTTGGTTTACATTACTACATGTAGCTGTCGCTCTGGTACATCAATAATCAAAACCGGCGCATAACGACCAAAAAGACAATAGGTAATTAAATTTACAATGTTAAATGAACCACCTTTCCCTTTGAAATCGGAGACTACTCCGACGTCTTACGCTGTTCGGGAACTGCACGGGAAACAGAACTTGTTAATCAATGTTAAAGTATTTGGCAATGGGACTTTTGATAAGAGGCCCAGCTTAATTTACATTATTCATTGATTATATTAAACCATAATTAGCCAATGGTGTATCACTGTGCTAATCATGGTTTAATTAATAATTTAACCTAATTATGCTTTGTGCAACTGGGTCCAGATAACTAACACTTTGAGTACAAATATGTTGACTTCCACAGCCAAGAGTAAAACGAACCTTTTTCAGAGTTTTAAATAATTTTAAATTTCTTAGAAAGAGGGAAATGATTAAAATTGAAACATGTCAAAACTATCGCGATGATCTATCATAAGTAATTAACGATATTTAATTGATACCGTCAGTAAAATTCTGAAGTTAAGTTTGAAGTTGATTTTGTCTTTTAATACACTTAATCACCATGGGGATTAGTCACTGCTGCTAAGGAATAAAAACAGTTCACCTTTGATATTTTGTTTTATTTCCCAAACAATTTCATTAACACAGAAATGCGTGAGTTGTAATTAACAGAATGCTTGTGAATGCTTTTTTGAGCGGTCTATTTTCACATCAGATAGAAATTATCACAATATACTCCTACGTCGACATCAGAACAGTTTTACAGTATTCAGACAAAAATAACTGCGAGGGCGGTCGTATTTCTCGAGTTTGTGCTAAATGAACATTGATACTCAGATGTTCATGATTGCAATTGTTATTTTGTTTTTGTCACATCCCACGTCAGTTTTTAGCACTGACATGATTAATAGATAAACATAAGTTGTCTGAAATTTTGCATCTCGCATCATCGTCTTTGTTTTGCTGAAAGATGGGATGTTTTTATTGTAAACTGAAATCCAAAAACAAAAACAATGATCAAATATTTTTATAAGTTTAGATCCCCAAGAAACCAGAGAGTTGGACCAACGCAAAGTCAACCCTCCGGGGTTTGGCTTTGAAAGTGGAGGCCAGGTCGGGGTTAGTAGCCAAAAGGAATCAAAAGGCAGGCCCACATGAACATAGAGGCTGAAACGTCATGTGAGCAAAGATGCTGGGTCGGGTTAGAAATGCATCTGGAGACAAACGAAATGTTGAAAGACCAATAATGCCAAGTCTGTTAGAAACGGAGTTGAAGATGAAAACGGGAACATGAGATAGAACCCCAAGTTTCCACAAGACAATAAAACATATATCACATTTTAAAAGCACAATACATTTTTTCGGTTGTTTTACGTTCATATAGTAAGTAAAGGGGAAAGTAAACAATACTTGTCTAATGTGGGCTTTAGTGAACAACTAGGCACTATATGACAATGTTATTGAAAGCATGTGATAAAGGTTCACTCATAAGCATTTCTATAGCTAATGACATATTTTCATCCTTATTACCTTTTCTATGGACATTAATTTTAATCTGGTCTAACTCAATCTTACAGAGCAAACTTTTTTCTTGAAATGGCATTACGATCGAAGTCTGTAAAACTAGTTACCTGACGTGGCTGGCCGCATAAGTTTGAATCCGGATACCGCATTTGAGAAAAACGCTTTTCCTTGTTTGGGGTCTTTACTGGTTGTATTTTTGTTGGTTTGATGTGACTAAAATAGAAATAGTTTTAGTGACTCTAGTCTTGTCGATACTGATCGTCACCATGTAAACATTCTATAAGCTGACATCACCATTTGTTGAAACATTGTTGAAGTTATTCGAATGTGCACCAATGTTACTGTAGGAACCATTGTGACTGTGACAGTGAAATTCTCTTTATATCCATAGAAAATCAAATAAATTTGAATAAAGATCAATATTTTTCACTTACTTGTACCTAGTCGTAACAGGAAATCTGTATGCGCATCCGCGGTTAGTCCAAAATATATCTGCATAGGGTAAAACGTTGGTGCTATGGGGATTTAACATGTTGAAAAACCGGGCAAATGGCGGATTCTGTTGCGCATATGACGTAAAACGTCACCAAGGACATCATTTCCGGTGTAAACATCGTCATTTTCGCATGTGTAAAATCCCCATACAGCTAACATTTTCCTTTCTACAGACATACTTTATGACAATCGCGGATGCGCATGCAGATTTCCTATTACGACTAGGTACAAGTAAGTGAAAAATATCAATATTTGATTTTCTATGGATATAAAGAGAATTTCACTGTCACAGTCACAGTGGTTCCTACAGTAGTAAATATTCTCTGTCAAATTGCTGATATTAAGTAAAACAACATTCAACCAATGACATACATAGCTAAAATGAACTTTGACAATTCCGATCATCATTCTGTACTATTCTATAATATCTCTTTTATTGCAATGGGGACTTAATTGACAATATCGTGCGCAAGCATTTTCTTTAAAGGTCGCTGATTAAAAACTCCCAAATTAATGTAGCTTTAAATTGCAATTAACTCGATCTTCCTGCTCCTACCAGAATATAAATGATTAACTGATTAAACATCTGATAAAGATTAGGATGATAATCAATATATGAGCTTATTTTTAAATGATTCCATGCTCAGTATATTACTTTATTTAATCAAAATAAATTGACATCGGGGTTTGAGCAATATTAAATGCTCTATAAAATATATTGATATATGACGTCATGTTTACCATTAGTGGAATATTCAAGCTTCTGAAGATAATAATGTTTTGGCCTTGATGTAAAACTAGTGTTGGAGTGATGACGCAATAGCATGCTTCTTCTTTTCTTTAATTTACTTTTATAGAAATTCATCTATTTGTCGTAATATTCTTCTATTAATCATTTCTTTTGACAGAATCATATATAAGGTTTTTAAAATGGTACACGAATTCCGATTAATCACATTAATGATTTAAGGGCTACACTCGAACAATATGATGGTATGTCGAAAGTTTAACACTGAGGTAACTATAACGAGTCGAAACTTGATTGACAAGTGACAGAGATACGTGGTAGCTATGGCCAGTGGCTGAGAAACTGTGGAGAGAGATATATAACAGCTGTCGAAAACCAGCCAAGCTAACGAGCGGTCAAAATAAGCTGACTATTTGGCACTGATCTTTAGCTTAAAGTTAAACTTTCGAGAGGTCTGTATTGTAAATGGCAGTCGATACTAGTACTGTAGCTTTCTTTCTACACGTTTTTTTGGTTGTTTGTCCACAATCAAAGAACTTATCCCCTTGATATAGATCTTAATGGGTCGAGTTGAGTAATGGTGTTTAAAGTCCCAGGCTATAAACCTTCATCTATAGATGAAGGTGTCGATAGATGAAGGTGTCATCTATAGATGAAGGTGCAGAAAGTTGTCTGCGAGTTCTTTAGCGTGCCACTCCTTCCGTGACACTGGTTCCGGTTTATTTTAAGTTCCCATAAGAAAGAACCGCGGCTTTCATTTTGTAATGCCGAGTGCTTGGCGAAAGAACAGTCACTACCCATTTTCAAGTCTTAGGTCAGACCTCGATATCAGATATAAATGAGGAATCTTTAGTGGTGCGTAAATAATAATAATTCAATTTTACACAGAAAACATCAAATGTCAAGAGTATCAGAAAAACTCAATGGTATGTTTCTCTTCAAATAAGGTAAAATTCAATAACGAATTTTATTCCTAGAAAGCCATAAATCAATAAAATAACTTTTGAAAGTTAATGACATGAAAAAAGTATTAACTAAAATTAAATAACATGAACGAGCACAAACAAGAAAAAGAAACGACAATACAATGAAGCCACACACACACACACACACACACACGATATATAATGGTAAAATTAAATCTAAGTTTAAGAGTGGCGTGGACAAACAGATATTAAATAAATGTAAAACACACGTTGTTACAACCTTTCAATACTCCTAGTTTTGGACTTGCACTGGGAATATTGGTGGTAAATGTTCTTCGTAACGGCTCCCTGTAACCTATTTATTATACAATGCGTTTAGTTCAATCAGATGAGTGTCAACAAATCATACTTCCATCAAGCGAACATCAGAAATTGATGGAATGCCCAATCTTAGCAGCTTTCACTCGTGCATTGTAAATTAGTAAAAAGAGAATCAGCCACGGTGTCTTTAAAACAGCCATCAAATCAAAAACCCGTATGTAATATCACAGACGTAATATGTTGAACCCCATGACTACTCTGTCTAATATTGATTATTTAGTTTTTGTTTTGAAAACAATTTTGCAATTGCGGGATTTGTTTATATGTCTCTTTTCAATATATTGGTTTTAGAACTCTCCTGTGTCGAGTTTGTGTTCGTTTGTTGTGGTATATGATCTTGCCTGCACTGATACATCTTATAATTATATCCTGTGTATGTCCAAAATCATGCGTTTCATATTTAGGGTTGTGTTTATCGTGTTTTTATCATTTGTTGTGTTTTCAAGATCATTTGTTTATCTTGTTCTAAGTTCCAGTGGTTGTTGCAAATTGCATTTTTCAGCAAACCAATAAATTTGTTTATTCTACTTTGGCCTTTGCCAATACTTTGTTTTTTCAATCTTCATAGAACAAGTACGTGCATTATTATGTCCAGCGTCACTGTGTACTAGTCGTGATATAAGAACACGATGTTTGTTTAGTAATGTATAGAATTAATGGTGTGATAATGTGGTAATTTGTGTTAACCCGTCTATAGGTTAGAACTCCCCCGTCCATTGTTAATTATATAAGATGTTAATACGACACCTGCTCCAATGTCCAAACTTACTCAATGAAGCCGAGTTATAAGTTTTAATTCATAACGCCAACGGTAGGTACCAGCAAGTTGTCAGAAATAAAACATGCTTAAGACCAGGGATAATACAAAAAGTCCAGATATATAACGAATGTTGCAAACCCAATACCTATGTGCCACTTTTATTATTTTATAAAAATTCAAAAGTAGCACATGACAGTATAGCATAATGGACGTCACGAAAGATAAATGAATGATATTGTCCCTCCATATGCAAAACGGATCTTTATGGAAAAACTGAGACTTTCATACGTTTGAAGCACCAACATTTGATAATGCAAAAACAATTTTAAAACTGAAATCAAATCAATTGTTTTTGAGAAGTATAAAACCAGCAAAGCCATGTTTTCATAACAAATTACATGCATATTTATTTTCTTTATTTGCTGTTTTCTGCGTTATGAAATTTTTAAAGGCCTTTTTCGCTGATGGAACGCCTATTATGTTTTTGAATAAGGTTTTTTTTAGAGATTCCGACTGATGCAGTAATGTTAGGTTCTTTTAGTCAACTGTATAGGTAGTGTTTTGTATAACAAAGTGTAGGCATCATAACTGTTGTGTGTTCAGACATTTTTTATTTTCTATGAACAACAAGTTAGAATCAAGTTTCATAATAAACAATAATAATTCTAAAAAAAAACCCAGAAAAATCTCATACAGGATATTGAACCCGTTATATCTATATCACAAATACGTGCTCCTTCTCTGTAAATTATATTTATCCATCAATTCAAAATTATTTTGGGTTTATTTAGATGTTTTTGAAATTCTATAAAAACAATCATGATTTCAAAATAAAATTTATCAAGTTTATCGAGACAAAAATACATTATTAGTCATTATTTTTGCGATGATAACAGTTGGAATCTAAAACATTTGTTTTTTATTTGTAGTAAAAGATATTTAAATCCTTCAAGTATACGTCAAACTACAACAGTACGTCAGGCTGATCACGGATTAAACTCAAATCGATTACAACAACAACAGTGTGTCATCTTATCCATGGTGTATCTGTATAAATATCATCAGATTATAATACGCAGAAAATGGGGTAAAATATCCATTACATGTTAAGGGTAAAATTATTGGAAGTAGGACACCCTTATATATTACATTCAGTACCATGACTTACAGGGAATCAGAAATTTTGGGTAAAACAGGTTAAGGGTTGAGTTATCGGAAGCCGGGCATGCCACCCCTTACAAATTCAGCACTGTAGCTAATGTCTCTGCTTTTGTGAATGATTACGGGATTTGTTTCGAGACTACGGGTGTTTA
Source organism: Anadara kagoshimensis (assembly GCA_021292105.1). NCBI lineage: Eukaryota > Metazoa > Mollusca > Bivalvia > Arcoida > Arcidae > Anadara > Anadara kagoshimensis. The sequence goes on from CM037862.1 coordinate 58,871,299, forward strand.
TTTTCAGATTCACTGTACCGAGGTGGAAAAGGCCCGAAAATACGTAGTAGATAGCCATGTAGCTACTTCAAATTAAGTCCAGATTTCATTAAAGCTTCAAAATTCCAACGTCTTACGAAGTCTGGACTTCATTAGGTGTTGACATTTAAAATCGCAACGCCTAATGAAGTCCAAACACTGAGGTTTCAGTCGAGATGTCAAATACAGTAGTTTGATGTTGGCAATAAATTTATTATGCAATAACAAAAGACTTTTATTCTAGAGCCTCAATCTTTGTTTTCACTTGGCGTTGAAATTGTCAACGACTTATGAGTTCCGGACTTCATTAGGCGTTGGACTTCGAATTCATTAGAAGTTGTACCATAGCAAGACACTTGTATCAATCAATCAATAACAAAATTAATAATGTCTACTATAACCGGTTTCTATCTAAGTCCATATTTCTGGCTATGTATGTCTAACTGCATACTTAGCCACTATACAGTTAATGTGTTATTTTTGCCGCCACTGATAACGATGGTTTTCCATGGAACGAATTTTCTATAAAATGATGGAACGGTTCCGATAGTCATAAATATGGCAATTAATTAATGTTCTCTGTCCACAGATACATACTGTTTATCTGAGAACCATACATTTGTATATTCCTACCCACTGCAACATTATTAATTTTTGAATTATCATTCGGAAATGATACCACAGCAAAAAATTTAGTTAATGTATTGTTGCAGGGAAATAATTATCTTGCTCCAAGGCCTAAAATGTACCCATGCAAAATGTCATATAAGTGTCAAAAGGTTATATATTAGAGTCAGAAAACTATGTACAAGAATATTTGAATATATAAATATTTTGTTTTGAATAATTATTCTTTACAATTTTATTAATTACTTGTGTGATGGATTCTAATTGAACATCCCTAGTATTTCAAATATGGAGGCGTATAATAGACTTGTACTAGACAAGTGAAAAGAGATCATGTTTAATTACACATTTGTAATATGTATACCTTATATAAAGTTTGTTCCACATATAATCATGTTGTTTGTGTTAATTACAGTCATTTTATGGTAATTAATGTATTTGTCTGGTGAAATGTGATAATTTAACCAATTGTTTGGTATAAAAGATAAACAATGATCACATGAACTCCGACATTACAAAAGGATACAGACAGACACTACTGTTATGTATGGTGTTCTGTTAGGGACAAATTTGCATTATCGTTGATTCGTTCCTTCGTCATCGCATTGCTCATTCGCTCACTATTTATCGCATCTTCGCTCCTTCGCTTTTTTGCCATTATATCTTTGCTCTTGCGCCTTATCACAGCTTTGCTTCTTGGTCATCGTGTTTTCGCAACTTTTTTGTGCTTCAGACTCTTTGCTTCTTCGCCATCAGGCCGAAGGAGCGATAATGCCAATTTGGCCCTTACTGGACACTATAGGTATGTTTGTAATCGATGTATTGTTCTGTATGTGTACATTACGGTTAATTAAATTTCATAATGATAATTCTTATGTAAATATAAATCAACGGATGATGTGTTTGAAGAACCTTGGTACATTAGATGTTAAGCACGTGTAACACCTATATTTTCACTAGTTTGTACCTAGTTTGTGAACTCAAAATAAAATTGGCAGAATAAATTCTGTGTAATCAAATTTACTGAGTAAATAATGTTATGACGGTTATGAAAACGTTTAAAGGACCATAGTCATGGTTAATAATCTTAACAAAATAAGTAGAAATCCACAATTTTATTGAAGCTGTTCATCTAGCCAGTCACTATAATATGTAGTCTAAGGAAATGAGGTTGCACGGGTCCTACCAAGGTGTTGAGCATATACCATGTCAATAGATATACCATTTCGTCATTACGTCAGCAAAGGTTGATTTATAAAATTGATGATCTTCATTTTGTATTCCATGATGTGACGTGTTTTTTTCTGTTAATTGCCAAGACCTATATATCTACTTTAAACTTATGTTGGTGTATATTTTGTATCATTCAATTATAAGAATGACTTATCATTATACAGTATATCAAACATCAAACATATTGTGTTATTTAGTTGTTGAGAATATATCTTATAAAAAGGAAGCTTTAAAACTTAAAGCTAAAATTAAGAAAAAGAAAAAAAATGTTATTTTGTTCGGTCAAACTACTCTCCTTTTACATGTACAAACTTTTCTATCCCGAAAATCCTCAAAATGGAAAGCAGCAGTTTAGTTGAAGCTTCGATATTGACTTCGGCATTTATCCATCAGCACGTCCAAGCGCACTTGGGAGAAGTATAACAGCAGCAAACAGAAAACTATCAGGAAAAAGTCCCACAAACTTAGATCTGATGAATCCCGGGATATGGAGTTGTATTAACCTTTCGGAATGACAACTATATTTCATTATTTTTTCTGTTATACCGTTCAAATTGTAATAGTTCTATAACAAACATTAAAGTCTTTTAACACATTGGGCCTATACAATATTCCTGGTACAGAAAACCCCGGCTTAAAGGAATCTGAAAAATCAAGGTATTTTGAATCGAAAAAAACTGCATAGAGGATTGCTTGCTATAACAAGTGTAAATCCCTTTTTAACAACTTCTTATTATATATATTTTACCCTTTCATGGCTCAGTATAATTTGTCAAAGCTTTATTCCCTGTTAGTAACGCATTTAATGTAATAGTGGTATTTATACATTTTTTACAAACTTTTTTACTCATTTTCAAAAACTTTTTCGTTTTACAAGTATTTTACTTAAGTATGCTTGTTATTTTCAATATAAAACCTTTTATCGCCATCAATAATATGTTATTGTTAAGATTTATAGAAGTTTTTATTTTATTTTTGTTGCAAATGATTTATGTCATAAACTTTCCGTCTTCTTTTAAAAAAATAGAGCATTTTATAGACAAAGAATTTAAACTTTCCAGTCATCGGTGATATAATATTTGATATCTGACGTAACAGTATACCTGACTCCCACAACAAACATATAAATCCATACATTTTAAGCATTCCGTTTTATAAAACATATTGTTTAATGCTTACGTATATCATGTTAAAAGTTGAATTACTTGCGATGACGAACACACTACAACAGAACAAGACACAGGAGATGGAGACAATATCAGTAAAACATTTATAAATCCCTCATCTTCCCACCGACAAGGACAGGATACTATTATGAGTGTGCTTACTTTACTGGATGTAAATAAAATTGAGCCCCTTAACACAAACACATTGTGTACCTTCGAATAGTTTCAGGTTCTTGGTTACTATGGTTATTTTGAAGTATATGTCTATGTTGTTTTCTGTTTTTGTTTGCAATGATTATTACCAAGTATAACCATTGATTCATGTTCCCATTTGCATTGGTCATTTCAATGTTGTAAGTATTTATATAACCCAGCCACACAAACAAACTTAGTTTGAAAAGGGCACATAGGTATCGTCGTGTCTGTGTGCCCGTGTAAAATCGTGAGCACAGCATAACTTTCGCCTCTATGGATAGATTTTGTTTGATCGACACAACGATATACCAACATGAGGCAATGTATCGCTTTTTACCAACATGAGACGATATAGGTATGTAGGCCAAAACCCCAAAGGTCAATATTACAAGATCAAATCAAAAACAAACGTACTAACCTATATTGAACCGCAGATTTCACATATACGAATACGTCACATGTGTGGAAGATACGTATAAATATGTCACTGTTACTTTTGTCCAAATCACAATCCCCAGAAAGTAAAATCTTTGAAAAAACTGGCAAATTTAGATAAACACCTGAACTTCCACGAGTGCTTCAGAAGGATAAGCACTTCTTCTTTAACTAGCTACAACCACCACGTGTGGTAGGGGTGGGGATGATTCAGCTCTCAGTTAGTTTGCACTGTTTTTCTATAATGGCTGTTTGTTGTTGTGCGTCTTTGAGTGTTCTTAATGATGTCGAATGTTAACTACATTGTTTCCCACCTCTACGTTTCATTTGTGTTAAACAATGGGGGATTAAAAAACATCCTTTCTATTTTGTGCTGTACTTATCTAAGCCTAGTGTGTTTTGGTTTTCATAATGGTGATTTGTTTTTCTACAAAAACACCTACATGATTGAGTATAAAGGTGATAATTTGATCAATCATATGATGCACAGGACAGGATAAACAATAATTTGGTGAACCCTGCCATTTATAAGAGACTACGGAAGATATTTTCTGTCTGTGGCTGACATTTCGGTTTATCATTTCAAAGACAGGTGTGGTGGAAACATGATCAACAGAATTAATTTAAAACTTTACAGACAGCCGTCTGGAAACCGTACTAAAATAACGGAACAGAAGACGATTCTTTTAAGCTGCCTCACGTTAAACTTGACCTTTATGTAAACAATACAGCATACTGTAAACCATTTATTTTGTCGTGTCCAATTTTCGCGTTTCTGAGAAAAAATTACGTTTCGTGGGGTGGTTAACTCGTGGTTTGTGATTTCTGTCGAAGGCGAGATTGTAATACATACAATTTCGTTGACATGTAAATTCGTTGGTCAATATATCCGCAAAACAAACGAAAAATTAGAACACCGCGAAAATTTATGATTCCACGGTATATGATTGTGTTATTAAAATAATAAAATGTGTTAATCAATTTTTTATGCACTTAGATATATATGCATAAAGCTTTCGTTTAATATTTTGAATGTAGCTATATAGACCACTGATTGTGATTAAAGTGGAATGACTTGGATTCCTTTTTCCTTGTGCTATTTCTTCTGTTATATATGCGTATATACATGTTTGAACCACTGGTTGTAAAATAAATTGGGTCGTTGATGGACCTATAACTATAATATTACCGAACTACTGGGTATTTTCACCAGTACCCGTCCAAAGTCGGAATGTTTTATAACCAGTGATCTCAATATAATATATTGAACATATATATCAAACATATTATGTTTGTCCTTTACTAGTCTTGTTTTGGCTGTTTTATCAACTACTAGTATTGTATCGTGTTCTGATTTAAAGGTTTCTTGTTAATATAAAACCATAAATGAATAACAGTGGCATGCCGGAATGTTTTCCCACTGATTTGGTAAATAATTATGAAATTTAAAAAAATGCGTGTTTCGGGAACTTGTTTTAAGATAAGATACTTGTAAATGCAGCTGCCATTATTTTGGCGCTGTATTGAATGCCAATACAATCAAAAAGAATCAAACTAGTCTTTGTTAAAATCACAACACTAAAGCAAAGTAAAAACTTTGAAACTGGCAAATTAATTAAAAAACGTGAACCTCCACCAGGCAAGTGAGGCTGAGTGGTTCCGGGAGGGTAAGCGGCTCCTGTTAAGGTTACACCTACCGGAGACAGGAGTTTTATCAGTGGTCCCTATATTGATCTAAAGCATGTCTTGTTTTAATTTCTTTTTTGTGGTGTGGTGTGTACGTTTGTTCTATCAAGTTCTTGTAAATCAGCTGCATATATATATATTATCTGAGGGAGTGGCACATATCTTGTAGACTTAATTATTTTTTTTTTCATTTTCAATACACACGATTAAAATTCACGATTATCAACATAAAAATACAATCTTTAATTCCAAACATTTTGTTTCTCAGTTTTAGACTTAGAGAAGGTAGAACACAACTTTTAAAACATAGAAGACATTTTGACAATTAATTCATTTACAATTATTCTTATTATTATGATATATTATAATTTAATGTTCTATTTCTGACTAAACTTGGTCGACAGCAGCTGCTATTCTTAATATGACAATTTAATTTTTAGGACAAAGGTACGAGTGTTAGTGTACAAATGTCACGGTTTATATTTTGTCACTTTTGCGATTCATTTACAAGATAATGTTCTTTTAATTTTTATACCGTTTCATAGTTTCAAGTTTAAATAACAATCATATCACTGCTCTCAGAGAAATAATTTATATATCAACAAAATGTGATGCATTCTATCGCGCACTCGAAAGATTTCGCGTTTTGGTTAACAACAACTTTGAAAGGTTAACATTTCGCAGAAATCACGATTGGTATTTGATATGTTCTTCACAACAAACCTTGAAATATGACAGAAGTAATTTACAGGTGTATTTAGTGTCTGGTTATTAAATTTGAAATAATCACGGATTGTAACGTTATACATAAACTCTCAATGACTAGATATATTTTATACAACATCGCCATCTGCGTCTTTTGTATATAGTTCATCGTGTTGCTAGCTGTTTTGAATCTCTTTATATATAAAAAAAATACACACGACAGCAAGAAAAACAAATTATCAGACAACAAATGTTTTGTTTATTTCCGATACATTTCGATGAAAGAAACGTGACCTAGCAATAAAATCGAATACAGTAAAATCTTGATTTGTTCAGTCAGATATTGCCTTGACAATAAATCGAGGGATGCTTATAAAAATACAGAGAAATTATTTTGGACTTCAATGTACCCATACTGTAGATAACTTTTTATCGCAAGAGATTTATTAACGCGTAATTTCGCGAGAACTCTCGGTCGCGAATTCATATATCACACAAATTTTCCCAGATTCGCGAATATTAAAAAAGCCAATTTAAAACATACTGGCAATCCACTATATGACCGTGGAAATTGTATATGACAAGGCAAGACCTTTTAGGAAAGAGAGTTAATTGCCTTTTTATCGTGAAATTTTTATATTCACGTGGATTGTGGTCGCGAATTTAAATAATCGCAAAATGACGCTTAAGGATTGGTACGCGAAATATGATACTCGCGAATTCAAAGTAATCTACAGTAATGTGGGGAAAAGCAAGATGAGAAATTTAACGAGGGGAATCGAAAAATTGTTTAACTGTAGGATGACTCAAATATAGAATACCACTTGATCCAAATAGTAAGAGCCACAATATAAGTATGTCCACGTGTGTGGTTGTTATCGAAGCTGAGGACTTTAAATTCTGGGATTGGTTTTATCTTGTAGTCCATAAATGCTGTTGTATTTTTTATTTGATTTTAACAATATAACATTTACAATAAAAACAGTGATTTTAACAAGTTAAATGTTTAAAGCCATCAAATTAATTTGACAACACCTCTTGACACCAATTATATTATGCCCAGTGTCCCTAGGAAGTAGAATTCGCGAATAACTGAAATATAGCTGATGAGGCTCGTTAACCCTCCGAAGTAGGCAGATGAATATTTGTTTCTTAGTTTCATGCTTATTTAGGTGTTGTTTATGTTAAAATTACCAAAACATTTAGTCTAGATGCACCTACGTAAAATTTGTTTTTTGATAAAATTGCAAATCCAAGTTCTATTGGATGATATCAGTAGATTTAAACGCCAATATGTTAGCTTACTTCCTTGTTATACGGAAGTGATTTCCGCAAATGTTTTTAAATTTTTAAATTAAAAAGTAAACGGAGACAATTTAAAAAACAAATCATCAAAAAATGAAGTTCAAATACTGGTTTGAAACGGTTACATACCATTTGTAATTTTATCATTAGATACATGTACATCAAAACATGCCATATAACATTTTAAAACGCATTTAGTGTTTTTGTTATAAAAAAAAGAAGAAGAATCGTATATGGCAAAACTATTAAAACTATCAACAACAACATAAGTTTAACAACTCTCTCTATCTCATTTAAAATAATTTTGCATTCGTTGCATTCGTTTCGGGTGGAGGAGGCGTTATGGGATGACAGCACTATGACGTTGTCATATACCATTTTTTGAATTTAATCATAAAATACATTCAAAAATTCAAAAAATGGTATATGACAACGTCAATGTTGTACTTTTAGGGAACAAGCAAACATTAATTCTCGTGCAGCTTCATTTATTTAATTAAAAACTGAATCAGCAAAAATGAAATACAAATACTATTATGTGGATTGATGTTTGAAAAGATTAACAAAAACCTAAACTTAAATATTCTCTCTTTTTCTCTCTCATTTCATATTTCATTTTAAACAAGCTCTCTCACACACAACAAGCACACACATTTCATTTTAATTAAGTAATTTCTATCACACACACACGCGCGCGCTCGCGCGAGCGCATTTCATTTTAATCAAGCATTCTCTATCACACACACACGCACACAAACACACACTTTAATCAATGTTCGATTTTGTCAAAAAATGTTGCGTTCTTTTAATGGTTTTGGGGGCGCAATGACGTCAATGCTGTACTTTTAGGTAAAAAGCAAGTATTCATCCTCATGCAGCTGTATTCAGTTAATTAAAAAATGCAGAGGAGTATCGCAGTAATTATCTCTCTTCAGCTTTGAACTTTATAGAGATATAACACCAACTTGTTCCGGTACTCCTCTTCCTGATTAATCGTACCACATTATATTATAACCTTGTTTTGAACAATCTCAGCCAGGTGTAGAAATTAACATTGTAACGCTACTATACACCGTCAATGCGGTTTCTTTGGGAATGCCGTCGTCACGTGAAAATATGTTTACAAATAAGTCATTTATGTGTGTAATGTGAATGTAGATATAAATATAAGTGTTACAGTCTGCTAGCGATATATAAAGATAAAGAGATTTAAAACTTATCAAGCATGTCTTCTCCATTGAAACATTATACTACATCAGAAAAAAATCCTCAGGAGTGGAATTGGCAAATGAACAAGTTTGGGGGCCAACAGATAGGGATTTTTTTTTTCATTTTTCTCTAATTGAAAGGAATGATCAAAGTTATTCAGAATCACGTTTGTAAACATTGCAGATGATGAAATTTTATAATGAAGTATGTAAACAAAAACAAAAAACAGTGATGGGTCAGTTTTTGTTTATCAACAATGTCCTATCCTTAATTATCATCCCAAGACAATGACGCAATCAATAATTTACACTGGGTACTACGGATCATTTGACACATACCTGCCTTGTAATTGATTAATTGATTGATTGATTGATTGATTGATTGATTGATTGATTGATTGATTGATTGAGAGAGAGAGAGAGAGAGTGAGTTTTTATGTTGACATGGAACATTCAAAGGATTTTTTTTTAAATGCATGTGAGTAAATGTAAACGGTTAACTTCCCTCACATGAATGATCATAAAATATGGTTTAAAAATTGTAAATTTTCTTTTGTCTGCTTAACTCATAACCAGAACGGGAATCTATAACTTCTGTCAGTAAGGGTAATTTACAATAGATAAAATACGAATATGAATAGTAAGTGCTTCAAGAAAGTCATGTATCTAGTGTTGTACCTGTGACTATGAAATGAGGCAAAGGTGAAGCAGCGGTTTTAAATCTACGATCAAGTTTGCAACTTTACATGGATTGAAAAAAACGATTTAAAAAATCCAGAATATACTTATAAATATCATAAACATTACAAATCGGAAGATATTCAAAAGCTTTGTAGTATTAAATCAATTTCTGTCAATTAGAGTAAATCATCAAACAGAAACATACTGAACTATGACCAAATCACAATCCCAAAGCAAAGTATAAATCATGTTAACTTCCACCAGGGATCCCTGCAAGTGAGGTCGTGTGTCTCGGAAGGGTAAGAACATCCTGTTTAGCTAGCTAAACATATTTGCTTTGTCTCTTTAGAGTTACCAAAAAGGATATGAGTTACAAGGTGACAAGAAGCTAAAACATTGTATTGGTTGTTTTGGTCTGGTTATATGTTTGTATATTGTATGTTGTTTCGTATTTAAACTGTTACATTGTTCGTATCCCTTAACTTTGATAAAGTTTTTTTTCTATATGCATGTACTTGGTTATTCCCTACCAAGTTTGCAAAATAGTCTTGGACCGCAAGATTATTATGAAAATAAATGAAAATAATGTATTATTGACAAATTAAACAAATCACAGCGGGTATACAGAAATATATGTAATAATGTTTAACCTAATTTAATTATCACAGCGGTTGTACATATATACACATTTATATGATAAACGCTACCCTACCTAATACTCCGTTACGCAATACGACGTGATGTAAATCTTAAAACCATTAGAAATCTGGTTTTCAGGAAGAGGAAACCCCAAACTATTTGTAAATGGTTTTAATATATATTCCAATGAAAAGAGTCAGTGGCGGATCCAGCGGGGGGCACAGGGGGCCCGTGCCCCCCCAGTTGCCCCGACTTTTCCCCTCTCTCACAGCTAATTGTCAATCAACCAGCGTCATGACCAATTAATTAGTGGCACTGATTAATTAATTCGTGTACACAGGTAGGAAATTGCAATCAGGTGATGATGTAATTTACCATTTCGCTGAAGCATGAAAGAATCCAGGTAGTACTGACCAGTCTTAGGTGATAATGTTATTTACCTGATCGTTGAGGCGTGAAAGAAACCAGGTAACCATTAGACAACGTTAATTAGTAATACTAATTAAGAGACTTCCATAAAGAGTGATTCCATTAATCATACGTGAATTCATCTAATTTATAATTTACCGATATGGCCAAGAGAGAGAGAGAGAGATCTAGAGAAAACTAATTTTTAGCACACAAGATTATCTTTTTTGTATATGTTTATAGCACGATGTTCTATTTCCATATAAAAGTCCAAATTTTTGTACAATTTTTATACATTTTTCTTTTTAATTAGATTTAATGGGAAAAATCTGTACCATATTTGACTTTTCATTCTATTCGCCCGTTTATCGGCTTTACGGAACAAATCCGTCTAAAATAATCAGTGTTTTTTTTTTTTTTTTTTTTTTTTTTTTTTTTCTAGTGACAAGATTCTTGTGTTCGGTTGCACTTTTAATGCGCATTATACATAGAAGAAACTGACTAACCAGTCATTTTAAACTAATCAAATAATAAAATTAACTTGAAAGTCCAGATGGATGTCATACAGTTCATTTTAAACAAGTGTGGAAAAGGGGTAGTGGTAGTAGGAGACCTACCCCTTTGGTACATGTAGTGGGCAGGTCAGTTGGTAGAGTGCTTGCTCCGTAAGTCAAGGAGGTCGAGGGTTTAATCTCTGGTCAGGTCTGACCCAAGAATTGAAAAAGTGTAGTGACTGTTTGCTCGGCATTAAAAATGAATGCGGGTCTTTCGGACAAACCTTAAAAACCGAGGCCCCTTGTCACGGTAGGCGTGGCAAGATAAAGAACCCTCACTACATAATGCCACCATCGCAAAACACAGATATTTCTGCACCTACACCTATAGCTGGTGACGTCTCGATATAAGTGAAATATTATTGACTTAAAAGTTGAACCCCATTAATCAATGATCAATCAAACTTAGGACCGGGATTCAAACAGAAAGACTTTCCACTGATGAGCTTGATTTATCAACCCAACTGGATCACCCAGACCACTTTCATCCATTTATCGACCAAATTAAATCAAAACACTGGTATCCCTCTGATGGATCAACTTCCAAAGGTTGAACAAACTCCTTTAATATAACGCAAAAAAGAGTCGGTCTGGATCTGGGGTGCACAACTACACCTCGACAGATAAAAAGGACGACATTACAAGTTACCGACGGCGACAAATTTCGACAGTACAGTTGATAGACGATACTATGAACTCGCCGACACTCATAGCCACCAGCGTCAATATTAAATTTTTTTTTTTTTTAAAAAAAAAAAGCTAGACTGACTAGTTCTTTGACTGGTTTAGATCCACTTTGAATGCGAGGTAAAAAGGACGCTCGACAGTGTTCAAGATGCAGGAAATTGCACCATTTGTACTGAAAAAAGCGAAATTTTTCTGGGGGCATGCCCCCAGACCCCCCCCCTAGAAGGTCGCGCCTTTGGCGCATACTTGTGCCCCCCCCCCCCCATTCACCAAGACTCTGGATCCGCCCCTGAGAGTTATTGTACGTTTAGTCTATTTTATCAAGGCGTTTTATATGCTACAAGCAGGTTGAGGTATTGGGCGACACAGAACAGCATTGTTTAATTCAAGTGTGGTTATCCTAGTAATCGAGTAAAACAAATTCGTGGTAAAATAAACGAGAAAAAATTAAATAAATTTGAGATTAGACATACTATTGACATGACGTAGTCTCGTGGTTGAATTAATTTTAGACATTAGGAAATCTTTACCAGGTTGCCAAACCTATTTTAGGATTTGTCTATAAGTTTGTTTTAGGATGTTCTACTATACATGGTTCAATATTAATTTTTAAAATGGATCCTCGCTACTCACTGAGGTGAAACAAATGATATATAGAATTTTACTGGTTTCGGGTCTTCTACAAGTCTGTTTTTAATGACATATTTAGATCGATAATGAAAGTGAAAGGATAAGTTTACTAAAAAGTCAATAATATAACTGTTACCATTGTATTATTACTTTTACTAACGTCAGGATAATTGGAGATGTTCATCTAATAGACTATATCATCCCATTAGAAAAGCGTTAAACACAATAATTGATCAATTATACTTTCGGTTATCTCCCTTGATACGGTTTAGCCTATATGAATTATACGAAAATATTACGTTAATTTAGTTTGGAATTTCAATGCTTAATTATGATATTGTAGAAAAAAGACACTACACCGAATAGCCACAAGATTTCGACATCCATCCAGAAAGTTCATTGTGTTAATTAACATCATCATTAACGTTGTAATGTTGCATTTCATATACAAAATAAAGGAAGACGTTTCAAGTTTACATGGCGCCTTTACAGAGTACTTTAGGATGGGGAGACAGGATTTCTGTAGACTCATAATCTAATTAAAAAGTTAATTATTCTTTGGTATGTTTGGTTTTCTCACACGTTTTATAAAGGAGTCGCCAAATATTCCACTCAAAACTGAAAACAAAAGGTTTTATCAATAAGTATCTATCCCGACACCCATCCTTTGAGAACGGAAAGAATCGACGCAATTATCATTTAACATTGAGACCAAATAATATCAATAACAATACAGTCAACCATGGCCATAGCAAGATATTTTTGAACCATTTTGTCACTGTTCCCAATGCACGATGTCCGTCAAAATTCGAGAGTTTCTTTGAGTGAAACGTTTTTATGGTTTTGTTTGAAAAGGGGTATCATAGGGTGTAATGAACATAACTAATTAAAGGCTCGAAACCTTCCAAGTTGTTGCCATTTATTAGATCAGGGTTCTTCGGAAGAAAACTTAAAAAACTGATGAAGGCAGGCGTGGCACGTTAAAGAACCCTCCCTGAACGTTAAAATTTCTGGCAATTTACTTAGTGACATCTCAATATAGGTGAAATATTCTTGATTGTAAATCCCCATTCATGAATCAATCAATAAAATAATCAAAAAATCAATTTAAAATCAAATCGTTAACATAATTCCCGGTTGTGTTCGATTAAATCGTTTTCGATAAGGTTAACATTGATAAACAAATTGTTTCGTTATCAAATAGATAGCAACCAACTATTTTAACAAAGAAATGTTTTTGTATACGTCAGACTGGGTATATCAGATCGGGAGGGGTATAAATAGTTTTTATGGGCATCAAAACGGGTATATCTACTTGATTAGGAAAGGTATTTATATTTCTGACGTCAGATCAATGATTTTGGGCGATTTTACCAATAATTGGTTTGAGCGATGTTCCGTTCGTTATGTCATGTGCTAATTTTGAATGCATTATTTTAATAAAAATTGAAAATCAGCATACCACAGTTAAAAGAGTACGCGAATGTTTTACGAGACTTTCAAAAGTACCCAGAGAGATTTGTATGATATTCTCGCTATTGGACAGACTATCGTTATATCATCTATAACCTAAATATGTCAGTCTTTATTTATATATTAGATAAACTACTCGGTCCTCATTTAATCTCGGTAAACATTGATTTTTTTCGTTATCAATTTTACATATATATTTGCCCTATCCTAAGAGCGATACGTGACGTCACAGGTATTTCACAACAAGTTCTTCATATTTTGGCAATCTTCCAAGTTTTAAGTTTGTTTATTCATGGAGCGTTCATGTATATTCTTTAAATATATTTATTTACAGCGTTTTTAATGAATGCGTGTAAAAGAACCTAATAAATTTTAATCACGTCTCGAATCGTATTTCATTTAATATCAGTAGGGGTCCAAAGTAGAGAAATGGGGGATTCCAAGTTTATCAAGATCGTTGTTAATTATTCCCATCCGTGTGATTATTGTGTAATACTGCCGATTAATTGTTCTTGGTCATTGTTTTTATGTGTACACTAATATCAGTATATTGTGGTAATAACGTTGTTCAGCCTTGCAGGTCAGTCACTCTGTAACCTCGTCTTTCAACCTAGGCATATTGTTTCATACATAATTCATTGCGGTCTACCAGACTGTTCTCGGTTCACTGCTTAACCCCGATTTTAAAAAGTTTCAACATGACACTTCTGTATTTCATAAATTGAATTTTAAGATAAGTTTAATTTATTTTTGTGAAATTTTAATAGAAATTTTGAAAAAAGCAGTGAAAGGAAAAATTGTGTACTGGAGAAAAGTTCAAAGCTAGGAAAATTTAACCGATGGTTGAAATACGTCACTAGATAAAACTTACAAATCTGATGAAAACATTCCATCACATAAAAAGCTCAAAATAAAGGCGATATTGCTACTGACACAATTGTCATCATCTTAACAAAGATTGATTTGGCAGAAAACTAATATCTAAATGTATCATAACCTAAACGTACTGTTTCATCCTACGCCATGTTTTTATGACATTGGCTAGACTAAGTGTTATAAAAGACCAATACTGCGCTACCACGTGAAAGTATGAAATAAATACTATTGCTAGTGTCGTCAGATACCATTTTTTAAAATGTATTTTATGATTAAATTTAAAAACGGTATATGACCCTCTTTTAAATAAGAAAACCCTAAAATAAAGTTCATCATGTCAAAACACTATTGCAATATTGCTGATGGATCAAGCCCATTTCGATTCCGACTGGAAATACAATCGCGCTGGTTTGTGATGCAGGCCTGACCAAAATGTAACACTTAGCCAACGAATAATGGTCACATCGGCAGCTCATCTCGGCCCGTCGTTGGCTATCTGGACAGATTTAGACAGCTGCTATCTACATGTATCTTTTGGTAGCTTTTCGACCAATATATATCTATATTTCGGCCAAGATTTGACTTTTCGCCAGTTCAGTGTTAAATTTTCGACCTGTCTGTACTGTACATACAAAGGCAATGTTCTTGAGCGTATAATCGCGAAAGATACACGATTTAAGAAAGTTTGTTTTAAAGTCAGTAAAGAATTAAA
Organism: Anadara kagoshimensis; assembly: GCA_021292105.1. Classification (NCBI taxonomy): domain Eukaryota; kingdom Metazoa; phylum Mollusca; class Bivalvia; order Arcoida; family Arcidae; genus Anadara; species Anadara kagoshimensis. The sequence goes on from CM037862.1 coordinate 58,886,537, forward strand.
AATAATTCCAGTAACTTGCAAATTACTTAGTGTGCATGAACAGATCACAACTGCCAATAACAAACTTGTCATTTGGGAACATGTCTGTCGTAACAATTAGCGTTGACGTAATTGCTGGTTTGATAGGGTCAAGACTTAACACATCGTTGTCATAGCTTACACATCAGGAAATTCTCTACAGAATTCAATTCTACATTGTAAGTCGGAGGATATTAACACTGGTATGTCCTATTGGCACACATTTGTCTGACATTGACACCTGCAGTTGTCAGAACATTTTATTCATCACGAACAGTTTCACCTACTTTTATATTTCTATTACAGCCAGTACGTTAAGGTATTTAGGTATTTAGATTTATCCCTCATCCATCTTCTGTCTATCATTCATTCCAATCCTAGATGGTTAATTAGTTTGGTTTCAAAGTAAAACAAAACAACTCCCGCCAAGTAAGTGAGACTGGGTGTTCCTGAAGCACTAACACAAACACTAAAATAGTTTTTTTAAAATTAACTGAGATCAGTAAAATGCTTCATTTAAGATAAATGTAATGGTTAGGGGTCATCTAATATTAGTATAACCACACCACTGGGCACCATGTTGTCGTTGGACTTATGAATGACCATCTAAAGTAGGGAAATTTATGGTCGATAACACTTGTTTCTATCATCTTTGTCTGTTTGTGTTTTCCCTATGTTGTATCGTTTGAAAACATTGGCTAGTGTTAAGTACATGTGTTTTTGAGAACATGTGTTATATTTGCTCACTGCTTTCTTTTGGTTTTATAAAGCTTATGTAATCAGAATACGTGCAAACAGATGAGTTACATTTTGTATTTCTTTAGCTTTAAAAGTACATGGTTTCAAATTCTCTGTTTTAGTCTACAATTCACGAAAACCTGTATTGTTATATACTATTGACCGACCAACTATAATCAGGCAGTTCTTTAGTTAAACTGAGTAATTTACATATAAACTGGGATACAGTAATTCATGAATACGCTCACAGCATTTGACACCAATAGAAAAGTAAAGAACTGTAGATAAGGGTGGTTTTTAAGTTTAAATTTTAAAAAACCGATGTAATAAGAGCACAGAAAGATAAAGATGTTTCTAAAATTTAAATTTAAATTTAAAAAAGCGATGAAATAAGAGCTCAATATGACGTCCTGACAACATGGTCTATATATAGACACTTTGGAAAGTTTGTATAAAGTAAGTGTCTTGTTTAAGTTTATGCTTTAAAGGATGATGTTAAGGCTATTAAATTACGAATCTAGATAATGATAGTACAAACTTAACCTTCATATGACTCTGAAGGTACAATAATGAAGAGTCACTGAACTATGTACATATTACATATCAGGGCATAGTGTAAAACATGGGATTGGTAATGAGTGTTTTGTAAATCTAATAGAATAACATGCCAGCACAACGCGTAACCACAAAATTACCATCTTTAAGACAAAATTGTTATGCCGTTTCTGAAAAAAACTATGACAGTGAATTCTTTTTGGTAAGTTGAACATTCCATACAAATAATTGAATAAGAAATATTTGATGGACCAGAACTATGAACCATAGAGATACGTATGCCCTGTTTGATTGGAGATGTTCATTAATACAATCACTGTGAAATCCCAGATGTCCCTAACATGTCAACCAAAGACCAACATTGTCCACAATGTTAAACCACGAAAAACATGTTCAAGACATTCTGTTCTGACTTGTAAAACAGAGCATTGAATTCATTTTGGTAAAACCTAAGAGACAATTCCTATGAATCATTGAATAAGAGTCTCTAGAAATGGTAAATGGACCAGAACCCTAAACCGAAGCGATAGCTGTTTTATTCGAAATGTTCATTTAAGCGATCACAATAAAATCGTAACCGCCCATAGGATATTAGTACTGTCATATACCACTTTTTTATTTTAATAATAAAATACATTCAAAAGTGGTATATGCCAGTAATACAACCAGAATATTTAAAGCAATTTCATAGTTTCTGAAGTTGTGCTTAAGACACACTCCGTATATAAAGTACTACTGCCACAATCTGAAAGATGTATTAGGGACAAACTACATTTTACATTATGCTGACATTACAAACCAGTTTATATTTTATATAATTGATACGAGTTAAGTTAAAGTTAAAACAAAATAAGACTAGTATTAATTACTGTGTTGTTAGGAGTGATTCAATGTGCAATGTAAGGAGATTATAAATCAAATGTGGGAGTCAGTTTATACCTTATTGCTTATTAATCTCTAAAATAAGAAGTTGGGGATTTTCACAGGTTTATAAAACACATATATTTGATGAAAGTGGGAGTCTGTTTATTTTTATGAATCACGTAAAATTTGAAAATTAAAATCTGTAAAATGTCGTAAAGTATTTAATAACATACTCTATTTTAATATTCACATGACAATTACGTCATAAATACGTCATGAATACGTCATGTGTTCATCCTCGTTGGAGTAAAATGGGTCTTCCTGGTGCCATGGTTCGAAAATGTTGATAGCGGATTTGACTCTTCCGTATTATTCCGGTTCTAATTAAAATACCAATAGTTCGAATCTATTGAACCCGGAACCGCCACTTGTAACATCCACCCCACACAGAGAAAGGCTGGGATTTAGGCTTTGGAACTGTTTGATTCATTATTTGTTTTGGTAACATTTCGACCAAAGCTTAAGCCAAAGAAATGAGACAATTAGAAATTGGTTTGTGGTTTGTGGTATTATTCGCCAATCAAATAAACAAAACAGCAATAAAAGTGAACGAAAGAAACAGGCAATCACGAATACAAAACCACGAAACTTCAAAACGTGTTGGCCGTTCTCAAACTCATGTACACGCCCCAGAGAATGTAAAACTACAAAACTTATCGACCATTCCCGAGTTCAAGTCAGTGTCAAACCACGGAACATGTTCTCTAGTTCTAGTACATACATCCAGAGAATGAAATACAATATGAATTGGAAAACCTTGAGCTCAAGTACAAACATTTGTGAGTGTAAAACCATGTATAACCATGTAACGTGTTGTTCAATCTCGTGGTACTCAAGTACGTATCCAAACAACATCTGTGAGTACAAAGTACTTACAAAAAATAAAAACGTTTATTTTCAATAAAAAAGTCTCAATACTGCAAAGTCAGTAAAACTTATATTTGATTTTAGATCACTGAAAATTATCAATTACTTTAAATACTGGAGCGAATAAACTTATATCAACAAAGACTACATTGAATGTAAAACTTGGAACGATTTCAAATGTTTTGTGAAAAGTTGGCTTGTATGAATGGGGATATTGCTACGTCATCTCGGTAGGGGAGAATTATATTCTCGGGTTATAAGACACAAATATAATCGTTGTATTTAACTATCAAATAAAGTGGGCAATGTTCCATTGAGGTGAGCCTTTTAGGAAATTGTAGGCGAGTTTTTTAAGATCTTTATTTTTATGTGTGTGTTTCGTGTCCACATCGGAAAAGATCTACCTATCCTTAGCCTTGTAAAAGGACACAATACTTGTGTTTAGTTTAATGGTCGTTTTATGTATATTGAAGGGTCCATTTTAGGTGTCCGATCTCTTGATATTAGGTAGGTATTTTAGGTGAAGGTAAACTAAAATAAATTTTGTTTTTGTATGGGATAAGATTTTATGGTCTATGACACATAATCCATAAAGAAAATATATATACTCTACATATATTATATTACAATCAGCTCGACCTTGAACCAGATTCAATACATCAGCTTTTAGAAGATGAACAATTTCTATTATCCATTTACACTGAACTCTGGGAGAGACATTGTTGCTTTGTGCTTGTTGTCAATACTGATCATCCGATATTACCGAAATCAAACACAAACATATAGGTCTATGTCCAAATAACAAATAGTGTTTGATTGACTGCAATCATGTGATATGGTGGAAGTAGTATTTCATTAATATTATAAATGAAGAAAGACATTTCTAACTGAAAAAACATATTCTTATTAGCAACCAAGAACACGAAACAAAAGATAAGTAAATAAAAAACTGACAAAATGGACATAAAAGGCAAACACATATTGGGACCACTGATTACAATAAAACAGCCCGATTTTGGACAGACGTTGAATTTAATGACCAAATAACAAACATTATTTATAGTTATGATAAATATGTACCCAAAATTACTCTGGATATGTTTGACACCCCATAAATTTCATGTTCCTTTTATTTTCAAATTAGTTTCACACATGGCGTGTGCAGCTAGCTAGACAGAATGTTCATATACTTCCGGAACATCCGGCCTCACTTCCTTGTTGAAGTTTTACTTGTTTCACTTAATTTGTCCATTTCAAAGTTTCTACTTTCCATAAGGGATTGTAATTGGAACCTAGACCGCTATGTATGTGTTCTAATCTCAAGAATCTCTTTAGGGCGAAAGTGTAAAAAAAATCCTTGTAATATTAATCCTAATAATTCTTGAGCTTAATAATTGGTAGTGACCTTAATAAAAAATTCACTCTTTTAGAACACCTAGTCTCATATCTACTACTTTTAATCCTTGTATAACCATTATAAACTACATGTATATGTACTGTTACATGTTACATGATGGATTGCCTGATACTAGTCCCGATTGATACTATCTGTAGTACTCATGTTAATGAACCTATAGTCACTTTGTGCATCTTGTAATTAGGTACAACTATACCAAAGAGAAAATTGGTTAGGAATGTACATTACTGGTATATTTATACCGTACAGACCTGTCGAAAGTTTAACACTAAGCTATGGAATTAGTCCCGATTCGACAGCTCATCTGGGCCTCTTGTTACCTATATCTAGGTAGCTTTTTGACAGCTGATATCTTTCTCGGCGGCTGTTGGGCCACCAACTAGCCATATCTCGGCCATTCGGCAGCCAAAGCTTTGACTTCTTGCCATTGGCTTGCTTGTTAAACTTTCGACAGGTCTGTACTGTAGTATATACATATTTTCTATCATGTGCACATCCTGATCCTCAACACACCAGGTGTATCATCTGAACAGGGACCTTGATTCCTGCTCTCGCCGCCAAATATTCTACTATTCTTAACCTCATAGAAATATGTATGCCGAAAAATATTGGTCAACTAAGATAACATGTATATCGTGTATATTTATTACTAAACATGTTCAATTTTGCAACACTAGACAGCCGTTTCGGAATTAAATCCATCATCTGTAATGCTCGGACCAAAATTGTGGAAATCCAAAGATTTCTTAAGACAGTTTATGGTTGCCAAGGTAATCATCACTTTAACATTGGATTTTAAGCAACACATCATTATGTATGACACACTATGTATAGACGAAAACTATTTGGGTCAATGAAAATTACGTCGGTAAAAAGATAATTAATGTTGCTTAAGGTGTTTTTACAAGACTCTGACTGACGTAATATGGTGGTTTTTACATGTATAATTAATGTTAGTTAAGCTTGAACTTTTCTTCAACTCCATTATGTAAAATGTATTTGACAGATTTCACTGACAGTTGACTTTGTTAAGATATATATTTGTAATTGTGAAATCTCGACATTGACAATTATATAGGCTATCTTATAAACACATATAGAACATATTAAAGACTTAATTATTCCGTTCTATAGATTGTTTTGGACTCCCTTAGAGAGTTTCAAACACGTTTTTATAACTGTGAATGGAATAAAAGCCTTACTTAGACCCCCTGTGATAGAGGAAAGTATAGATTTTGTATAATTTGTAGATTGGTTAAGCGAAGTTAGACGAATTGAATACATATAGTCATTTTAGCAAAAGTTAAAGTCGGGCCGAGGTTTGGCGTGACGTAATTAAGAAAGTCGATTATGATGTCAAATTCTACACATTTACGTTCACTGTTCTAATCCCCTAAATGGATAAAATCGAACATGACCAACAATCAAAATAAAGCATATTATAGCTGTATATTTACATTTATGATGTTTGATAGTATTAAACTCTGTTTGAGACCAAATGAAGTTATAGGACTATAATTACATTTGCTAATGTGACGTCACTCATCTCTTGCTTACGTCTATACCCGTGACGTCATTGATTGGCTGTTCCAGCAATTGGAATTACATACCGTACACGGCATGTACAGTGTTTTAAATTTATTTCAGGATTCAAAAACAAAAATAAGATTTTCAAAAATTGGAAAATGTAAACGGTCTAGATATGGCGTTTATAGTGCTATAACTCCTAATGCTGTGCAAAGCAAACTAATCAAAAGGAGTCAGTGCGCGTTATTCAGTTATAACACTGTAAACGCCATTTTTAGACAGTTCAGTGGTTAATAAAATTCTCCGAAATTGTGAAACCTTTTTTTATTAAATGACTGTAAATTTTAACCTTGCTAAAACTCCATTCTAAATATGCATTGCCTACAAGTATGTCCTTTTTATTGCTTTGCATCCGTTTACAAGGAACTCTTTCCAGTAATGAGAAGTTGTTTGAACTCTTAGGTTTCTCTTTGATATACTGGGAAAACGTTATGCCGTGTTTAGATTTTCTAAATACTTGCATCATGTCCCTCTTTATACAAAGAATTTGCCAATATAATAAGTTGTATATTTACATTGAAAGGAAGTAAGCAATAAGGAAAGGATGTTCCTTCTTTAAGTGGCTACAACATGTCGTCCTCGTAACATATAAGTTATCCCAGTACATAGACGTCATATAGGGAGTAACGGAAGCTGACTCGGAATGTTATCCCTGTCGTCAGTGTATGTTTTAGTGACAATAATAAACACAATATTCTTTAAGAAAGAAAGTTGTTACCCTAATTTTCAAAAAGTTCAAGATTCTGGTATCAAAAGGGGTATGTTTTAATTGGATGCGACCTTAGGAAGAGATTTGAATATCATGACCAATTATGTCAAATTTCTATGCAATGTAGAAATCTTTGTACAAAAGTACTAGAATACTACGGACATTTATGCCCAATATCTGTATAAAGCTATGGACAGTGTCCGTCAAATTACCTTGTAATCAGTAGACTCTATTTGTTTTTGTATTTTTGTTGTTCTTGTTTCGATTGCCGTTTTGTTTGATACGTTCCTGATGTCTCTTGATATTGACTATCTAGCTAAAACATTTAAAGATTTAAAAACATTCCTTATTCAAATACATCATTATGAGAACTATTGCCATATGCCATTTTTGGAATGTATTGAATGGTAAAATTTAAAAAAAAAATTAAAAATGGTATATGACACTATGATGTTAGTTTATAGTTACAATCGGTTCAGAAACATTACATTTTTATACAATGGCCTTAAATTTTTATTGTCTAACACAACCTGGCAAAAGTCCAGACACGGCCTTACCCTACTTTTACAGTTAATTTTTAAATTATTATGCATCACGTTAGCACAATGACCTAAACGAATTAGATTTAAAAGATGTGTCACAACACAGTGTAGACTTGCTGGACTGATATCAAAACAAAAAGTGTTCGATTTAATTTACACATGTGTTTATTTAATAGAAAGTTTATGTATATTTACGATATTTCTTTTTTTTTAAATGAAAATTAATGTTTATGTTTAGTGTGATGTTCAGTGGTATAAACAAGGTAATGGTATAAGACGGTATATACTGCAGAAGTCTTTGACAAAAACACACAAGGCCTAACTACAACGCTTGAAATGACAACAACAAAAAATACAGTTCACAAAGTTGCAATGAAGCTGTCATACAAACTGTGTATATTATATGCCATTCTAACATAACCTGCGTTTTCCTTCATATGAAACATGAATAAGCCAGCCCTGGTATAACAAACGATTTACCCATCGCTGTTCCGTTTTAATGACGCACTCCCTTGCTTATAGTATGACATCATGCGATGTGTCGCAAACAATGGTTGTGACGTAATTTTCATTCACAAAATGATTTATTTCAATGGAGGTAATTTCAACAGCCGAATTGGTTTCAAGGGACCTTTTACAAATGGATAGTGAAATGTACTTCCGAAGAAAGAGTTCGTAATGATTATTTCAATCCTTTTTATCCAAGTCATGTTAGAATTAAGAAATAATCAACATTTACCCGTGGTATATCGTCGAATAATACACGGGCCGGAGTTCACATGCGGAAGAATATATCACGAGGTGGCAAAGGCCTGCGTTTTCCTTATATAAAACATAGAGAGCGCCAGCCGTGGTATAACAAACTATATACCCATCGCTGTTCCGTTTTAATAACGTACTCCCTTGCTTATGATATGACGTCATGTGATGTGTCAAAAACAATGGTTGTGACGTAGTTTTAATTCATAAAAGCATTTATTTCAATGGAGGTAAATTTAACAGCCGAATTGTTTCAATAGACCTAGTAGAATGTATTTCAGAAGAAAGAGTTCACGATGTTTGTTTCAATCTTTTTATCCAAGTCATGTTAGAATTTAAATGATCAACATTTAATGTTCACATGCACCCAATATATCACGATGTGGCTTATCACGACGTGGCAAAGCCACCTCGTGATATATTCTTCTGCATGTGAACTCCGGTCAGTGTATTATTCGACGATATACCACGGGTAAACGCTGATCATTTCTTAATTCACAAAAACTACTAGTGTGATCAAATTAACTTGGGCGGTGTGGTGTCAAATAAAATTGTTAAAGTATATTGTCTTGACAGTTATAGGGTCTGTAAGTATCGCATCAATTTTTATAGGTACCTCGATAATGATCTTCGCAGTTTGACGTCACAGAACAAGCGTTAACATCGGTTACGTCAAAAGACGAAATGTTCTGTAACGTCATTTAACGCGGTTTACCCTCAAATCGCAAATCCACGCGAGACTTTTACAATGACCTATATAGACCAGTGGTTTACAGATACGAAGAAAATAATATTAACATCACTCCTGATACCAAACAGCGCACTAGTTAGTGAACATTCTCGCATGGACATGAACTATGCACCTCATATGTTAATCGAAACATTCATTATGTCTAGCAATATCTGTGAGCTCGTCGTTGTTTACAATTTAACTATGAAACATTTCTAGAACCTTCGTCTTATAAACTTTTGTATAAAGAAGTCAGTCAGTGACAACACACTAACAAGTAATACAGGATCTTGATATAGGTACTGTCATACCCTGGTTTTGAATGCATCTTTAAATAATAATACATTTACACAGTGCTATTTTTGACTGTTATTTTTTAAAATAATAAATAAATAAACAGCACATGACAATACAAATAAAGAAGAAACTAAGTCAGGTTGTAAACATCTAAATTAGAACACTGTACTAGTACCTATATAGGTATACATGCATATCATCAGGGAAGACATGCTTTAACCGAGATACTTACATGTCCTGTGGTTGTTTCGTACTGTTAGGTTTTCTGGCTATTGCATGCATTCATCAAAAACAAAGCTACCAACCCATGTTCAAATCACTACCAAAAGCAAAGTAAAACTTTGAAAACTGTCACACTTAGACAAACACGTGAACTTCGAACACGAAAATGATGCCGGGTGCTCCGGAAGGGAAAGTACCTCCTGTATAGCTGGCTGCACCCGCCATGTGTGAATCAAAATTGAAAATAAAAGAGACATGGAATTGTGGGGTGTCAAATATATCCAGGATAGTTTTAGATACAGATAAAATGGCTTATCAACAATATCGTAAGACGTTCATTCTAATACTAGGCTTGTAATATCCCTGTTAACTGAGATAATTCCTATGGTTGTTAAATGTTTTTTGCTTATCTGGCTATTGCATTGTCAGGGTGTAAGTATGTTTAGCCCTTAATGCCTGCAATTTATCTCACTGAGACCAGACTAGGGAAATACAAATCAAAGTAGGGAACAAACATAGGAGTCAGTTGTTCTTGGATATGTGTTAATTATACCGCCGTTTCCAGAAATTTTGTTTTCTGGCTTTTGCATTCTCAGTCTTAACATGTTGTTTGCTCTAAAAATCTATGGATAAAGTTAAAATTCAGGAGTAGGTAACGAACATAAGAGTTAGAAGTTCTTGTAATGCGTCACTTAATGGACAGGTGTTAATTATGCATGCTGTTAAGAAGTAAAACATTTACACCGGAAGAAGGTGACAAAACAGTCTTGATGTACTTGAAGTTAATGTACCTAAATCATATAATTATGTATACATGTAGCACATGTTAAGAAAGAAGATCATTAATTTCTCTAGAAGATTTTCATTCACAAGGACAAATATACCGTACTGTACTTACATGTTAAGTATTTCAAAAACAACAAGTACTATTATAATGTCATGAATTTTGGGGCCTTGGTCGCTGAGCTTTGTTCATTTTTTTAATTGTTTTCTCCAAAAAATTCAAACAGTTATGATAATGAGTTGTAGTAGAGTATTTCTGTTGTTTATAATAGAGCTGCTTTTGATTTTGCTTAAATGTATAAAAATAGGATTAATTTACATGTATATTGATACCCAATGTTTTAGCACCCGGACTCTTTCCCTGTTTGAAGTTCGCGTGTTAGACTTAATTTGCCAATTTTCAAAGTTTTGCGTTGCTTTTGTGATTGTGATTTGAACATGGACCGGAAGTTTTGTGTTTGGGTTTGAGCAACAACAAAAACTTAAAGACAGACATAAGACATAACAAGAGGAACTAGAAAAAACGATTCAATAATTCAAAATGTAATAATCAGTGTCTGTTCTCTTCCCACCTACCTTGAAATGGTAACACAATTAGAGAATTATTGAATAATGCCAGATGACATCAAAAAGCTTATTTTTCATGTAATATTTACAAGTCAAACACGAACTAATACCTTACCTCGTCCCAGATTCACGACCACCCATTAACGATAATTTAATAATCTTGATACTCATGAATGATGGATGCCATCTTGGTGGTCACTTTATACTTATGACATCTGTGTTCTAGTTGCATCAAAAATTTTCATTTTAGTGTCATTTGATTTTTTTATGAAATAAAGTATCCGTAAACTTCAGTACAGACCTGTCAAAAGATTAACACTGAGATATCGAAGGGATCGAACATCGGCTGCCGAGTAGCCGAGAGTTAGATGGCTAGTGTCAGAAAAGCTGCTGAGAGATATATAGAAGCTGTCGAGATATAGCTAATATGGTACCGTGATAAGCTGACGATTTGGCACCTATTTGTTAGCTTAGTGTTAAACTTCCGACATGTCTGTACTGTACATATGACAGTATCATAGATGATTGCCAATATGTTCCAGACAAATTAAAGAAAACCTTATAAAATTAACGAGGTTATGACAGAAATTGTGAGGGTTTATAAAACTAATTTGATTAAGTGAATATAGAAATAAAAATTTTCAAATTAGCGCATAACAATAATATTCGCTAAAGGTCTTTGCTGAGAAAAGTAATAAAACGCCTACTAAAGACCATCCGTCTGTCAAAAATACCAAAAATAGAAACTGTAAAATGGTACATTGTAAATTGTCTTGCAGGTACGAAACTCAATCAATACATTTCTATATACTTTGTGAAAGTTATTATTTTTGTATAAACTGTTAAGAACAGGTGTTAGTTTCACACCATGGTGCCATAAATAACCCGAGTTTGAGGGGAATGTGGGCAATTTTGTCAATGTATCTACAGCTAATGATGTGCATGAGTTAAACATACATTTACCATTTAGTTACTCAACGTACAGAACCACATTAAATAACCAGACGACCATGCTTTAAAAATTTTGTGTTAGAATCCATTTTAATATGACTGACGATGTGATCGTTAAGAAAGCGCGGCAGAATAGCGGCAACATTTCCCTTGAGATGCGCATAACTATTTCTTATTACGACTGAGTTCAAGTGAACAATATCAAATATTAAGTATGAATCTTCAATTGTGCATATTTCATTGTCAAAAACACAGTAACTGCGATTATAGTTGTTTTAGGTTACACTAACATACGCATCCGTGACCAAAATGGCCTTTATAAAAAAACACACCTGCCTATAATGACCAACTTATATTAGTAACAATCCTAAGTCTTCTGTCTAAATTTTGCAACACTATATTGTCGCCTACTCAGGGATTTCTCTTTACGTTTACCATGAGGTATGCTTTAAACATGTTTGACTTGGGTATGTATAAGACAATACAGAGAAACAAGACACGGACACAGAAATGCCAGATACGATATACGAAAAACTCGTTACTTGATGTTATGTCTGTTGAATTGATATGCAGTGGTCAAATTTTCATTAATGTTTATATTACAAATTTTGTTGCTGTACAACTTCTCATTAGCAAAATACATGTCATTAAAGCATTAAGTATTGTGCAGTGAAATTTGACCGATGTTTTGCACAACTTTGAACTGATGAGCTTGCAAAAGAACAAAACAAAAGAGGTTTAAATATAAAATACATTGCATATTGTAAGCAATATTATATGGATTAACTGTTCTAATCTTGGTTGTGACATGTTGTGCCGACACGTGTCAATGTGAGTGTACATTGCAGCAAACGCATGTAAAACACATGGCATTAATAATTTGTACTTTGCTTAAATAAATCCATGATATTAAGCCTATTACACCAACCATGAGTGCAAATCCATATTAAAACTAATTATAGTTATATGAGCAGCTCCTATTTCCTCTGATTAGCAATTTGTGGGTGAAAAGGGTTCAATTGACAATGGTCATAGCAAACAACAGAGCGAAACAATAAACAAACGGAAAAGGTAAAACCGGACAAGCTAAACACATATTGTTTCCACTCCGGACTTTGGACAGACACTGGCTCTGGTGACAAAACTTGTATACAGCGGTGTGGCCACTGGTCATAACCGTTCCATTTGTTTTTATAACCGCAAAAAACTTAAGTAGAGATTGTTCCTATAATGGTATTTTGTATTCTCTGCATTATGGGATCGATTTGGTATGGGGCTTTAAAATGCCTAATTTCCAATACGAAAAACAATCGGAGACATTCATGCACATGGTAGTTCGAGTATCACATATTCTCGTCTGGTTGACTGGTCACATGATGTTGCTCTTGCAATGGCTTTGGTTTTATGGTATTTTTTATTATGTGAATTTGCGAAAAAAGACAACATTTCTATTGATAATATTCGATAGCAACCTATTTTTTTAAAATGTTTCAATCCTCGTTTTAATTAGCACCTGAATACGAAAACAAGTGCATCTGTAATGAAGCAGAATTTGAAGAGAACAGTGACAGCAGAATTATAAAGAAACTTGAACAAAATACCATCAAATTGAAAAGTACTGTGTTTGCCATATGTTTATGAACTGAGAAAGAAGGAGATATTTGTATACTATAATATATAATTGTCCAATGACTAATTGTGTTTGATGAGTAATTGCAATTTAAGTTATTAATCTTACTATATTATATTTATTATTATATTATTCCTAAGATTTGTTTTAAAATCTAACTGTTCGTAGGCCTTGTTACGCCACATAGCGGTGTTGCCGCATTAACGCGCCCAACACGTCTATGCGGGGAATTCCAACGCATAAAGAGGTCGGTCATGTTTATGCGGTGGCATTCAACGCATAAAGATGTGTTGCTTATAGGGCGGAAGGGTGCCTTTTTGACGCGTAAAGAGGACTAATTTATAAGAATCTTAAAAAGTTTGTATATCTCGACAAAAACGGTGGTGGTGATATTGATGATGACGTGGTTGTGGCAATCCCATACCACTCCCAACCGTAATTAATCAACTAAGTTTCAGCTCAATCGGATGTGCAGTTTTCTTTCAAATGCACGGAACCAAATCACACACACACACACACACACACACACACACACACACACACACACACACCTATTACTATGCCCCTCACCCCTGAGGGCGGGGAGATAATAATATAATGATAATGATAATCATCATCATGTCATCGTCACGATGATAATGATGATAGTGGTGTTTTAGTGAAGCTGGTTATGATGATGGAGGTGTAGGTGATGGTAGTGAAGGATATTATGGTATCGTGCTTTAAATGTTTTCTTTATGCGGCTGAAGGTAGCCTTTTTGCCTTTTTGCCGCATAAAAGCGTTCTCTTTATGCGTTGAAATTCCAGGCATAGACGTGTTGGAACATGTTTATGCGACAACACCGCTATGTGGCGTTACAAGGCCTTCGAGCCTGAAATTTAGCACATAACAATATGTTAACAACATGTTTGGATAAGTATATTTATTACATACTACAAAATACACGATCTATACTACTGTCATATACCACTTTTTTAATTTAATCATATACAACTTTTGAATGCATTTTATGATTAAATTCAAACAGTGGAATATGGCACTACTGTACCGTAGTCTGAACATCAACCTGCCATTATTCCAAATGACTACACTGTGCCTTTTTAATCGATGGTTTAAATGTTGTACTTCTTGGGTTCCCTTACTGCTACGGTAGCTCAGTTGGTAGAGTGCTAGCTTCCTCTGAGGGAGGTAGAAGTTTTAACAGCGGTCGGAGTGTGACTTAGGCTTCAAAATAAGTATTGACTGTTCTGTCGTCAAACACTGGGCATTGAGAAATGAAAGTCACGTGGTCCTTCTGAAGACACCTAAAAACCCGATGTCCCTTGTCATGGCAGACGTGGCTCTTTAAGAACTCTCCCTGAAAATTGGCTCTAAGCGCACTGCAAAGGTGAAGATTTCTGCCGTTTTAGTTCAACTAATAACCGGGGACGTCTCGATATCAGTGAAACATTCATGACTGGGACATAAAACCAAGTTAATCAATGCTTTGTTGTGGTTTGTTCTGACATTTTATAATGATAAAGTGTGGCTCTCTGGATGGCTTGATCAACGTCCTACAATATCTGTTTGGAACGGTTTACGTTGCAAATCCAAGAATAACGTTTTCACGGAGAACTGACGCGTCATGTGTTTCAATACCTATGATGTATGATACGTGGTACACTAGTGAACTTCACTGTTTATATTTCATCTGAGCAATGTTTGTGAATAAGGTTGATGATATTGTTTCATTAAATGCGCTCAAATGTTGTAAAGTTACTCCTGTTCACAGTTGAATTGCTCTGTGAAAAAATACTTTATTCATACAATGTGTGGCAAAGCTATATATACCTAGATCTTTTTATATCTCTCTGTTCCACTTTTGAAAATGCATAATGGACCAAGATCATCCCAATACATTTATGTTTCTCAATAACACTTACCATCTACCGTCCAAGAACTACCGCCTCGATAAAAGTGAAGCAATCTTGACTGAGGCGTAAAACACAATTCCAAGCGGTTAGCAGCAAAAAATAATGTATATTATCAACTGAATGATGCCTTACAATTGTTTTCTTCTGAGAGCAAAGGTGGGGTTACCAAAATATATGAGAAAACATTACTATTAACATAAATACGTGCCCCCATTATGAATGAGTTGCAGATTGTTATTCCAGACGTTATGAATGAAAAACAAGACCAGAAGCAGGGATCAGAGGAGTTAATGACCTAAAGAATATAAATCTTAAAATACTTAAAATATCATTATATAAAATAACGTCAGTAGTCTTATGTTTTTCTCATCCTAGTTGTAAATATTTTATAAATAGATTCTATTTTCAGGTCTTTCAAGTCTGATAACTTCAAAATAACAAATGAAGCGCGGAATCATTCGCTTTTTGTAGTATTTTTACAAACACAGTAGTTTGTTAAATATATACACCATTATTTCATTGCATGTTTTATGAAATACCCTGTTTCTTGTGTGTGTGTGTGTGTGTGTGTGTGTGTGTGTGTGCGGCATGTGCTACTTTTGAATCCTTGCAAACTATTGTTCATATTAGCACAAAACCTGTGTAAAATTTAATTTAAGAACAAAATATTTAAATGTGCGTATTTTGGACCACTGGATATTATAGATTGGCTGGTTTGCGGCCCGACAAAAGTACTACATCAACAGGATACCATTTAGTCATTCATTATAACTAGTAACCGTCCGAAGTCGGGAGATTTTGTTTGTAATCAGTGGTCTCAATCTGTGCGTTATCTATCACTGACTCAATTGAAATGAAAATGTTTTAAGATTAATATTGTCATATAACACTTTTTTAATTTAATCATGAAATACATTCAAACAGTGGTGTATGACAATATATTTCCATATATTTTAGGAAAGTGGTACCATTATGCAACAAACAGTGCTGTCCCGGAAGAAACAAACCATTTAAAAGTTAAAAAGTCCATAATAGAATCATGAAGATGGTTCATTGCCTGATAGTATATAGGATAACATTCACTCTCTTCACAAGAACCTCAATAAGCCTTTGGTTGTTTAAACTAAATCAATATTGCCATGTGCTATTTTTAATTTTTATCAATTAATACATTCAAAAGTAGCACATGACATTATTATATTCGAAAGGTATCCGAGACAGTTTTATTAAATATATGTGATTTCTTAGATTCTGGAAAATCAATTTTATTCACCTCAATTCAAAATGATTTATAGATATCTCTGATTCAATTACACATATCTCTTAATATGGCGGTCTCTAAATAATTAGAAATATCCTTAAATGAATTTGGAATATCTTTAATTGAATTAAAGATATCACTAACTAATTAAAGACGTCTCTAGTGTATCTAATATATTACTATTGGATATATGGTTTTTGAGAAGATTTAATACGTGTTTAACGGTTTTTTAATTTTGACTGTTGTGTGGTTCTCTTGATTATATACCATAATTAAGTAGAGACAGGTACAGGTCTGTAAGTACATGTGTAACCAACATTTCCTCGAATCCCCGACTAAAAAGCACTCCTCCTCCTATGACTGATAAACCTATGTACCCACCATTCCCATCACCATAGTGTCATTTCATAGTGCACATGTCCTCTGAATAGTTCATGCCTTAACCTAAACACATACATAAAAACTAATCCCTCAAGGCCTCAATTAATCGAAACTTGTTGAGGTATCCTTTTTACATACAAAAAGTATACATGTAGTGCCAAATTAACACGGTGTATATTCCCCATTTGTGCCTTCGACCGGATGGTGTATTAACATAGTGATATGCCCCCTACTGTGATAGATATAATCTAAAGTAGAAAATAGTTCCTAGTTGACCTTCATATCAGGTCATAAACCGTTTACGATACCTGGCGGATGTATAAATAGATCCAGTATCTATGATATATATTTTATACTTTTTAATTAATTCTGACATGCTGAATTGATTACATATGTTGAGATTTACCTGAATAAGGTTTGTCTTCGATA
Organism: Anadara kagoshimensis; assembly: GCA_021292105.1. NCBI lineage: Eukaryota > Metazoa > Mollusca > Bivalvia > Arcoida > Arcidae > Anadara > Anadara kagoshimensis. Next base: position 58,903,818 of record CM037862.1, read on the forward strand.
TGTTGTACAATATGATAAAATCCATCGACTACAGTTAAATCTAAATCTAACGCGTAGTAATACATTTGTGCTAGTTACTATTTTTGGATTATAATGTCAACTTTATTACATTATGCAATTGTACTATATCTTGCGACGTCATGAATGACTTTACCCATATATGGCAAAATTATCATAAAAATATCAATAAACGGACCCGCAGTTTTCTTTGGTGTATGTAGATGTTTTTGTCATCAGTAAAATCGGTTTTATGTCTATATTTAAATCATCTAAAATCATAAAAACGTAAAATAAAACGTCAGTGAATTTATTTCTAAATTCTAAATGATAAAAATCAATTTATATTATGGAAATCCTTTATCAGTCCTCTGAAAAAGGGGCGGGAACGTTCTTAACAATCTCTGTAATCTGATTGGCTGGTAGTGTGTTTATTTACATGTCATTCTTATAATGGTTCTTTACAAATAAGCCTAGATTTCATATAGAAAATTTAGTTGGATTTGAGTGAGAAGAAGATAGGAGAAAATACACGATTTGTTTATAACTGAAAACGTAGACGTTTTATCTCAGTATTAACATGACAGTAGTAGTATGAGTGTGTTTAACCTTCAGAATATCAGGGATAAACAATCATCTTTACTTGTTCACGTGGACACACTGAGGAGATCAGTGGTTTAATATCGTTATATTGTCGATCAGAGAAGGGTTTTACGTTGTTGAGGTTAAAATTTATATGTATAATATATATATATATAACGGTAGATTATCTTTCAGAACTTAGGAGTTTATTTCAGATGCCTTGCCTGGAGTGTATAGTTAGTAATATGTCCGGTGATTTCTGTACTCCAGGACACCTAACGGATCGGCTCAAAGCTGGAGAAACGATTTTACTTTTGGATTGTCGGTCTCAAACCGAATACACACGATGTCACATCAGAGGTGCTATAAATGTTTCACTGCCAAGTTTGATGCTCAGGAGATTAAAGAAGGGGAATTTAAAAATGTCCTGTATCATTCAGAATAATGAGGCCAAGGAAAAGTTTTCAAAATTATGGAAAACTCATGACATAGTGCTATACGACGATAACACGACTGATCCTAACGCTAATCCGTGTCCGGGGATTATTGACTTACTACTTAAAAACTTCAAACAGGAAGGATCTAAAGCCAGTTTTCTCCTGGGTAAGAAACGTTATTAATTCATTGAAAACTGACGAATAAATAGTAAAACGAAATGCTGTAAAGGGTTGTCAATTTAATTCTACAAAATTGAACAAAATATTGAATCGTTTTCATGAAACTGAAGAGGTCTGTCTTAAGTCAATACACTAAAATTTAATTATAAGTTCTTGTATGATACGTCTTATTCTTCTAAGTTCATTAAAATTTATAAACTTAAAGTTGTTCTATTTAACAGTGTCTGTTATTAAGGTGGTGGAAGTGTCATTACTAGTCCTTAAGACGAGGGTTTGACCTCATATGTGTATCGTTTAGTTTTGTACATAAAATGATCGATCAATACTTGTATAGCCTGCGGTCAATATTGACGGACCACTTACATCGCTAAGGTCATTAAAATATCGCTGTAAACAACGTAGACGCCTATTCACAACTTTTTATCAATGGCGGATAAAACCGCATAATAAACATGGCGGACAGAGAGAAAGTCTGCGTTATTTCACGCGTTTATAATCGTACTCTCATTCATGATTAAAGTTAAACACATGGGTTAGTGTTTTTCTTCATCAGTATACTGAACCCCTTTGTTTTAATTATAAGATTGGCACGGGTCTGTTCCAATCTACATTGAACAGATAAAGCAGAAGACTATATGTAAATAAAACGCGCTCAGTCGGTGGTAAAACAAACATCCTGCAGATAATACGACGCTGCATTTTAAAGCGGCAACACCGGAAATGTTATGATAATGAGTTTCTAGAATTAGATTTTCTCCTCGGAGTAAAAGGTCATTAACGTTTCGATTTCCTGTGTATTGTATGATGGGGTACGGTTAAGGGAAACTTTTTTCAACCGTAAAAATATTTAGTCGGGAGTTATTTGAAGACTAAATATTGTACAGTTGTCACTATATAATTTTTCTAATTTAATATAAACTGAAACTGACAAATTCAGTCTATACGTGTGTGTGTGTGTGTGTGTGTGTGTGTGTGTGTTCATTCACAACATACCAGCTAAATCAGCGCCTATAAACTATTTCATATTGCCTGCAATCCAGAAGATTAATTTCATACTCATATTGATAATTTTTGTATTTTCTTCTATTTTAGGTGGGATCAGTCAATTTGAAGACATGTCACCAGAGTTATGTGTTGATCAAAACAATGAGATAGATGATTCTTTATTTGGTTTGTGCAATCTAAAACTCTGCGAGGATTCCGGAATCGGTACATCTGATTCGGAATGCGAAAATTTGTGTTCACCTTCAGCAATGTCGCCATTCCCAGTTGAAGTTTTACCAAATTTGTATTTAGGAAATGCCAAAACATCAGCAGACATTACTCAATTGAAAAAATATGGGATTCATTATATATTGAATGTCACTCCAAATGTGCCAAATATGTTTGAAAATGACCAAAGCTTTAAATATATGCAGATTCCTGTATCTGACAAACTATCACAGAATTTATCATCATTTTTCCCAGAAGCCATTCATTTTATAGGTAAGTTACTCTCATAGAAAATGGAGAGAAATTTTGACACTTTAAATATCACATGGGAGTTGAGAGTATAACATAACTCATTCATAAACAGGTTTATAGCTTGCCCGCGACAAACCCTGTTGACAACATTATCCTGACAAGAACATATATAAACGCACATTGACCTCATTACAAAAAACTTAATACTGGTAGGAGTAGCCTGCAGATAGTGTATTAGTCAATTAAAACGTATATGTGTAACACTATAGTAATCAACAAGATGGGAATTTCATTTAAAAAAGTGTTCCTTGGGGTGTAAAAAAGTTAAAAATTTTCCATGACGTGACGTAGTAGTTTTGTAAGGTCGCTTACTAGGATTTCGTCTTTAATAGCTGGGGCCCATAGTAGGAAAATAAATAAAACATGGTCAATATTGTCTGGTGAAATTAAAATATTATTCATAAAATAATTTATTAATAGTTATCTTAAAAAAAGTAATAGAAATTAATATTTGAGGCTGACCTCTTATGTAATTCTAATCAGAAATGTTGATAAAATCATAATAAGAGCGACGTGGATTTTAAATTGAGTTACAGATGAGTTAGTGTTTTATGTATATATTTTGTAGGTCAGCTTTATAAATAAACTGTATACATTGCATAATATCTCGGTAATTGGAATTCCTGAACAACAACTTGCTGTTTCTGATTTGAAAATTTGCCAAGTTTTGATTACGTTACATGTATGCTACATTTAAACACAGATGGCTACAGGCTGAGATTCATCAAAAATATATCTCGGGCTTCACAGATACAAACTATTTTATGGGGTTCACTTTTACACCATCAAGGAGTATTTTAACTTTACGTGACTTGAGGGTTTAATCAACTTGACTGAGTGTTAAATTGTAATGACAGGAAGTCTGTCCTAGATACACATGTCAAACATCCGGATGACGTTGATTAATGTTACATTGTTGTAGACAAGATTGTATGTTGACCGGGAAAATAACAAATAATACTTGGTATTAACTGTACTTTAAATATAGCAGGTTGAAATAATTATAGTATAACTTTTTAAATTAAAAATTGTATGCAAAAATATTTTTGTGTGCGTTACTACAATGAAAGTGCCACTCGAATCTTATACGAATTTTTAACTTGTATTTTTCAGATGAGGCGAGGGAGAAGGAACACGGCGTATTGGTGCATTGTCTTGCAGGAATAAGTCGCTCAGTAACCGTCACAGTCGCTTATCTCATGCAGAAAAAACACATGACATTAAACGAAGCTTACGACCACGTTAAAAGATGTAAGCCAAATATTTCCCCGAATTTTAACTTTATGGGACAGTTGCTAGACTTTGAGAGGCATTTATGCTTAAAACCAGAAGGCAACAACACAAATGGAAACCAACAGTCTACAGTAGAAATCCGCCAAACATGAAGTTGGCTGTTTCTGAATCAGTGGATCAGCTATAACTGTCTACCTCAGACTAGGACCAGACTACAAAGTGTAGCACACGTATAATGCTACACCAGAAAGTCTCACCACAGGGTCTGTGATGATGATGATAGTATTCGTCAGAGTGTAGAGCACAAGAACGATATGGTTCTAAACCTGTTAGTCTTTCAGACTCATTTTAACATCACGAACATCTCATTTACACGAGAAATGTCCGAGATCTCGTTTACACGAGAAATACATCATATAACATTACATTACATATATCTCATTTCCGCGAGAATATCATATAATTCATTTCATCGTGTTCGAGGAACGATTGGTTTCAGTCTGGCATTTTATAAACCACCGTACGTAAACATTTTGAGCAGACTTTACCTCTACTCTACTTATGTTTTAAAATAAAAAGTGGAACTCTTTGAACGGGTTTTTGAATTTGAAGTAACAATCTAAATTGCTGAATTGTTTTAGAATTTAGTTCTTGATTGTTTGAAACGATAGTGTTGTCCAATAGAACCTTCAATTTCTTTTTGGTAAGTTTTCAAAATAATTCCATCCATTTGGATGTAGTATGAGAATTTCACCGACGACACAGTATAGAACATCCATCGTGGTCTTGTCAAGGAATGTCAGTCCTTAGATTATTAAATCAGATTGAAGGACTTTCAAGACTCAAAAATATTAGAAAACAAACAGAAAGCCATCCAAGATTGTCATAAAATCATTAAAAAAAACCCGCCAATTACATGGTCTATTGTTCAACACTTGAATGTTAAGAAAAGTATTTAAATTCAGTTGATATTTTTAATAATTATGAGATATATATTTTTTCTTGTAAATTCAGAGTCTAGTTAAATCAGTTGTTATTTGTTGTTACTTCTAAATCTGTTATATATCTTGTTACAAATTTTATCTGCAAATCGACCAAAACTAGACAGATTTATCGACAAGTTTATCGTCGGTATAGACGACAAATTTATCGTCGGAATCGTCGACGACATCATAATAAATTTGGAACACTAGTTGTAAGTAACAGTATAAAACTACTGTAGAATTTCTTCGCGGTTTTGATGGAATTTCATTCAAACATTTTTATGTACACGGAAAGGCAGCTAAAACTTAGTTATTGGTATTTTTGTTGAATGTTGTTTATTTTGTACCGTCGACCAATTGTGTGTCATTTGGTATGAGAGAGTCTTGTTATAACCGTTCATTGTTATTATTGTTTTCATCCTTGTATGGTTATGTACAAACAGAGATGACGAAGTTAACAAAATAAATTGTCTCGTTTTTTATTTTTATAAATGTATGTGCTGTTCTTTTTACATTGCAAATATATACAAGTAATTCTGATGCGGCAGTAAACACAAGTCTGTTGCTGTTTGGTATTGCGGGTTACTTCCCTTTTCGTTGGAGGTTGACCTACCTGACCTTATATTCATTTTATCCCCATTTGGACACAGGACATAACGAGATGTTGTGTGTGGTGTGCTTGTAATGTCTTACAAAGGCAGGATTCATTCCAGATCATATATTTGGGGATAACGAATAATCACAACTATTTATTTATAATGATAATGTCCATTGGCTTTCTTTAGATTGCCCTTAAATACAGAGGTAAAGAGAGTTTAGACCTAAAAATTATGTCCACTTTTGAGATCCAAGATATAAGAACTGTCAAAATGTTTCAGCCGTCGTCTTTCAACTCGTTTACAATTGGTAACACTTACAATGTAAAGTAAGAAATCGTATTTCATTCTGAAACCCATTTTCCAATGACACAGATTGCCCTACCAAACCTTATGCATGTTAATAGTTACGGTATTCAATGGCACCGAAGTGCAAATAGTTTACTTACATCTTCCATGCCAGTAATAGGTTTATATCGGATGTAGACATTAAATATTCATATAAGTGATATAAACTATTCTTTTGCACGCCATTACTTAACACGAACCATAAAAGTGATTACCAGCGATATAATATTTACAGTAAGTATGAAGACCTTTGGGAGGTACAATGGACTCGGGTCTCTGATCCATTGCACCTGAACGCCCCGTTTGAGCAGCTTAACGTCTGTACGGAGACCTGACTAGACGGAAGTAGTTAGCTATAGTGCAGAAGTGTAAAAGTCATAAAAAGTTATTTAGAATCGCAGCTAATCTCTACGGGTCAACCATAGACTTCATATATTCGTGTTAAGGCATATAATTGATTTTCGTTTCTAATATTCTGGTTTTTTCCGGAAGTAGTTAATTAGTGCAAGAGTGAAAGTTGCACAAGCAAAATCCCAGTAATCCAAATTATGAGTCAATTGGACACATGTATTCATGATGGATAGTAAAAGTAAAGCGTTATTGATTTTAACTTCTAATGTTTTGGGGTTTCTTCCACAATTGCTACAAATGATAATCCTGCACCATATCATGATGAGAAAATGTCGGATAACTGGTACTGTTTACAGAACTTAACTAGGTCATCGTCTGCATTTACGTACAATATTAATGTAATTGGTTTTATCTTGGGAGTATAATTATTATCAATCTAGGTCGTCTAAATAGAGGTTTGAATGTCAGAGAATCAAGATAGATCAGCATGGCGTTCCCTACATGATGATAACGAACTAAGTACGAGAGAAAAAATAGAAACACGAAACTAAAGATTTTATGATAATTAAATATAGACAGAACCCGTCCTAACTCAACCATTGAACTCACACCCACTCTGTCCCAGAAAAATGTCGTTTTTGAAATGAATGTTGTTTTACGTCATGTGAAGTTTCTTATGGTAGAATGCATGCCGTTTTATGTCACGCAAAGTTTCGGATACAGACAATGCGATCGACTACGTAAGTGAATACCGCTCAATTGAACTTATGATGAACGTAATGACAATAAAACCCCGATGCTTAGGAAGGCTCGTGTTAATATAGAGATGCTAAACCCGCTCCAACGCCAGGCGGCCGTCCCGAAAAAACCCTTACCATCAGCAGTGCTCGGACTCAAATATGATATATTGGAAATTTTACATCATTCACAAAAACGAATCGCGTAGAAATATAGTCAATACACTTTCCATACAGAAAAAGTACTCATTTGAAACACCAAGGGAATTGATTGACAGAATGTTGTCTGTATACTGCTTCAGATACTTTAAGCAGACGTTCGATGACACGAAGCAAGTTCGTATGTACTTGTATATTATATATGTGTTTTGTTTATTCTAAAAGTGCTATATATAATAAGAATGATGAATTATTGATTAAACTCAACAAGACAAGTGTTACGTTCACATGATTAAAGTGCCGCTGCCATGCGTTGGAAACCACATAAAACAATCTCGCTCCCTATGGGATTAATGAAAGTTAAATGTGTTTATCATCCCATTCAATTAAATATTGGGTAGGTAATTACGCTATGGAATGAAACATTTTAACTATGTCACTTACATTCTAAAACGCCACTCCTTTTAACGGACGGAGCTATGGTCCATTTCCTTTAGGCTTTTGGTCGATACAACATGGATGTATGTTTGTATAGTTTCTAGGTATTGATTCTTTCGTTAATTATTTGTGAACATAAAACGACGGAAAATAAGAATGAATGAATTAATAAGCTAAATTTATCGATAACGCAATGTGTCTTATGTTCACAAACGAATACGTGAATGAGGAATAAATATCGCGAATACTATCGGGAAGTTTATCTCTGTTGGATGGTAACTATACCTAGCTCACTGAATGAATGACAAAATCTCCTCTACACGCATGTATTTGATGATTGAATAGTGAACGCCAAGTCATATAATGCAGATAGAATTGACGTTAGATGAACATCTCCAATAAAACCGGACTCTGTTATCTTGCTGTCTATCATAATTCACATCCATCAGACATTTTCGCTTTCACTTTTTACACTTTACAATTCTATTATCTCATTACCTTGGCATTCCTTTGAAGAATGACGTTTTGTGTTCACATATGTTATAATACAAAGGCAATATTATGACGCTGTACTCATAAATGTTACATATCTTTCAATCAACATTAATTTACTACGAGGGCCTCAAAGGGACAAACATTAATTTATTCTTTTATGGACACCTCGACTATAGACTATTCTTAACAGACCACAGGATGTTATTAAAATTTATAGCCGTCGCTTTCGTTCTTCCTTCAAAACTAATGAAACTAGGTCCGTTTAATAGCAAGAACAAATAGACTTCATTCATTAAGATCAAGAAACAAGCAGATTCATACAAAAACGTTTATTATTGTAAAAACACGATATACATCCAACGTACACATAACATTAATATGTGCACAATCCTACACATAATCCAATGAATAATTATATGTACATACGGACATAAACATTCATTGATAAACAAAAACATAAATAATGACTCAAAACACACATCTTGTTTACATCGCATTGACATGTAGGCAAATGCTCAAAATACATGTTAATTACAAGAACTATCATAAGCTAATTTTATAGTTTCGTCTTCACGTATTGACACACACTATAGAAGTACATTTGAAAGGCGAATTAATCAACTCCCCCCCCCCACATACACACACACGCACACACATACGCACACACAAACACCATAGCACAACAACAGCCTACGCGAGAGGTAGAAATAATTTATGAAAATGCCCACGTGAAATCAAAATACTAACACACACACACACACACACACACACACACACACACACGATAATTAAGAAAGTTCATATAGCATGGCAATTTGGAGTTATTAAGAATTATATTCATGTACATTATGAAACCACCTGAAGCAAGGTAATACACATCTACACACCTACACGAATACGGAAACTCTAATATTCAAACAGGCAATTAAGTGTAACGATCCGTCTTGTGTGTGAGAGACAGGTCGGCACCAGAGAGCCATAAAAACTACACACACTGTCAAACTATCTGTATATAGTTATCTGTGTTACACCTATATGTATTACTGTATGTATGGAGGTGTTGTTGTTATAAGTTGTCAGTATGCCGATATGTTTTACTTATGTCAGTTACTCGGTTGTAACTGGCATACTTTGTTGTTTCATTCATTTTTTCTCATAACATTTAACGTTGATTGATTGGTTGGTTGACTGATTGATTGATTGATTGATTGATTGATTGATTGATTGATTGATTGGTTGATTGATTGTTATATTGATAATCATGCAATTACTCGTATACTTAGTGCAAAAACACTAATAACAGATGGTTTTCTCCTTTGGACGAGCTGTTGGCACCTTTTCTAATGTAGTGCTTGTAATGGCCCAGTGTGTGTTTCTTGGATATATGTTTCAATATTAAATATTTACATTTATCATGTTTGATCGTATTAAACTCTTTGAGACTAAATGAAGTTACAGACTATAATTACATTTGCTAATGTGACGTCACTCATCTCTTGCTTACGCCTATACCCGTGACGTCATTGATTGGCTGTTCCAGCAATTGGAATTGCATGTCGTACACGACAGTGTATTAAATTTCAGAATTCAAAAAAAAAAAGATTTCAAAAATTGCGAAATGTAAATATAATCATTGAATCGTCTAGAAATGGCGTTTATAGTGCTATAACTTCTATTGTCGTGCATAGCAAACTGAATAATGCGCGCTATTGTTACTGAACATTATGCGCTATAATTGATATTGATGAAAATATGGTGTTCTGTTTGGGTAAAATAAGCATTCATATGGAAGTCTTATTTCAAGTTATTTGATTTATTGCCTTACATATACGATGGTGGTTTTGTTTTAACGAACCCAACAAACTTTATTTTAATGCCGAACCCACAACAGACAGAATACAAGAGGAACAAGAGCACAAAAAACTGAAACAGAACCATAGATGCAACTAAAGAGATAACCATCTGCAGCTTGATAAGGGAGTTTATCTGGCCACTCCCTGCAAAACAAAGTAAACATTGATGTTGTGTTGTTTTTGTTGTTGTACATGTATCATTACTTTTGCAGGCTTTCGACAGTTAATGAAAAATGTTGCATCCAGCGATAGCGTTGAGGATATTTAGGCCTCGAGACAATTAAATAAAAACAAAAATGTTACAAGCACGTTCGAAGACGATATATGTTTTTTATTTGTATATAAGAGTTAATTAGGCAAAGAATTAAAAACGGCGTCTACTGAGCAATACCGCCAATCAGTGTTTTCTACATCCATGCTATTTGAAGTAGCATTTGTGTTTTATACGTGTTGCATGGACATTGAAAAAAGAATGTTAAACATTTTTTTTATAATCGCAATGGTGTGTTTACTATTTAACGTCAAATTATTAAAATGCGTTATAGATCTCTCATATACCATTTTTGAATGTATTTTATGGTTAAATTAAAAAAATGATATATCAAAAAGAAACATTCTTATTTATGTCTATAGATAAATAAAATGACATTTGTGCAGTACAGAATCACAGTTTAACACTGATCCAAAGAAAAAAGTAGAAGCCAGTGGCCAATAAGCTATCAAGAGAGGCAGATGTCGTCTTACGTTTTAACTTATCATCATCAGATCCTGAGAATAAAATTACAAAAACGGTTTCTTTTTTAGCACTTAACCCGATTTACGTGAATTTAATACTCCACTCTCTTAAAACTCGAAGGTTTGGACGGGCACAACAAGCTGACCATTGCCACTTCTAAATTATAACATTTCTAAAAAAAAAATTTCAGACCTTATTGTATAAACAAAGTTATCATAAACATAAACACAATTTTCACAACACATATTACAACTGTCATATTTTCTCCTTTGGTACTGTATTTTAGTTTAATGTTCAAATAAAAAATATTTACAATGTCAATAAACAGCCAGCATGGTCATGATTTCAAATTCTGTTTAGTAAATAATCGAGATGAAAACAAACTCAAACAATATGCGAGTGTTTTTGATAGGATTAGTGTTGGGACTTCTTTCTTTATACCACGTTGTTCCTCTGAGATCAGCAATGTTTACAATTAAACGCAAACACTGGTTTTATTATAAAGATATAAAGTAATCTTTAACCGTTATTGAAACACATTAGAAATGACGTTGGTTTTTTGAGCTAGTCTAACAATGTTTTATAACATGTAGTTATTCTGAAATTCATTCATCTTGTTTATAAGGCAAATGTAAAGGATTGTTTAAAAGCCCGTGTTTATCTTCATTTTCTATTTCACAAGTCCTGTTAAGATAATATGAAAATAAAATCGATATTGAGTGTTATTAACTTCATGTTTGTTCAAAACAAATACCACAGTTTGTTTATCGTTGTGGTTCAATTGGGGGAATGACCAAAACCGAATTGCAATAACAGGTCTATTCACAGTCTATGTACATTTACCACTAGGATTTTGTTTACGTGTACAAATAACAGTTGGGTACGTCAATTCTGCATTATTTGTTTTTATTATTGGAATCAATATGAAGCATAAGTTCAAATGGTGCTCTGTTTTTTTTTTGTCATTTTTGTACTATAGATTTAATTTAATCAGCCGTTTTTATATTCTATTTATTTATTTTTTTTTTATTAATTATTCATTTAAAATTGACATTGTCATACATTAATACTAAAACTGTCCCTTGAGGGCCAAAAACTACCCCCACCCCAAACCTGTCCGAGGTAAACATTTTTCTAGCGTAACTTATGCGTGTTTATTTTTTAGCAGATTTGGTGACCTCATTGTCTTGTTCTTTAATATAGACATTTAAATCTGAAACTTGAAGCCAGTTTGATGAAAATTATCCTGAATGCTTAAACGTGGAGTGGACACGTCATTTGATTTCATGACCTTGACCTCTCACCGGTACGCGACACATCGTCTGATGTTGGTATAAATCTGTACTAAGTTCATATATGTAAATGTTATGAAGTTTTACTAGGAGAGACAGACGGGGTGGACAAACAGACAGACATACAGACATTGTGATTTCTATATACCTCCTCTAAATAAACTAACAAAGTTATAATGAACTAAAATTAGTTGGATAAATGATCGCCCATATTAGTTAAGGAAAGGAGAGTCGCTATGGTTATACAACCCAAAACAATGAGGGTCCGTATAATTTTTATAACGAACTTTTTTGAAAGAAAATCCACAAATATACATGGTGTGAATAATGTGTGAATGAGACTTGCAAAGCTGACAACTAATTTAAGGTGAAACAACGTCATTCCTTTTGTAACAGAGAATTTGATTTCATCTAATCATGAAGTGTATACATTTGTGTAATAATGATACTAAGTAATTCACAGATATTAGAATACTGTTATACACTTATATAATTATGTCACGATTCAGACCCCTAATAGAATATCATATCATTTTCTGTGATGGAGATAATTCAGCATCAATGATAATTCTAATAAAGTGATGCGAAGTCCATCTGTAGTTTTCGAATTCTCTGTACAGTTTTAGAAGTCCCTATGCAGTTTCAGAATTTTCCATATGGTTTTCGAAGTCTCATGCAGTTTCCAAATTCTCCACAGTTTTCGAAGTCCCTATGCAGTTTCATAATGTTCCACACAGTTTTCGAAGTCTCATGCAGTTTCCGAATTCTCCATACAGTTTTCGAAGTCCCATGTAGTTTTCTAATTCCCCATACAGTTTTTTTAATTCTCCATACAGTTTTCGAAGTCCCATGTAGTTTTCTAATTCCCCATACAGTTTTTTAAGTCTCCATACATTTTCTGAAAGTCCGCAAACAGTTTGTGTAGTCTCAATGCAGTTTTCAAAGTCACCAGATAGATTCCGAAATTTCAATACGGAGCCGGCCCTGTACAGTTTTCAAAGTCCACATACAATTTCCGAAGCCTTCATAGTTTTTGAAATCTCCATACAGTTTTCTTGCACACAACAAACGGGTTGAACCCAGATTAGACTAATCTTGTCTTAGAATTTGAAATCGATAACCATGAAAAACAACACAAACAAGGAAATTGTTAAAATTAAGATAAATTGAAATACAGAGGGTTTGAATATTGATTTTATCTCGGAGAGAATTTGAAGTTTTAACTGATGATACAGCGTGCTAATAACGTGATCATGTCCAAAGAAATAATGGTTTTTACCAATTCTTTACACTGTTAAACCCCGCTGGGGCAACATTGATTGTAAAATTTATAAATGAAATATTTAATTTAACCTCTAGTCTGTCTTTGATAATTAGAAACACTGAGTAATAAGAAATGATAAAATATTTCGATTTTTGTTTTTAGGACAAACTGTATGTAAACACTGTTTGCAATCATTGATTAAAAGGAGTGTTCAGTCAATGTCTCTTATTACTATTATCAATTGACTATTGGTAAGAAGTTGATATTTCGTGAGAACATGTAAATGGAAGCCGACTGCTGTTAACAGGAGATAAATACGAAAAATGTGCCTTCCTATATATATACATATATACACACAACGACCACAATGAATAATGAAATTATTTGGGTTTTTTAAATAAATCAGAAATGAAATTAGAAACGCAACAAATGCAATGTTAGCCTATATTGTGATCGCTTGATCTTGTTTTCACGAATAACAAGGCATTGTGCCCGCCCAGTAAAACGCATAAAACAAAACGACCAATGAACTAGCACTTGGTAACATTTCCTCTATAAGGGATATAGAAGTTTTGTGTGGTTTCAATATTAAAGTTCGTTTCTTGGTACCAGTAACACAGACATTGACATAAACTCATGATCACTCATTGTGATACTACATCTGTAACAGATGTTAAAATGACTGATTTAATAGATTCTGAATAACAAAATGTTTTACTTACTAGAATTACTATCAATAATTATGAAATTAATGTCATTAATCAAAATGCTCATTAATACCGACTTTATCCATATATCTGATTGCTACGAAAACGTGAATGCATCACAATATCACAATAAATAAGGAACTAGACGATCTCTAGACTTTGAAAGTAATTTAGAATAGTAGAGGAAAACATAAGTATTAGAAAGAAATTTGATGCTAATAAATATATTTCTGAAAATGTTTATAATGAAAAACGCTTCAATTTAAAGAGTTTAATATCGATGTCTGTGTTTACTTTTTTAGAACGCTTGTTTGCTGAAACACTTTGTATAAAGTGTAATTCAAAATGACAGGTGTGGCATCTAATTTGAAAAGGCCTTGAAACAGCATAATCCCTTCATAATCTAATTGGTATAGAACTCCGGTGTTTTGTTATAGAGAATAATGTTTCAACTAATCATGAATTTACCAGAATCATTTATTTGTTCGTATAATGCGCGAAAATATAACTACGTAATTCACAGAAATCAGAGTAACTGTTGATTGAAAACTGATATGTAATTTGTTGAACAAAATTCTTACTCACAATAGGAAATTATATCACGTTCATTGATGATGGGATAATCCAGAATCAATGTGATAATTCCAAGAAAAATGTGTAATAAACATTATTACTATTACCGGTTATAATTATGTATGAAGCAACGGACCCACAAACACTCCTTTTTCGAAGGGTTCAAATAGAATACAGGAAGTATACTTCAGTTTATGATCGGCAAGCTTAAGAGTTCAAATTGTTTGGTGGCTTTTAGGAATGTATTGCAGAACGTTTTACTTTTCAGGGCACTTGCTTTCAAACAACCCTATTATGTATGTTTTGTAATATGTTTTTGGGCGATATGTTTCGTCAATCTTATATTGACATTGCATATTATTTAATTTAGATGTATACAAGTTTAAAGTTATTGATTACCATGGATATTTATGTAATATTGATTATTTGTTTTTGCAACTAGCCTTGGTGAAAACATGGATTTTTATCAACACTAAGGTTTACAACATCACCAAATACTAGATAATATATTAGTAGTAATATTATAAGTTAGAGAGAAACTGTTCGGTTGACTTTAAAGTAGACACTGTAAGAAGAAATGTTCAGATTTTTTGAAAACCTTTTTTCTTTTGTTCTAATATTATTCACTAATAAATCTCATGTGTAATATGTTACACCCGTAATACGTAATACGTCAAGTCACGGCTGGAATAAGGATGTTATGATTATTTCCACGGCCAGCTAGGTTCTTTATTTTACCATAGACAATATCAGGGACACTACTTTTTGTCCTGTCACCGACAGCAATGACAAAACATAATCATGCCGTTAACGAACACCTGTAAAACACCTGTAGCATTTATTCTGCAACATGCCAACATTAGATTAATACCATAACACAACATTATTGCATCTATTAATCATGACCTATTTCAATCAGAAATTGTAACATCATTTATCTGTTTATATAAAATGGTAATGATATAAAATTCTCTTTTAGAAGATTAAAATAAATAGAGCGATTTGTTTCAAGGTTAAGCATATTTTTCTCTCTCCAAATTTGATTCTCAGCGGTATAATTCAAGACTACTTAATGCATAATGATATCATTTTATTACGTTATGATTTGAATTGAAGCCATATTTATATTC
Source organism: Anadara kagoshimensis (assembly GCA_021292105.1). Classification (NCBI taxonomy): domain Eukaryota; kingdom Metazoa; phylum Mollusca; class Bivalvia; order Arcoida; family Arcidae; genus Anadara; species Anadara kagoshimensis. The sequence goes on from CM037862.1 coordinate 58,919,433, forward strand.
TGTATAGCTCCATGTAGTTTCAAGGCCAATGCTAATGACATAACTTCATATTATATATTCATATGGGAATTACGTTGTATTTCAACACTTTTGTGTTTCTTTAATTTTTAATGTTGATCCATAATTGATAATGACAAAAATGTGCTATATAACAAAAGAAGTTATATAATTTTGATAGCATCAGACAAGCATTATCAATATTCTGACAACTTCTAAAATTCCATCCATAATTACCTAATCTACACAGTATAACAAAGGTGTTAAACGTACATATATCATCAATGGTAAAACACATTACCTTGAATTTTAAAATCCCACCAGGCTCATGTATATAGTCTGTTACTTATAGGGGAAATAAATATTAATAAACAGCACAGGTCTGTCGAAAGTTTAACAATAAGCCAACGAATTAGTACCGAGTTATATATATATATCACTAGACGGCCGTTTCTGAATACAATACCTCGTCAGTAGTGCCCGGACCAACAGCTAATTTGAGCCTCTCCCAATATATATCTTAGCTTTTCGAATATGACAGTTGTTCTTTACCTCTCATCAGCTTTTTGGCCACAAACTATCCGTAGCTTGGCTACAAGCCGGTCCGAACTCAACTCCTTTTCGTTACCTCGATGTTAAACTTTAGACAAATCTGTACTGTACATGCTGCATATTGAATTGGACATACGAGCTATTTATCAGTGAGTTTTTAGACATTAAAATCAATAAATGTTTTATTAATTATTGCAAAACATTACAGGTGATATGTATGTTTGTTGTTTATTTAATTGTTTAGTTAGGGAGTTAACACTATGTCTGTAACAGATGTATTACCTGTTCTTGTATTTTTTACCTTGTTTTGTACTTTTTATACATGCATGTTTCTTTCGAATATTTATACATGTTATAGTAAAGTAGTTTTCAACAGCGATGATAACATTGTGCCCAGTTTTGAATATTCATAAAATTTAGAATTCAAAAACTAGTTGGCTTGTGTTAATGTTTGAGTATACATATACTTTTTATTTCATTAAAATTCGAACATAAGCACATAACATCATTTTCAACGTACATTCTTTTGTTAACAAATTACATTATTTCACATTTAGCTTTTGTGGTTTTTTTCGGTTTTGTGCTTCAATTTGGTAAATGCGTTACTTGTTTATGACTCCGGTTTCTGCTGTTTGGTGTAAAATAGCATAGAAATCATTTCCCGTTATAAGCAAAACTACCGAACTGCTCTTTGGGTTTTCTTTGAAAGATTTTTATTTTTCACGATCACAAACAAAGTGACAATGACAGTAGTCGCACATTATGTTGGCAGTTCAAGTTTTTAATTATATTTGTCAGTTTTCAAAGTATTTACTGTTGTTGTTTTTTTTTTGGCTTGTGACTTGGACATGGATTGGTATCTTTGTTTTTTTTTATTTGGCTTATTATTTAACACATTTATTTTAATACAACATATACAGTCTTATTATGACAAAACAGCACAGACGCTAAATAAAAATTCTTTTAATCTTAATATGGTGTACTTTTATATATTGCAAGATCATTCGAGATACAAGAATGTTTCAATTACTTCGTACAGTAAATATTTAAAATATATCTTTCCAAAATTAGAAATGTTAATATTTACGTCATATAAGAACAAACAATGCAACTGTCAGCTACAAATAACTGCGGTTAAACATAAATGTTTAAACAATAATATCAAAATGAAGGGTTAACACCCATTGTATGTGATTTTAATGGCATATGTTAATGTAATGCAAAATCAAAATCATTAATTAACATGATTTTACATTGTAATCACTATTAATGAGATGAAAACAAAAATTAAAAGTGCTCTTTCTAGATCGTTATTGTGTCAAATATGAAGAAACAATTACTAACAATTAGCTAGCTAAACAGGAGGTGCTACCCCTTCCGGAGCACCGGTCTAACTTCCCTGGTAATTTGAACATGAATTGGTGTATTTGTTTTTTATCAATATCAAATACCAATACCGTGTCGATAAATATTTTATTAAGCGTATAATCTTAATTTCCAGGAAAATGAATCAGAAATCATCAAACTTTCTACAAAATAGCCAAATAATATAAATACTGCTACGTTGCTAAAACACAGTTGCAACAATGAAACATAATAAAATAAAATTCCCATTCATAGATATTGCACAACATATACTAAGCGGTACAAAGGGACCCTTCCTCCCTATTACCAAAACGAATTATAAAATACACAAACACATGCGTTAGTCCTTGTACACACAAATACACAAACACATGCATAAGGCCTTGTACACACAAATACACAAACACATGCGTAATTCCTTGTATACACAAACACATTCGTAAGGCCTTGTATACATAAATACACAAACACATGCGTAAGTCTTTGTATACATAAATACACAAACACATGCGTAAGTCCTTGTATAAATAAATACACAAACACATGTGTAAGTCTTTTTATACACAAACACATGCTAAAGTCATTGTATACACAAATACACGAACGCATTCGTAAGTCCTCGTATATATAAATGCGTAAGTCTTTTTATACACAAACACATGCGTAAGTTTTTGTATACACATATACACAAACACATGCGTAAGTCCTTGTATACATAAATACACAAACACATGCGTAAGTCTTTGTATACATAAATATACAAACACATGCGTAAGTCCTTGTATACATAAATACACAAACGCATGCGTAAGTCCTTGTATACATAAATACACAAACGCATGCGTAAGTCCTTGTATACATAAATATACAAACACATGCGTAAGTTTTTGTATACACATATACACAAACGCATGCATAAGTCCTTGTATACATAAATACACAAACACATGCGTAAGTCTTTGTATACATAAATATACAAACACATGCGTAAGTCCTTGTATACATAAATACACAAACGCATGCGTAAGTCCTTGTATACATAAATATACAAACACATGCGTAAGTTTTTGTATACACATATACACAAACGCATGCATAAGTCCTTGTATACATAAATACACAAACACATGCGTAAGTCTTTGTATACATAAATATACAAACACATGCGTAAGTCTTTGTATACATAAATATACAAACACATGCGTAAGTCTTTGTATACATAAATATACAAACACATGCGTAAGTCCTTGTATACATAAAAATACAAACACATGCGTAAGTCCTTGTATACATAAATATACAAACACATGCGTAAGTCTTTGTATACATAAATACACAAACACATGCGTAAGTCTTTGTATACATAAAAATACAAACACATGCGTAAGTCCTTGTATACATAAATACACAAACACATGCGTAAGTCTTTGTATACATAAATATACAAACACATGCGTAAGTCTTTGTATACATAAATATACAAACACATGCGTAAGTCTTTGTATACATAAATATACAAACACATGCGTAAGTCCTTGTATACATAAAAATACAAACACATGCGTAAGTCCTTGTATACATAAATATACAAACACATGCGTAAGTCTTTGTATACATAAATATACAAACACATGCGTAAGTCTTTGTATACATAAAAATACACACACATGCGTAAGTCTTTGTATACATAAATATACAAACACATGCGTAAGTCTTTGTATACATAAAAATACAAACACATGCGTAAGTCCTTGTATACATAAATACACAAACACATGCGTAAGTTTTTGTATACACATATACACAAACGCATGCATAAGTCCTTGTATACATAAATACACAAACACATGCGTAAGTCTTTGTATACATAAATACACAAACACATGCGTAAGTCTTTGTATACATAAATATACAAACACATGCGTAAGTCCTTGTATACATAAATATACAAACACATGCGTAAGTCCTTGTATACATAAAAATACAAACACATGCGTAAGTCTTTGTATACATAAATATACAAACACATGCGTAAGTCTTTGTATACATAAAAATACAAACACATGCTTAAGTCCTTGTATACATAAAAATACAAACACATGCGTAAGTCCTTGTATACATAAATATACAAACACATGCGTAAGTCTTTGTATACATAAATACACAAACGCATGCGTAAGTCCTTGTATACATAAAAATACAAACACATGCGTAAGTCCTTGTATACATAAATACACAAACGCATGCGTAAGTCTTTGTATACATAAATACACAAACACATGCGTAAGTCCTTGTATACATAAATACACACACACATGCGTAAGTCCTTGTATACATAAATACACAAACGCATGCGTAAGTCCTTGTATACATAAATATACAAACACATGCGTAAGTCTTTGTATACATAAATATACACACACATGCGCAAGTCCTTATACACACAAATACACAAACACATGCGTAAGTCCTTATACACACAAATACACAAACACATGCGTAAGTCCTTATACACACAAATACACAAACACATGCGCAAGTCCTTATACACACAAATACACAAACACATGCGCAAGTCCTTATACACACAAATACACAAACACATGCGTAAGTCCTTGTATTTGAATATTTGTATTAAAATACACGTTATGCATTTATGCATATGGCAACTGACAAGAGATATGCACATAAAATAAAACTACAGTTATGTTAAAAGTCTATAAAATAATGTGGAGAAAACTGAGATAAAACTCTAAAAGCCTTTTATACTGGTTTCTGGGATTTTAAATGGATGAAAATTATAAATGAAAATATTTGTGAAAATTTTATTTTAACACATTTAGTCCGTGTCTCTTCTCTGACCTCCTAAGAGCAATGACCTACTTTTGAAGTGGGCACTTTATAACTTCTAGGACCATATAAATGCACAAATACTTGACACGATGTGGATGGTGATGGTACGTTCAAAAGTACTTCCTATATGTCAATAGGGTAGTTAAAGTGTTATTAATAGTATATAAAGCAAATGTACTCGGAACACTTGATTTGGTGACGTTTTACACGGCACTACTTGGTTGATTGACGACAAACAAGGCACTGCGGTCATGGAATAGAGACACCGTAAGAAAATGTGTTTGTTTTGGGCAATGCATACAACAGCATCAACGTCACCAAACTGAATGGTAATAATCTGTATAAATGATAGAATCTGATCAAATATCAAGGCTAATTGACTGTACCCATCATGGAGTTATCTCTTTTCATTTATGTCGGGGCGCTGTAATCAAGATGGCAACTATCAAGGACATCACAGGCTGTCATATTTTGGAAAAAAGTATACAAGCATATACATGTAAAATACAGTTGATAAACATCTCTACTTTGAGCAGACAGAACCCAGTGGTGTGTTTTAGCTACTTTTGTCAATGACGTGCTCAGTGTTAAAACTTAATGCCTAAATTTGCTAATATAGTTAAAACTGCCTTAAGGGTCATCACTACATTAGGGTCTGTGTGGCCCCTATATGTAGTTACTACCACAAATGTAGTAACTCCCACAAGTATAACAAAATATTGTCACATATCACCTATTTTATTAGTCAGTAAACTTTTATCCCAATTGTTTTCATGCTATTTGAATTTGTGCAGGAGCCATCTGTCAATTAAGGTCACTTTTACTGGTCCCTTTAGGTGGCCTTGAGAGGCAAGTTTGTTTTTTTTGTATAACGCTAATGGGTACATAATGAAACCATGAATGTGTCGCCTTTAGCACAATTATTCTTAATGATTAAGATTTCATTTATTATATTAAGATTTTAATAAATGATTTTTGTGAAGGGATGGTGCATAGTTAACATTTAAACTTCGCTACGATTGAATCTGTCGTTGACGCGTTGCCTGATTCCATGATGTTGTCAAAAGATTAAAGTAACAAATCGTTCTTAATTATTTCTAAAAAGAATTTAAACTTTGCAGTACTAGACTGAACAAATGTCTTAACCAATAGTGCTCAGACCAAATATGTGGAAATCCAATCATTTTTAAGATGTTGAAATGAAAACAATAGAAGTGTCATATACCATTTTTTGAATTTAATCATAAAATACATTCAAAAAATGGTATATGACAGAAGCACCAAATTACATATGAAACTATTGTTCATTTTACAGCACTAGACCGTCGTTTCGGAATACAATTCCTCATCAGTAGTGCTTTGATAAAAAAATGTTAAACCAAAATTTCTTCAAGGGGGTGAAAAAATATCCAAAGGATCAAACTATATTTTACAAAATACAAATTATATAAAAGTTAAGTATGTAGACCGACTTTAACCTATAGCTACTTTACTATTTCTCTCAAGATAAGAACACAAGAAAAAAGTTAATGTTCTTTGATACTAATGGTGCCGAAACGGCTAGTATATGAAATTCTAGAAATATCTGTGATGCTGAACATAACTTTAATAGACCTAATTTAAAACTAGTAGTTTACTTTATTGCATTTTATCTTGAAACTAAATCAGGATTAGTATTAAGCTTCAAAATAAATCTTTTTACTAGCCATGATAGAAAATCATATATTTTATGATATTGCGATCCATTCAATCAGCCTATAATTGTGGAAAGATATTCGTATACTTTTTGATTGTCAATTATTTGTGGCTTCAATATTTACCCTTCCGCATATTAAGCACTCACTATCTTGATTATATTTAATTCAGTTGTTTTCGTGTTTTTACTTTGCTTTTGTGGTTGTGTTGCAGCGTGGACCTGTGTGTGCTTGTGTTTGGTTGGTAAAACAAATGGATAAAGCTTGTTTAACGAGATGTTTAAGGAGATTTACCATGTGTGTTAATGGTGTTGAAAGTGAAACTCACAATAAAATGCTATTTGCGTGATGAACAGTTAGAAGTAAACACAGTCGATGAAGTTGCTATGGGTCAATAAATCTGGGTCAGTAAATAACGTTATCCAACGCTGATGTCTCGATATAAGTACGTATTAGAACATTGAACATTGTCGTTAAAAAGACATAAAATACACATATGTTACATAATAAACGTAACAGGTGCTCAGTTATATCTGTAGTAATTATGTTTATCACTGAGCGATTTACGGACTTTTTGCAAAAGGCGAAAATGATATGATATATGGTGTACTACAGCTACAAAGTGGTACCAGGGTAAAAGTTTCCAACGGATAAAGAAACTCAGACTTTTAAAAAATACTTTTTGATAGACATGAGATTCAAACGATCATTTTTTCACATATCTAGGCAATCAATAAATAAAAAATGAACAAACAAATGTAACAATTGCAGAACAACATATTTCATTTAGAAAATTAAACATTAATATAACATAAATATTTCAAGTGTGTTATGCATGTTTAAGAGTGTATTTCTTGAAGGATATATCAAATATTTTATTTAGACTACATCGGTACAACTGTGGTGTTTTGGTTCATACGTGTACTTAAGAATATCCAATAAGTGTGACATTTTTTTCTTTTAATATAACCTTCAAAACAAACGTGTCATTGAAGTTTTTTATATCTTGTATGTAAATAGATATCAGAATTGAAACCTGATAAATCACACACACACACACACACACACACACACACACACACACACATTGTATATATATAATTCTTGCTATTTTTGAAACGTTTTTCGAAAATAGGATACACTGTATGAATCATAAATATTTTCAGCTTCAATATAAAGAATTACTCGACTATATTTAATCACTGTATCAACATGATCTTTTTTTGATCTCCAGAATTAATAAGAAAATATATCCAATATATCAAAGTCGAAAACAAAACGATATTGTTATTTTATATTACGTTACCTAACCTGATAGGTTTCCTTGAGGGAGATCATGTTGGTTCATCTCAGAACAGGAGACTGGTTATAACCGTTATGTTGTTGTCTGTAGACGTAAACAAGGAATCAATAAGCACATTTACGGATATAATATGTGTTCTGTAATTTCATTATCGTGCTAAATAACAAAATACTTATACAGACAAAAATAACCGACTACAAAGAGTCTATATACTGTATTGTCTTGTACACAGGCTTAACGTCATACAGTGCTGTTTTGAGCAAAATTGAATACCCTGTAGGATCGTGTTCTAAAAACATATACATCATCTCCATCTTAATAAAAAACACAACCAGGGGTAATGTATTTTAGTAAAAACAGATATTTATAAAGTGTCAACAAATATATATTTATCTAATTGAAGATTCAGTGTAGAATAGCATTAAGTCCGTTGAGAAATCAAAGCCAAATAAGACAGTTTCTTTTTGTTATTGTTAGGAAACGTTGTTGGTTTCGGGAAGGAAACTTGTTTTGAAGTAAAATCGTTTACTTTAACAGCAGAGCTGTGTAGCAACTCCAAATGAATCCAACACCTAATTTAGTCCAGACTCCAGAATTCATTAGGTCTCAAAATTGTCAACGTCAAATGTAGTCAGAAGTTGCTACAGAGCTGAGACTTAGTATTATCAGTTTTTCTGTCTTTATCTAACATTAGACTAGTTTTCTGTCTGTATTTGATGAAATACAAGTTTTATCGAACACGCGTGATACAGAATCTTGTATCACCACATTGTGGTGATACAACATTGGCGGTAAAGTACACGTGCACTTCTCATCGTGACGTCATTGGAGAATCTCCGATTTGTCAAATGTAAACAATGACGTCATTACTACAAAACATTCCATAACATAGTTCAGTGGTTTTTGTGGTAAAATGTATTTTTTTCACATAAAGTTTCGAGTTTTTTATTGTTTTAATGATCTTATAGGAAATGCTAGATAAAAATATCATATACACAGTGTGTATGTACAACCCTTCGTATCAGGTCTCGTCCTTTTTTCGTAGCTGTATCACTACTCGTCGCGCAAGCGCGACTCGTAGTGACACGGCTACGAAAAAAGGACTCGACCTGATACTGAGGGTTGTACCTACACACTGTGTATATAATATGTATGTATTTGATGACACTGTGGTAATACAACATTGGCGGTAAAGTACACGTGCACTTCTCATTGTGACGTCATTGGGGAATCTCCGATTTGTCAAATGTAAACAATGACGTCATTACTGCAAAACATGTCAAAACATAGTTCAGTGGTTTTCTGTGGTAAAATGTTTTTTTTTTCACATAAAGTTTTTTTAATTATTTTAATGACCTAATAGGAAATGTTAGATAAAAATATCATATACACAGAGTGTATGTACAACCCTTCGTATCAGGTCTCGTCATTTTTCGTAGCTGTATCACTGATACGGCTACGAAAAAAGCACTCGACCTGATACTGAGGGTTGTACATACACACTGTGTATATAATATGTATTTAGTCCATTCTGAAACAGAATGGTACAGAATAAAACTTAGCTTTAAGTATATTATACAAATAATTAAAAACGAGTTGTGTGGGGGTAAAGTTATGTTATTTACGTCCAAGTCATGACTCTTCGACTTGCATTGCGGTGGTCAGTTCTTGACAGGTAAGAGACTGGAGTACTTGAAGAAAACCACTGACCATCGGCAAGCGATTTTTCTCACACAAAAAGTGGAACCGTAAACTATAAAATGAAAGGCGCTGTGATATATACGCTATTAAGACAACAGGGCTAACTTGACCAATGAGAACATAATTATATTAAAAGAAATTTAGCGTCAAGATCTGAAAAATGGTTGATAGACCAAAATAATAGCTTACTATATCAGGCTGGATGAGATATGTTTAGCCAGTCACTTTGAAATCCTCAATACAATTAGATACATATAACAGAGGCGACCAAACACCATCTATCCTTGGAAGTGAAGTAATATTGAAGGGTAAAACATGTACGTCTGAATAAAGACATACCATGCACGCAAGACAGTGATGTAATACATGTGATATATTCGGTGATTAAATGGACAAAAACAATCGACTTAAGGATGTAATGTTTCTCTTTGTCCTAGGTTTCAATTCGTTCCATAAAGGTAGACGGTTTTCTCCATCATCCAATAACTAGTCGTGTCGACACAACTGAGATATCTTAACGATCGCATAAACATACCATTCAAGCAAACAAATCCCAATTCCATAAAGGTACTGTACATTAAACTGTAAAAATAAAATAAAAATAAAAAATATGTGGGTAACGCGCATATATTAAAGGATATTGAAATAAAAATGTAAGTCTGCTGTTTGTAAAACCATCCCAGTTAATGTTTCATTTAAGGATTGAATGTCACTTTGAATGCTGTCATCGAGGTATGACTGCATCAGCTCACGTTCAAAGTAAGTGAATCGCGAAGCGATTCATGTTAACTTTGAACGTGAGCTGATGCAGTCATACCTCGATGACAGCATTCAAAGTGACATTCAATCCTTATGTTTACATTATTTTCACCCACAAAAAGGTATTATTAATTTTCCGAAAGTCGGTGTATTAATGTGGTTGGAACACTTAAAGCGAGATAACTCTTATTGTAGAACCATATAAAGAGAACAGCCATGTTGATTTGTCTCGTTGCTTGGCGATCGTAAAATATAGTTCCGTAAAACACATTTGAAAATTAAATTCGATTTCTCCTTTTTTCACTAAACAATAATCTGTTTGGTAAGATATTACCATGAATATAATTATTTAGTCGAATAACAAACAGTTGTTCATAATTTAAATGTGGTGTCCTCGGACTCACTAATTTTTTCACTTTCGCCATGGGAAATGGTCATTAATCATTAAAAAATTATTTTGATATAAAAAGACAACAAATATTGGTTTTTATTATTCTTTTTTATTTTCAAATCATTTTTAAAATTGGTGCAGTATAACAAATTTCTACGTTTGTTACCGTTCGTAAAGAGCGTCCCTGCAGTCGCCGGATAGATTTATGAATGAACCCGCAGGAAATTATGAATGAATAAGTAGTTCCTTGGTGGTATGTATTCCTCTGCTGTACATCGAAAGCGGATTGGCTGAAGATATTAACTTGCGTATCGCTTTACACAGAGCGCGCGACACACTGCTGTCATCGAAAAATTAACGCAATGGTTCCAAAGAGATTCATATAAGGCAATGCATTTGTAATGTAAACATTGGTGAGTATATTGTTTAATATCGGGCGGTTCCACTGTAATATATCAGTAATACAAACAATCATTTATTATTAAAAAGCCTATAATTGCATTTTCAAGTAAATGCAAATAGATATTGTGTAATATTAATGAGAAATGTGGTTAAAAAGTTTTTAAAATAGTCACATCTGAGTAGACCTAAATGGACTATTGATATATTTATAATGTAGACCAAATACCCAATACACAAGACGATTTAAAATTTAATTGATCTGTTAAAACATCAGTAACATCTGAGAAATATTACACCGATATCACCTACATAATCCATCAATCATCTAGCTACACCATCACTCTCTGTCTCCTTGCAAGATATGATAAATTATAAATATGATTTAGGATAATTTTACTTTTCGTATTTCCTTGTATGCACATAATAGCTAAAGTTCAGACCTGTCGAAAATTTTAACACCGGATGCACAGTTAATATACGTCTCGATTTAAATGAAATATTCTTCACTGGGTTAAACACCATTACTCATCTCAACTATCAACTCGTTATCTATATCCAACAGCTTTCGGTAGCTGCTATTTATCCCTCGGCAGGTTTTCTGTCACTAGCTTCCTATATTTTGGCCACGCAGCAGCTAAGCTTCGGCTCCATTCCGTTACCTCAGTGTTAAACTTTTGACAGGCCTCTACTGTATATGTAAACACAATATCATTTCAGTACAGTCTATATGGCAATCGTCTTGATTTGGTACTTCAGTTTAAATGTTGTATTGGTTTTGATTTTTACCAACAGAAAGCAGCACTTCTATACATCCATCCATAGTTGTGACAGGTATTGTGCGGACACGATTTTACATGAAATATTGTTTCCAATATATCCCGGAAAACTTAGCGAGGGGTATAAAAAAGGGAGTTTTAAAATTTCCAATTTATTGTAGAACAAAGAAAATTAATCAGTAAATAAACAACACTGTTGAAACCAATTTTCTTTCAGATTCCCATCCACATACATTTTCTAGCGTTTTATAGCGACATGCTTTATAAACAAATTGCATTTTCTTTGTTGCTAGTTGTAGAAGGTATAGTTTAAATATAAATTTAGTACTTCAACACTTTAGAAACCCTTTTACATTCATTCGAACTGATTTGATAAAATAAGCACACTATTCAAAACACTTTTATTAAATTTAATATTTTCCTCTATATTTTGTTTAGCATAAAATGTTCTTTATTTGAAAATTGAAGGATTAAAAAATGGGATGTTATGTTGATAAATTGGAATACAGTTTACATCAGTTCTATACTGCTTTTATTAGCTTAGGTTCATTTTCAATGTTGCTTTTGATTTGATTTACAAGCCCGATACTTGAAATATTTGTAATACTATTTATAGTGCTAAATCGTTCATAAATTACACAATTCTTATCACAAATTAAATAAAATTACTACCTTTCAAGAACATTCGGACGAACAAACAGGTAGCTCTTTCAGGCGTGGCTGTTCATAAATTACTCGACTATCACACTCATTGCAAACTAATGAGTTGACTTCATTACAATCTAATGAGTTGACTTCATTACAAACTAATGAGTTGACTTCATTACAATCTAATGAGTTGACTTCATTGCAAACTAATGAGTTGACTTCATTACAATCTAATGAGTTGACTTCATTGCAAACTAATGAGTTGACTTCATTACAAACTAATTAGTTGACTTTTAAAAGGGTAAAACATTAACACTAGCATTCTGCTTAAAGTAAAATTACCAGATTGAACAAATTAATCTACCTTACCCTAGTTTTTAAAACCAGTGAAACTTTAAAACTATCATTTTGCTAAAGGTAATATCACCAAAATGAACATATGAATCGACCACTACCCCACGTAAAGATTTACTATCATTTTAATTTGCTTAAAGTAAAATTACCAAAAAAGGAACAAATGAATTAAATATTAGCCCCGGAATTTAATACTTAAACATTAGATACAATTTTTGCTTAAGGTAAAATAAAAAAGAAATAGTTTTCGTTTTAACCTTTGTACCTCGACGTCTCAAATAAAAGTGGACTGTTCTTAATTTGCACGTAAATTACTAAATGCACATTAAACTCCATAAAACATCATTTATATGTCACTAGGTGTTAAGAGTGCACTGACATATCATTAAATATACCCACAGTGTGTCAAAAAGATGTATGAAAGATGCAGCTGGGCAGTAACTAGAACACTCCGCAATTTGGAAGGAGAAAAGAAAGTATGAGTGCAATAGGGTGAAGTTTTATGCCTCACTCAGTCAAGATTGTCCTACTTATATCTAGGCTTGGTCGGGGATTGATGGTGGAGGAAACTGGAGTGGTTGGAGAAAACCATCGACGAGCGAATTGGCACATATTCTCATACAAGAATATGCCCGAGCATTAAAACCTAGACAGACACTGTGGTACATAAACGAATGCTTTGAACTACTTGGTTACCTAAGACCTGAGAAATACATGTCTTATTTATGGAACTGATAAACAAGAGTTTGGGTACCTAGTATATAACAGTGTGTTTGGTGGTTTTTTTTTAATCTCGAATCCGTGTCACCTTCAAGAATGGCAGACGACACGATAGGGGCCAATACGACGCCGGCGCCTTGTAACAACTCGTTATGAAGTCAAGACTTCATTAGGCGTTGAAACCCATAAGAAGTTGCTACAGTGCCACCAGTGGTTTCCGCATGACAACTATGTATTATTGCTCGGATTTTGACGAAATATGGTCAGTGCATTGATTGTTAAAATACCTCTGGTTTAAAAGTTTGAAGTTTGAAATAACCTGAAATATAATATGTCGATAGTTGCAGGTGTAGAAGTCCTGCAATAATTAATAGATTTGATAGCACCTAATGTGTTTATTGTCGACCAATCCGGTTTTAATCAGGTTCACGTGTGACAAATTCCGCGGCTAATTAGTAAACTGTATAATCCGAGTGGTCAAGTGGCTGGGCGATAGGATTTGAAATATTGATCAAATTTTGACGAAACTTGACGACTCTGTTTATTATTTACATGTTTCGCATATGTTCGACGTGCGAAAAATCCTTATATATAATTAATCAGCGTTCTGCAGGCTGATTATTTGATGACTTCCGGGTGTTAACTATTGTAACATTGATTTGTTTGAGTGTTATTTTGTCAATGTGTGTAACATTGATTTGTTTGAGTGTTACTTTGTCAATGTGTGTAACATTGATTTGTTTGAGTGTTACTTTGTCAATGTGTGTAACATTGATTTGTTTGAGTGTTACTTTGTCAATGTGTGTAACATTGATTTGTTTGAGTGTTACTTTGTCAATGTGTGTAACATTGATTTGTTTGAGTGTTACTTTGTCAATGTGTGTAACATTGATTTGTTTGAGTGTTACTTTGTCAATGTGTGTAACATTGATTTGTTTGAGTGTTACTTTGTCAATGTGTGTAACATTGATTTGTTTGAGTGTTACTTTGTCAATGTGTGCAACATTGATTTGTTTGAGTGTTACTTTGTCAATGTGTGTAACATTGATTTGTTTGAGTGTTACTTTGTCAATGTGTGTAACATTGATTTGTTTGAGTGTTACTTTGTCAATGTGTCATATACCATTTTTTTAATGTATTTTATGATTAAATTCAAAAAATGGTATATGGCAAATGTGTTGATTATCAAATTTCATTGATTAGGTTTGGTTTATGATAAATTAAGCATACAACTATCTGCTTGATTGATGATTAATATTTATTCCTGATGTAACTATTGGTTTCGACACAACTTGGTTGGTAAATTTATTATTTAGGAACCTTGTTCAAGTTAGATTCTGATTGGTTGACGGTTTCCAGATGATAACTTGTAGTTTTTATTTGGTATATATCATATAACTACAGTATTGGTTGTAAAATAAGTGAGTTAGGGACCTACTTGGTACCTAAACTACACAACTGAAAAAAAATCCCATTATATCCAGTGCCAGTCTGACGTAGGAGGATTTATAACAAGGTGTATCTTTTTCAGTTTATTGTGCCGGTTGCAGTGCATATTGCCAAGTACGTCTTTGAATTGTATATGGTTACTGTTCTAGTAATACTACTAGTAAATAGGTTGTTCTATAGAAGCCATGTACCACCATCGCGTGGGTAACATTCACGTGATCATATTTACCCGGCGTGCTTTAGTAGAAAAAAGATTTAAATTTGACGCGATTCCAATGAATCAGTTATAAAAAAATCCATTTTATTTAAACTGGAACGTGATCAGTTGATCGATTTAAAGGGGAACTTAAGGTTTAGTTTTCGTTCTGACATTTCTTAATATAAATTTAAAGCTTTACACAGGTGAGAATACTTGAAGAACATTTAACCTGGCACTCAAATTTACCTCTCATTCATTAATGAATCGTGATAGACACAGGAAAAATGTAGGCGTTTTACTGATAACGCTGTACAAGGTCCAATTTACTTCTAGATAAAATAAATGCTAGGGTAAAATGTAGGCCTTGACCTACAACGCATTTAGTGCAAATTTTATCTCGAAAATAGGAAATTGATTTCGTAGATTGGAAATTGTCCGGATTTCCTTTCGAGTATAAATTAATATGCCAAAGGAAATTTAAACTCAGGATGCCCTCCCTCTGCCACTTTACCATATGTATACCTGCCATTTACACTAAGCTCTGTAGAATGCGCTACATCTGTTATGTAATTAAGCTTCCACAGTAAAGTGTTTTAGATATACAGCCGGTGTAGATTCGATCATTATGTAAACGGGCATTCCATTGAAATTCAAAATAAATATGAGGTTATATAAGGGGGTTGTGAATATCAACAATATTAATAATGACAGTTTATTCTATTGCGTAGAGTGGAGTCTTGGAGAGAAATATTTCGATTGAATAAAAAACTAGAGGCTCCCAGGAGCCTGTATAGTTCACCTAGGTAGAGTTGTTGCAGAATGAAAATCAACAGATTGTCTTATGTTTAAATAAATGCTTGAAATTTATTACACAATGTTTATTTCTATCACAAAATTTCAATATTATTTCCTTTCAAAACTAAACCATATTTCAAAATTTTGAGACAATACATACCAAGTATTAACAACTTTTCATGTATAATACCTGAGAAATTTTCCTTATCCAAAAACTGGTCAATGGACCATGAAATGAAGGTCAAGGACAAAAGCCATAAGGCAGTCTGACTGATGTACTATGGTGGCCACCTTGGATTACGTGCGAACATGTCGGACACAATATTTCAGGTAGACCACACTATTGTCACAAAGTTTGGTTGCAATTGGCCAAGTGGTTTCACAGGAGTTGATTTTTAAATGCAGATGTTATTTTAAAATATAAAAGATAAAATGTAAAGACCCAATGACTATTGTGGCCGAGTTTGGTTCCAATTGACTCAGTAGTTTCAGAGAAAAATATGTTTGAACGTATTTTCCCATAGGGTCCAATGTTAAAATATGTTCTCCACTGACGGCCATCTTGGATTTTGTGTGACCCTCTAAAACACCAATGTTGTAGGGGGCCACCTAAAGACTATTGTGGCCAAGTTTGGTTTCAATTGGCTTAGGGGTTTTAGAGAAAAAGTTCTTTGAAATTGTTCCCATAAGGTCCAATGTTAACCTATGTTTCCCGTTGGCAGCTATCTTAGATTAGGTGCAGACTTTAAAAAAAACACCACCCAAAGACTATTGTGGCCAAGTTTGGTTCCAATTGGCTTAGGGTTTTAGAGAAAAAGATCTTTGAAATTGTTCCCATAGGGTCCAATGTTAACCTATGTTCACCGTTGGCGGCCATCTTGGATCTGGTGCAGACTTAAAAACACCGGTTTCAGAAGGTACCATCTAAGGACTACTATGACCATGTTTGGTTCCAATTGCCTCAGTAGTTTCAGAGAAAAATATCTTTGAACGTATTTTCCCATAAGGTCCAATATTAAAATATGTTCTCCGCTGGCGGCCATCTTGAATTTGGTTCGGCCCTAAAAACCCTAATGTTGAAGGGGGCCATTTAAAGACTATTGTGGCCAAGTTTGTTTCCCATTGGCTAAAGGGTTTTAGAGAAAAAAATCTTTGATATTGTTCCCATAGGGTCCAATGTTAACCTATGTTCCCCGCTGGCCGCCATCTTGGATTAGTGGAGACTTAATAAAAAAACCGGTTTCAAAAAGGTACCATCTAAGGACTACTGTGACCAAGTTTGGTTCCAATTAGCTCAGTAGTTTCAGAGAAAAATATCTTTGAACATATTTCCCATAGGGTCCTATGTTAATCTATGGTCCCTGCTGGCGGCCATCTTGGATTAGGTGCGGACATGTCGGACACAATTTTTAAAGTAGACCACCCAAGGACTGTTGTGACAAAGTTTGGTTGCAAATGGCCCAGCGGTTTCTGAGGAGTTGATCTTTAACGACGGACGGACGATAGACGACGACGACGACGACGGACGCAAAGTGATGGCAAAAGCTCACATGGCCTTGTAGGCCAGGTGAGCTAAAAATGAAGTGCAAAATTTAGTTGTTTAATAAATACGTATACGTTTACTTTGCTTTTAGAATTTGAACTTGGATACTGATTGGACACATTTAACTATTTGATCAGATGTTTCCGAAGAGAGCATCTTCTGCCTCACAACTTACCTATTTAAGAACAATTAGGTTGGCTAATGAGTTAACTTCATTGCAAACTAATGACTTGACTTCATTGCAAACTAATGAGTCGACTTCATTTCAAACTAATGAGTTGACTTCATTACAAACTTATGAGTTGACTTCATTACAAACTAATGAGTTGACTTCATTTCAAACTAATGAGTTGACTTCATTACAAACTTATGAGTTGACTTCATTACAAACTAATGAGTTGACTTCATTGCAAACTAATGAGTTGACTTCATTACAAACTAATGAGTTGACTTCATTACAAACTAATGAGTTGACGTCA
Source organism: Anadara kagoshimensis (assembly GCA_021292105.1). Classification (NCBI taxonomy): domain Eukaryota; kingdom Metazoa; phylum Mollusca; class Bivalvia; order Arcoida; family Arcidae; genus Anadara; species Anadara kagoshimensis. The sequence continues at coordinate 58,937,413 of CM037862.1, forward strand.
TTGCAAACTAATGAGTTGACTTGATTGCAAACTAATGAGTTGACTTCATTACAAACTAATGAGTTGACTTGATTGCAAACTAATGAGTTGACTTCATTACAAACTAATGAGTTGACTTCATTGCAAACTAATGAGTTGACTTCATTGCAAACTAACGAGTTGACTTCATTACAAACTAATGAGTTGACTTCATTGCAAACTAATGAGTTGACTTTATTGCAAACTAATGAGTTGACTTCATTGCAATCTAATGAGTTGACTTCATTGCAAACTAATGAGTTGACTTCATTGCAATCTAATGAGTTGACTTCAATTGCAAACTAATGAGTTGACTTCATTACAATCTAATCAGTTGACTTCAATTGCAAACTAATGAGTTGACTTTATTGCAAACTAATGAGTTGACTTCATTGCAAACTAATGAGTTGACTTCATTGCAATCTAATGAGTTGACTTCATTGCAAACTAATGAGTTGACTTCATTGCAATCTAATGAGTTGACTTCATTGCAAACTAATGAGTTGACTTCAATGCAAACTAATGAGTTGACTTCATTACAAACTAATAAATTGACTTCATGAGTTGACTTCATTGCAATCTAATGAGTTGACTTCATTGCAAACTAATGAGTTGACTTCATTGCAATCTAATGAGTTGACTTCATTGCAAACTAATGAGTTGACTTCATTGCAAACTAATGAGTTGACTTCATTGCAAACTAATGAGTTGACTTCATTGCAAACTAATGAGTTGACTTCATTGCAATCTAATGAGTTGACTTCATTGCAAACTAATGAGTTGACTTCATTGCAATCTAATAAGTTGACTTCATTACAATCTAACGAGTTGACTTCAATTGCAAACTAATGAGTTGACTTCATTGCAAACTAATGAGTTGACTTCATTGCAAACTAATGAGTTGACTTTATTACAAACTAATGAGTTGACTTCATTGCAAACTAATGAGTTGACTTCATTACAAACTAATGAGTTGACTTCATTGCAAACTAATGAGTTGACTTCATTGCAAACTAATGAGTTGACTTCATTGCAAACTAATGAGTTGACTTCATTACAATCTAATGCGTTGACTTCAATTGCAAACTAATGAGTTGACTTCATTTCAAACTAATGAGTTGAATTCATTACAAACTTATGAGTTGACTTCATTACAAACTAATGAGTTGACTTCATTTCAAACTAATGAGTTGACTTCATTACAAACTTATGAGTTGACTTCATTACAAACTAATGAGTTGACTTGATTGCAAACTAATGAGTTGACTTCATTACAAACTAATGAGTTGACTTGATTGCAAACTAATGAGTTGACTTCATTACAAACTAATGAGTTGACTTCATTGCAAACTAATGAGTTGACTTCATTGCAAACTAACGAGTTGACTTCATTACAAACTAATGAGTTGACTTCATTGCAAACTAATGAGTTGACTTTTTTGCAAACTAATGAGTTGACTTTATTGCAAACTAATGAGTTGACTTCATTGCAAACTAATGAGTTGACTTCATTGCAAACTAATGAGTTGACTTCATTGCAATCTAATGAGTTGACTTCATTGCAATCTAATGAGTTGACTTCATTGCAAACTAATGAGTTGACTTCATTACAATCTAATCAGTTGACTTCAATTGCAAACTAATGAGTTGACTTTATTGCAAACTAATGAGTTGACTTCATTGCAAACTAATGAGTTGACTTCATTGCAAACTAATGAGTTGACTTCATTACAAACTAATGAGTTGACTTCGTTGCAATCTAATGAGTTGACTGGATTGCAAACTAATGAGTTGACTTCATTGCAATCTAATGAGTTGACTTGATTGCAAACTAATGAGTTGACTTCATTACAATCTAATGAGTTGACTTCAATTGCAAACTAATGAGTTGACTTCATTGCAAACTAATGAGTTGACTTCATTGCAATCTAATGAGTTGACTTCATTGCAATCTAATGAGTTGACTTCATTGCAAACTAATGAGTTGACTTCATTGCAATCTAATGAGTTGACTTCATTACAAACTAATGAGTTGACTTCATTACAAACTAATGAGTTAACTTCATTACAAACTAATGAGTTGACTTCAATGCAAACTAATGAGTTGACTTCATTACAAACTAATGAGTTGACTTCATTACAAACTAATGAGTTGACTTCAATGCAAACTAATGAGTTGACTTCATTGCAAACTAATGAGTTGACTTCATTGCAAACTAATGAGTTGAGTTCATTGCAAACTAGTGTCATCGAGGTTTTAGTGTTTATAAATTATCTTTATTGTGATGCAATATAAAGGCCAGCAATAGGTAGCTATATAATTTTTATAACGTTTTCTTTATTTGGTAAAGAATCTTTGAATGCTCAACAATCTGTATTGAGCTGTATGTCCCATGCCTATTGGAACATATCATATACCTCGATTTACACAATACAAAATATACAAACCTAATGTTCTTGTAATTGCACTGCTGTTGTTTTACACCAAAGATATTTTTGACTAGTACCTTGGTGTATGCTTTTTGGTAGAGGTAATTGGTAGCTAAATAAAACAGAAGTATATATGATGCTCCATCTGGTTTGGTTCCCCCCAACGGTTTTAAATAAAGTATTTACATTACTGCTAACTATAGAAATGCCAATACCCAAGGTTGGTATTCTAGGACGGTCGTATATATTTTCGGTTCTCCGGTCATGCACTAAAAGATTTTTTAAAAAGTGTACATAGTTACTGAACTCTATCCAAAAGATTACAAAAACGAATATCTTGCATATTCTTCATACGAGAGGTCATTCGACTGTAATGTATTGCACTATCTACGTACGTGTTATTTGAGATAGCAGGAAAGATAACAAGTTAATATGTGATATAACGAAATTTAATCAGTTTTACCCTTAAATACAACATGTACTGATTTGATGTTAATATTGGGTTGGTTGGTAAGGTTTCTTCTTTTTTGTAAAACAGATTTTACAATTATTAACAATATATATGGACTTTTTAAAATGTTTTCAAATTTTCAGGTATGAATAAAGAATATCAATTTTTATGGTCCGTCCAAAAGGTGTAAAACCATACCCCAGATCATTCGATTATATTTTTCTAAAAAGATGATATGTCAGGACATTTCACTTTGGCTACTTATACTTTGATACTGTATTGCTTGCTTAAATTATGATTTACTGAATGGAAACAAAACGTGATACCACAAAGTCAAACAAATATTAAAAAGGTGAAACTGACAAATTGTAATTTATTTTGGGAGTCCTTAATTACTATGCGACCTTTTAGTACTAGTACTTTAATTTAACATGCCGGGTTTGTTGGTTATATGGCAAAATTTAAAACGATTCTGAAAAGTTGAAAACCTTTGAAATTTTAATTTATTCTAATTTCAGTTCTAGTATGTGTAGGATAGATCATGAATATTTACCTTAAGACATGTTAGATAAACAAATGATGTGGAGGATGGTAATATTAGTATGACAACAAAAAGGAACGTCTTTATCTATCATTTACACCAACAGTCATGACCACAATATCCTCTCCGGTGTTATATCTTATACATGAAGTCATTACCACAGGGGGGATTGACAAAACCTGGGTCAACAAAACCTGGATCATTGTTCACAGTATTAATTTCCATCAGGTGAATGTGCTAACAGTCATAATTGGAATGGTTTTTGTGCTTGGATTTTACTTTTTTTTATTAAAGACAACTGGTAGTTGTAATCACAGTATCTGCAGTAAACACCTGTTAAATAAACCACAGACTGTATATCAAAATATATCACCAAACGGGTGTGTTTAAAATCAAGCCTGGGTCTTTCCAGCTGTACCCGTCTGTAACCAACCAATTGCAATGGTAACCGTTTTGTCTTAATTCATTTGTTTATTGTTTCGTGGTCTTGGTTACATTGGTTGTAGCTAAGTCATTTGTGTTCAGCTACATATAGCTTGATTAAAAATAATACGTTTTTCGGTTTTTTTTCTGCCATCTTAATGTAGCAATGACTGATCGAGATTACAATAAAACAAACATACTAACCCATGTCCGAATTACAATCTAGAAGCAAAGTAAAAACTTTGGAACTGCCAAGTCAGGTTAGACATGTGAATTTCCACCAGCGATGTGAGGCCAGGTGCTTCGGAAGGGTAAGTGCCTCCTGGAAAAATCATAAGTTGTACCACGTAACTAAAAGTTTACCAATGGAATGGCCGTAACAAAATTTGGACATATTTTGTTCACAAAAAGGCATCGACAGCATAAGTTATGAAATATAGGTAAATAACATTGATCTCACGATACGCTTGACCTATGTTTTATATATTATAGTCAAGTACAATCATGTATAGGTAACACATGTGTTATTTCGTCTCATCATTGGAGACAAACATTGTTTATGTAATAAGATGTGGTTCCTAACACTCCCCGTGTATTTTGTGTCTGGCAATACCTAACAAAAGGTCCAACAGACATGTTGATGTTGTTTGCCTTTCTCTTTGTAAACACATTTACCGTATTTTATAGACATTGGAATGCCTTTAGTTTTGTAGATTAGACAAGTTATTTCATAAGCATATAATAGTGTATTTTTGTTATAGCAATGATGATTGTTTCGTGAGCTAGATTGGCTCCACTTTTAAGTGTAAAAAACATAACTTCTGCTGGTATTTAAACACAAAAAAAACCATAAATGTTATTTTTCTAAGCCAGCTAGACCAGACAACATCGGGCCATATTTTTAAGTATGCCATGCTGTGTAATATTGGTTGTAAACCTACACTTGATTATCATATCAGCTTATTTGAGGAGTGTCTTTAACTAGTTCAGAATTCGTGACACGTGCATGATATATTGATCAGTAAACCGCAAACTTGAACGAGGACGTAATAAACCACAAATCAAAAAAACCCAAACTGTAAAAATCTTCAAGTATTATCATGTTACCTAGAAACACAACTATTCCGGATAAAAATAGACTCGTCATAAGAGGATGACAAGGCAATTTGTTTATCTCCTATTAGAATCTACATTTACTCAAAACGAAAGCAAATACATTAGACATTATATTTATTCAATGGAAGTTTTAACATTGTTTCGTCACAAGGACAGATCCATTACTTTTTCAAAAAATGTAATAAAAAGAAGTATTTAAATGTGAATGAGTACAAAACCACAAATATAAGAAACAGTTGACGTTGAAAAAAAGAGAATTGTAAAAGTCATAACATGATAACCATCGAGAGGGAGAGAGAGAAAGAGAGATTGGTTGGTTGGTTGAATGTTGCTTAACGTCGCATCAGCAATTTTTCAGCTATTCGCGACGAGAACTATTTAATTAATCTCTATGGATTAATCTATGAACAATTTTGTGTATGCATGTGAAGTGCGAGTGTGCTGTATGGTCTGCCTTGTACTAGCGCGCACTCAGGGCGACTTTACCGTGCTAGCTCACAGTCAGTACACCGCAGACAAGCGTACCACTCCCCCAGTCCATTATACTGATACCAGGTGAATCAGTAAAGGCCAACGGCAAGGAAAATTCACTTTCCCACATGTGGTCCGAGCGGGACTCGAACTCACAGCGGTGAGAGACCCTGGATTTGAAGACTGACGTCTTATCCATTAGGCCACCGCGCCCTCGAGAAAGAGAGAGAAATAATAACCACCAACACTAGAGGGTTTACCGTGATAATTGCTAAATTCTGGAATAGTTAGACACTATCCGTAATTTTGCGAAAAATCCGTAATAATCCGGAATAAACCAGATAAATCCGAAATAATCAGGTAAAATCCGGACACATCAGACCAAATCCGGAATAATCGGGCAAAATCAGGAATAATTCGATTATTTTTTAGGTAAATTTTCCGCAATCTAAAAAAAATCCGGCGAGTGTCTGATTATTCCGGTTAAAGACTGATTATAACGGTAAAAGTCTGATTATTCCGGCAAATGTCCAATTATTACGGTAAATCTTTTTAAATAAAATAAAAAAATATGAATTGTTTCACCGTAATAATTGGACATTTGCCGGAATAATAAACTTTTACCGTAATAATCAGTCTTTTACCGAAAAAATCAGACACTTACCGGATTTTTTAGACTCCGTAAAATTTACCGTAAAAATATTCTGATTATTCCGGATCTTGACAGATTATTTTGAATTTTGTCTGATTATTTCGGATTTTCGATTATTATTCCGGATTTTCGCTAAGATTGCGGAAAGTGTCTAAATATTCCGACATTTCGCAATTATCCAGGTAAAACCCTCTTTTAGTGAACAAAGAGAGAGAGAGAGAGCACCACTATTTGGTAGCGACTGAATTTGTGAATGAACAGAGAGAGAGAGAGAGAGAGAGAGAGAGAGAGATCCATTCATGTTTCCAATCCCGTCATGATATATAGAGTTAGAGATACTTTTTACATTTTGGGTGATTTAGATGGATGTCACGTTAACATGCCTCATGTCATCGTGTAATAATTTACTTACTTCAGTGGGCTGTATGATGACACTACTATATGACATTAATTACTAATACTAATTAACAATTCACCACTTTATCTCATCATATTACCTTACTTTTTACACTCCTGTAAGGTCAGAGGTCAAATATTCCTCACGTCAAAATATGTGGTATTTCGCACGTTTAATTATTAATGATTTCATCATGGCGATTATTGTGAAATTATTTCTTTTAACTTGTGTTGTCATGTCACGTGCTACTTTTTAATTTCTATAAAATAAAAACATTCAAAAGTAGCACATTCATTTGATTTCATAATTTTTCAAGGCACAACAGTGCCCTTTTTCAATACTTTAGGGTCACTGTTTCTTTTTTAAACTTAATTAATTAAATGAAATAACCTGGGGAATGTTTAAATAAATTTGTTTACTATCGATACCACAGAAATCTTGTAATACTCTTAAATTAAAACAAACGCATGGCTTTTCTGATTAAAAGTGAAATGTTCTCACCGGAGTCGAAATTACTGTTTATGTCTGCTTTTCAAATCCAGTTGTTCTAGTATTACGCGAGCCAGCTAAAAATTGAAGTCTTATATTAAGTTATCATTTGATTTAATTCACTAATTTGAATCACATGACGCCAAACTTAAAAGTATTCTGTACTCCCAAAGGTGTCTTCACATTTATCCAACATTTGATATTTTGATATGGGAAAAGGTAAATTTTATGTTGGCTAAATGACATCAAAGGAAAATGGAAACAATAGGTTGGCTTGGTTACTTTGAACATGAAAATTCATGCCTTTACCTTTTTGAAGATTAAATATACCTGGCTCTAGTTTCACAATAATTCTTTTATTAAGATTTTCCTTAATTTATATCTGGCAAAATTGATAAATTAATGATTTTGGTAAATTTTAAAATACCCTGGAGTTTAATTTGTGATTTTGAAGATCACATAAAGCTTTGTCAAAAATGTTTATTCTAAGTTCCAAACATTGCCAAAATTCGATAAATATAAGTAAGTTTAGGTAAATCATTGTGAAACCGGGTCCATGGTAAAATGAAAACTGAAGTTTTATTTTGAATTCTGAATTTATTTATTTATTATTGTTTTTGAATTTTTTTTAAAATAATCTTACTTACTTATTTTGGAAAAAATATCAAAAATATAATAGGAAAAAAATCAAAATAACTTTTATTTGAGAAAAATATCCAAATTATGCTCCATTTCAGAACAAAAAAAATCCAATTGGAAATTTATATAAAATATTATCAATTTTGGAAAAAAACATTGCAAGAATGGAACCTTATTGGAAAAAATCCCAAATATGCTCCATTTTGAAAAAAAAAGATATTCCAAGAACATAACCTTTATTAAGTATATTTTTTATTTTTCCATTCGGTTAAAACACCAAACAGGTGTCACATTTTTAACAGTAACATCATTTTTAAAACCATTACTTTGTAATATGTTTTAATATAATCATGAAATTCAAATGATTGGGCAATATAATCAGTTTCTCAATCAATCCAACCTCTAATCACTCCATGATGGAAAATATATGAAAGAATAAATTAATGAATAAATTAGAGAAATTCATATTTATTTGTTAAAATATTACGTTATCAAAATTTAGTTAGGTAGGGAAAAAATTATTTACTAAAAAGTGACATATTTATTTCTTATTTATTAGTGTTTGTTTTTGATTATAGTTATTTTTAATTCTCAATTAAGAATAAATATTATTATTCTTTAAATATAACTTTATTGAAATTTATTAAGGTAGGAAATAAAACTTGAATTTCTAAAATTTAACATATTTATTCAATATTAGTTAAAATTTTGGCTATTTCAAACTTTCAGTAAAATATGACATGTTATTACATACTTTTTAATTAAAGGAACTTGGAAACTAACTGATCACACTACAAGTAAATAATATATTAAATCAATGGTGCGTAAACCCAATGTTGGATAAGTGTGAATAGTGATTTTTCAAATGTTGAATCAACGTGAATGAACCCTCCCAAACGTTCTAGATTATTATTGGGGCACCGATGGCGAGATAGACAAAAACAAAACGTTTAGCTGTCTGAATAAAGATGAATTAACACTCAAATAACAGAATGAAAGCAAAAAACGCTGAACTAACGGTTTTTTAAAACACGTACTAACAATTGCCAACTAGTTACTACCAGTTTTATCCGCAAAATGATTGTAATTTGGAAAAAAATATATAGAAAAAATTTGAATGTTGTGCCAAGTTTTGCATAACATGTATTATAATTACTAGTACATGCATAATTCTCATGGGAACTGTAATTTGGTGAATGATATAAGGAACTGCGGCACAAATAATTATGTTTAAACAAATAGAAATTGAAAAACAAATAGGAATTATGAATTTTTGCCTATTCCAAATGCTGTTTACAGGGAACGCGGCATTCGCATAATAAAGGATTTTGCTTCTAGAGAATCTCCGAGTTTGCTGTGTATTGCCATGTGGAAAAAGCTAAATACACTTTTGTCCTTCAATTTTTTCATTTGAACGTCTAAAACAGTTTTGATTTGCACATTTTTCCCCCCGAGTATCACTTGATGAGGAACCTTCTAACTTAAATTCAACGAAATCAAGTTATAAATTACCATCCAAATGCAAATAGGGTCCTTAGATAAAACATTTGAGAATTACTTTTTGTTATATTTTGAAGCACCAATATTGGGTAATGCAAAAATAATAATAATAAAGTGAAATCAATCTAGTATTTGTGGAGAAATTGTCAAAAAATCCAAAACGGCCATTTAGCACAGGGTTAGTAATATTTGAAGTATTCCATTCAACTACCAATGGGATATGTTTTGATGATTATGAAACCGCATTATGTTGGATGTTTTCAAATCACATGACGTGTAAAATATGTTATTTCTCAAACAATTACTGTCAGTGTCCCATTTCGGTACAGCCGTCGTGACCCAGTAAGAACAGGGTTCAAGAGCGGTAACTCCCAAAATTTACAATGGCTAATTTCATTCAAAATTTATATATTGTGAACGTTATTTTATATAAAAAGTTTTGTTCCGTTATAATAAAATAACAATTTTCCAACAAGGTATGCGGACAGCCAGAACTGTCACCCTTCGATATTTTATATATTTACGGTAAAAAGAGCTCATTTATGCCTGCAGAGCTTTTGAATCCGTTTAACGCCTGTTTGCAACTTGCGTTTATTCTAAAAAGATTTATATATTTAAACTTCTGTTAACCCATATAGAGTCAGTCAGTTGCATCAACTACAAGATGCACGTCGAGATTGTTTCATTGTTTAAATAGTTAATTGCAAATGGAACGCAAAGTCCCTAAAAAAACAATGTATGAAAATCGTGGTTTAATTTATTTTTATTATAATTGATATTGATATTTTTATCAGTGCCTGTAACACGTCAAAATATCCGAGGCTGTTTCGGATTGGTTTCGAATTTGACGTTTTACAAGCTCAAAGGGTCCTTAGAACAATCTAAAACATAATGCAGTAAAATAATGCAAATAAAGAAAATACAGTGTTATGAAAACACGGCTTTGCAGGTTTTTTTGACAATTTCTTTACGTATACTGGATTGATTTCACTTTTATTATTATATTATTTCTCCATAAGCCAATATTGGTGCTTAAAATATAACAAAAAGTAAAATTCTCAAATATTTATCTTAGGACCCTAATTGCATTTGGATTGTAACTTATAATTGGATTTTATTCGACTTCAGGAAGATTATGATTCAAAAATTATTATAAATTGCATATCCTTTTTTTACTAACATATTATGTTATCAGCCATACCCCTATTAGTATTTAAGTGTCTTAAAGGTAATATTTGCAATCTGGGCCGATTGACCTTTTTGACCTGGAAGTGTTTAATGAGACTTTAAGTATCAGGTTTACACCTTGAACGCTATTGCAAAGTCTTAATTACTAATTTTCATTGACTTAAACCAATTTGTGCTCAATAACAGATCACTATGAATTGGATGAATTCAACAGTGATTGGTTTTAAAAGTGATTATCACAAAGTAGATCTAAACCACCAGTCTTAGGAAACTAGTACTGGTACTCAATTCATATTTTAGCAAAAGTCACCATGTGGTTATTAGTTATGTCTGACGGCCGACCAAGTCTGGTCAAGGGGAGATAATCCAACTGTGGACTTTTGAGTCATTGTTACACATAAGAGTGAAGTTATATACATGTAAACAACATTCGAATATGGTTTTGATTTTTAAATCCGTTGTTCAATTGTTCAAACACAATTTGCCTCAATTGTCAATCTCTATGACATCACCATAAAGGACTATGACGCCATTATCATTGTTCAGCATCGTTGCTATAGTCTCATGTTGATGTGCAAAACAGTAACGCCAAAATTCCTGGGTAGGAAAATGCAAAACAGAAAGAGTTTAGTGTTGAGAAGGGGTTTAAAAAAGAGAAACTACACAATGTTTAGAAAAGATTACCAACCCAGCAATGCAAATGTCTCATACACAGGTGAAGATCAACAAAATGCTGAGCTAATTGAAGATGAAGAGGCAACCAGGAACTTCGAATATCACCAGCGGTTATCCAATTTAGTGACTAGTCTCCTCGTCACCATAACAGATAACATAATTCCATACAAATTACTACCAGTGAATCTAAAAAACAAAGATGAAAATTATTATAAAAGTCGTAAAAGTGGTACAAGATGGACCAAACACTGTGTCGGTTGAAACAGACCTTAGTTACAATAGCAGGTTGCAACTTGGATATGAAGTAGGGACACAGTCCTTTGCCCCAATGGTGGAAAATGTCACCAATAAAAAAAACTTACACTCTCCATGTCATGTGTGAATAAGCTGTGTTCAAACAAGAACAAAAGAATGCAAACGAAATTTTTCCGATAACAGATCTATGGCATCTAGCGAAGGTTCTTTGTCGGTAAACAATATAAAAATGATTAACAATGCAAACATTTTGAATGTGGCATCTGTGACCAGTGATGCATGTACACAAATCAGCAAAGTTTGTAGAACTGTTGCAAAGAAACCGATATGTCATTTTACCTGTTTCATCCACAAAATGAGAAATTTTAAAAAACATGTACACTACATGCAACTTTCGTCATCAACAAACACCTTCACTCTGGATAAAATTCAGTATACTAAACAGTTGGACCTGACATTACGGAAACAAATTAAAAAAGAACTTGGTCTGATTAAAAAACGATGCAAACGCGAAAATGAATTTGTTAATTGTTCATCCTTGTGTATCAGGAATATTTTGGACTGTCTTAACAACAGGCACTCAATGTGTCATATTCTTTCTACTGTGTGTGAGGCACATAAACAAACGTACAGGCTATAATATTTTCATGTGGTAAACACCTAGTTTTCATCAACTGATAAAAATAAACTAAGACAGATATTATGCAAAGACTTTTCACATAAAATATACATCAGCTTTTTGGATTAAACACGTCAGAAAGAATGCACAACCGTCTAATGACATACCTAACAAAAAGGATGACATGGACCAGGAATTTCAATGGAATGTGTTACTCTGCTGTGCATTCTGACACTCATGGAAGGAGAGAGTCTACACTTTTACTTGCAAAGGAGGCAGGAATAAAACATACTAATAAGCCATTCGTGTCATATTAATCGAAGAGATAGCAATGCAGACTGCAATAAAAATCGTCAACAAAGCAGCAAGTTCCGAACTGAAAGATTTTTTCGGCAACTAAATAAAGTAAATCAGAAATTGTGGAGAAATCCTTTAAAAAAACAAGACTGTTTCAACCGAAATGCAGAACTTAGCCGTATGCTGTCCGCCTATTTACTTCGGTCGATACACATGTATCTTACGCAATGTCTCAATTTTTTTTAACAGCACAGTTATTTGGTGTATCTTCTACTTTCCAAAAGAGATCAATATATTGTTTATCCCAATAAGATTTTATCAGTCATACCCTTATTATTCGTATTTCAATGTTTCAGAGGTACTATTTGGAACCAGGGCCAATTGACCTGTTGAGCTGAAAGTGATTAATGAGACCAATAATGAAATTTGAGTTATCTAACTTGATGGTTTGCGTGATCCTACTATACGTCGAGAATCTCATGTAAAACTCAACTTTTCTTGTTTAATTGTAAACTTTGCATAATTCAAAACAAGCATGCAATTCCATATTTAAGTCACAACCCAAAGGCAAAGTCCAGGCAAATTTCGTTAAACACATGAACTTCACCAGGGAAGTGAAACCGAATATCATGAAAGGGTAAGCACCTTTCTAAGCTAGCTAGATAAAAATCGATAATGAAATGAATACGGAGCTATATTACGTCAAAAGTAAAAAATAATTTGATGACGGTCACAAAACTTTTCCAAGACCTTAATGAGAATATCCTTGATTAACAATGTGTTTGTAAGCAACTGTTTCAGAATTCAAATTGTTTTCCGTATTTCTTACGAATAGTACGAATAGATGGAGGAAAATCTTCAAAACCAAAATCGAATGTAATAAAAATCTACAAGTGCGTTGCCTAGCAACTAGGCCCTTCATTATGTCTAATCATTTGATGTTCTATGTAACACTGTATTCGTATTGGAATTTCAATACAACTAAAATGAAATTCTGATTAAATGCTATGCATTACACTAACCAAATGCATAGGCATCAAAGTAAAGTGTAAGGCGAACATTGTATCCTCATAAAATAACTTCTACGTAACGCAAGTTTTGTACAAAAGTTAAAACTTTTGTTTGAAAAATCGAAACGATACCAAAAATGGGTATCAATGAATAAAATAAGAAACGAACGGACCCTTAAAATTATAAAAGCAAATATTTATCCCCCAAGTCAAAATTGCCGTAAAAAGTGTCCTTCGTAACAAAATTAATGTACGGCGTCTAATAAATGTGATAATGACCGCAGGGTCGAGTTGGTGCTGAATAAAGATGGAAAGTACAGTTGATCGTAGAAGAACAATTAAAAAGAAAGAATGGAATTCAAATTAACTAGTGATAATATTATATAATGATCAGAATAAAACTCGTAAAACTTTTCATAACGTTATTTTTCCCCATTTATTTTGGCGTATTTTGTAATATCTTAGAATGTGGGTGTTCAGAAAAAAATACGTATAACAAAGCAGGCTGCTTGCAAAATGCAAATAAATTGTTGACACAGTGATATTGCAAGTATAGGCTTATCAAGGCTCTCAAAGTTTTATGGTCGTCATTACAGTATTGTTGATAACTTTGATGTCTCTGTGCCCTGAATATATTTGACGTCCCCATAATAATTCCATGTTCCTTTTACACAATTCTGAATACACACGTGGCGGGTGTAGCTTGCTAAACAGGAGGTGATTTCCCTTCCGGAGCAGCCGGCCTCACTTCCCTGGTGAAAGTTTAAGTGTCTAACCTGACTTGTTAGTTCAAAAGCTTTTACTTTGTTTCTGGATTGTGATTCGGACATGAATTAGTATGTTTGTTTTTGGATATATTTACGTACACTTAAAAATTGTTAAAAAACAAGAAGATAGGAAATCATTTTTTTTCTTCATTGGCAGCATGAAGGTTAGTGACAACCGACGTGGAGTACAAAAGATAATTCCAAATGACACCAAAGTATATTACAAACTCATGGAAGTCGATCTAGGTGATTCCATGATCTAAACATATGATCCTGATTTTCATTCCGTGAAAATGTGGAAACGGGTTCTGGTCAATTTGTTACTCAGAATTGTCGGCATGTTAATTGCGATCAAAATATCAAAATAACAGAAGACAGAGTTTAAAAAAATTAAATACATTGATCGCTTTGTATAATACATTATATGCTTGTGGTCCCCAAAGTGTTACATCGGACTTGTATCAAATGCATTTTTGGAATTTGGCTGAATCAGTGAACGGCTATTCAGTACAGATGCGTCCGCTATGACCCTACGTCAATATCCTGAGTGACTATTATGTTCATAGTTATTGATAAAAGCATTAATTGAAATCATTATTAAATTTAAATTATTTTTCATACTTACGAACTTTCACAAATCTTTTCTTTTTTAGTAAATGCTTACATTATTTATAAACTGAACCGAGAAGATGAATCGCTTCGAGTTCACTATGACATTATGTCAGGCGTTAAATGGAAATTACCAGAAGAATTCTAGGAATACCTAGTGCCTGTAACAATATCAGCTCGCCATTGTCTTAATTACATACCAGTTAATATTATCGTTTTTTAAAACGTGTTGTTCTTTCCGAAACTACTCATTACCGGTATAATATAAAGTTTTTATTTTTATGATTGTTTCGTGTCGAATTTTTGTTGAAAGAAAGTCTCCATCAAGTTTACAATTATGACGATTTAATAATCATGGATTTTACTTACATTTAGGTAGAAAACACAGACGCTGTAAGGTTTGTGAAAAGAGCCGGTTTTACTGTGAGGATTGTACTGTAGGTTTATGTGAGGGCAATTGCTTTCGTAGATACTTAGAGGTTTTATGAGGAATAGAAAATGTATACATAGAAAAAAATCATACCATGGAAAATGATTAAACTAACAGAAAACAACAATCAATATGAATACCACTGTTTTTGCATAGTCTTTACAAAATGTGTACAAACCGTCTTAAATTTTTAAGAACATAATACTCCATGCACTTTCACAGCCTTCTTCATTATCGTAATGAGATGTCCTTTAGTTTATTCTATGTTGTAAGTATTGTTGAAACATGTGGGCCGGGGACAATTAAATGTTGAAAGTGATACGGTACAATGTCAACTATAAGTATTTCTGAACAGAATATAAAATGCAATTTTAACTCTCTTGCTGCCAAAATAATATTCAATCCAACGTTTGCAGTACCAAATGGAAGTTCTCAATGCGAAATGATATGACGTCAACAACAGGTAATGACGTCAGACGCGTTTATAGTCATATGACATAATGAGATCACAATCTCTTGTATTTTTGTATACTTTACAAAAGGTTATCAGTATTACTTAGCCATTTAACCAAGAGTTGTCATTTTCATTGAAAGGACATATATGTCCGTATTGCAGGCTATCAGTCAAGTACACATGAGGGTTAATTCCGATTACGTTTTTTTATTCTAAATTTTACGGCTAAAAGTTGAAAAAATTCACAATAAATTTTCAAGATAATGGTAAATGAATAACAATATGTTCACTTTGTTTTAGGTCAATATTATAACATTGTTTAACCTAACTTGTCAGTTTCAAAGTTTTTACTTTGTTTCTAGATTTTGATTAGGACATGGATAAGTATGATTGTTTTTAACCCTTAGAGTGCCACAGTGCCTCAAAAGCGGCCCTTTGTGAACTCCTTTATGTGCCAAAGTTTGTCCGAGTGAGATTCGAATATAGGTTCAGCGCGTGCTTTGGACCACTCGGGACATAGGGTACTTTTTGGTGTAAGATAAGACAAATCGAGTTTGTGCGAGTGTTTTTGATTTGCTTTTAGGTAACAAACTAAGACAGATTGGACATTATAACAGGTATATGGGAGGAGTGGATTTAAATGACATGAAATATCTGGCATATGATGATAACAGAAAGACACTAAAATGTGGAAAAAAGTTATTTTCATGATTCATAGGATTCTGCTGAATGCTGACATTTGTTACCAACAGAATACCGATGCTAGACAGGTAGTCAGTAGGTTGGACTTTATATAAATATTGTTGAAAGCCTTGCTGAAGACCAATTCCAAGTTAGACAAACCAACAGAGACGTCACAATTAGATCTAGTGCCGTTAAACTCTGTCGAATGGAATGTGTCAGGAATTAGGCAGAAATCTTAATTATTGCATTACTTGTTATTTTTTCTTTTTTATCTTTATTACTACTGCGAATGAGTTCAAAGAGTGTTTGCTCAAAATTTTTTTGGAGATTGAATTTCGACCTGGTCTGACAGAGACTCGGAAATAAATATTTATTTTTCATTCGCCATTTTGTCGCGTGATCAATACCCCTTAACGTGTTTTGGAACGATATAAAAAAAACTTACGTCGCAAATTCCCGGATTCATTTCATTTTTGCACTAAAATGATTCATATCAAATGTTCTGTACAAACGTTACAGCTTGCAAGGCAAAGGTTGAACGTTTTGCTACTTCAACTATAGCTGATGATATCTTGATATAGTGAAAATATATTTGACTTGGACGTATACATTCATTCAGTAAATCAAAAATTAATATATTTCTCGTTTTAACATAACTTTTACTTGTTAAACCCCTGTCTTCGAAAAAATAAATTTGCTTCCAAACTTTTTTTATATTCCCGCCAAAAAATGCCTGAATTCCTACGCGGAAAACTGATTGGTTAATACGCATTGATGTCATACGGGTATATAAGTGATTAAATGCCTCTGGCATAAACAGGTTTTGTTTTGATTTTAGACTTAATATTTAAGTTTACATTTATTATTTTCCTACATGCTATAAAACAGATCTACATATAGTAATAACCCACGATCTTTTTCAGACCATATCGGTTATCCTCATAGAATAATTGCTCGAACATTTTAGTGAATTAGTCTGATAATATGCCAATACTGTTACACATTCCGTGTAAAGTATACTTATTACCACTTAAAATGGCATTTTGTGATTAGCTTTGTCTCATAAATGACCGTTGCAAGTTAATGTGATGCTATTTCAGGATCCACCCAGGAAAATTACTACTGCTTCTAGCACTCAGAAAGTACCGGTACTTTCCCCAGCACCTTTAGCTGCAGTGTCTACTCAAGTGTCTGCTGTCTCTACACTATCGTCTACAGTCATCATTGAGTACAGAGCCAGCATCTTTAAGCTCTACAGTTCCAGATAATTAAACACCGTTGACCTATGTCTCAACATCTGTTGCATTACACCAGTCTCTATGCTGTCAATGACGTTGCTGAATTCACCGGAGTTCGGTCTTCCGTCTATGACTTGAGACCGTGGCCTGATATCAGTTCTTTTATGCCTGTGGTGAGTCCCTTACCTTGTCAGCCATCTCCTGTAATATGATCTGTGTCATCTGCCGCTACAGCACGAAAGGGTCCATCTCCGCATATTACACCAGTCTCTTTGACCAGCCTCTCTTCAGTGCCAGTAACCTCCATGACCGAGTCCACTATTCAACCACCAGCTATGCCTGTCACCACTGTAATGTCTTCTTTAAACCCATCATCGGTATGTACCAGTTTGTCTGGAATTTCTTCCACCAGCTCAATATTCAGTATTTAAGATGCCTTACCAGAAACTTCTCGTGGTGGCATCGGCTTCGTCCATGACATCCGGACCTGTGTACTTCGTAGATGACCGCTTTGAGTGTCTATCATCTGACGAGGATGATCCTTCTTCTGAAGATGGAGACATCAGGATTTCGGCGATGTAGATGCTCCAGTTTGGATGCATGCCCCTCATGTTACCAGCAATGAGGGTCGAGGGACTGGGACACTGCCAACCTGGTGCAACTTTTAGAGGGTTTAACTTGGCCACCATCCAACTGGAAAACTATGTCGCCCGACAACAAATTACTGTCTCTGGAGTATGCAGCTGTTACGCTAGAATTAAGTAAGGGGGGGTCATTATCAAATTTGAGCCGTTGTGCCTTATTGGATAAATATATGTTGGCACTCCCAGGAACAGCAATGCCACCATGGGAGAAAGAGAATCAAACGGATAGACACATGAGGTACTACAACTTCTTGATCATTAAGTCCATATAAGAAACTGGGCTGACAAGAGCCGCATATCTAAATAGGAATTGTGACACTGATGATCTGGTAAATCAGCTTAACATGGAAGAATATTCGCATTAAATTATCGAAATTACATTAGACATTTCAAGACTTTTAATTCATGGATATCATGCTCTACACTATCTTCGGACTTTCCCTAAATTTCTACTTCTTTTGGAACTAAAGGATTTCTGCGTAACAATGACTCTTCTTGTAATGACCTTTGTTCTCGTGAACTGAAATAATAATAATATAACATAAGTGCAAGTTTTCTGCAACGTGTGTGAAATTTCAAGTAGTTCCAAAGTTATATGATTTGTTGAGTGTTTTCCGTAAATTCTTACCAGGATTATAATTACCAATAGATGAGTGATGATATTCATAACAATTGGAAATATACTAGTGCTGTGTAATTCAAGTGTAAATAACAAAAGTGCAAGTGTTTTGCAACATGTGTAAAATTTCTAGTAATTCCAAAGTTATAGCGAATGTTCAGCGTTTTCCGTAAATTCTTACCAGGATTATAATAACCAATGGACGAGTACTGATATTCATAACAATTGAAAATTTACTAGTGCTGTGTCATTCAAGAATTGCTGCCTTTTCATAGAGAAATTTATATTACTAATATGAGGGTTTATTATCTGTGTTGTTGGAACCTGGAGTCTGTTTATATGTGAAATTGAAAATAATTCAGTGGATTATAATGCCCCATCATGCAGACTGTGGTACTGGAATACTATTTGTATTACTTAGATATATTACTGACAAACTAATAAATGTTGTGATCATTCTAACGCTACTTAAATACCTGATATATGCACCGGATATATTGCAAGGATAAAGTAAAGATAAAGGCAAAGTAAATCTATGGGCATTGTGATATCTTTTATAATAAGAGATTTTAATATCTATATTTATTTCATTGAAACCTATAAAACATGTTACTCCAATCTGTTTTCTTTCTTCCTATCTTTCTTTTCTATGACTTGGTCTGTTTTTCTTGTATGTATATTATGAATTGAATAATGCATGAGGACGATTCCTGTATGACATGTTATTGAAATTCAATCATCAGTTCCTGTGTACCTGAAAAGTAAATGTCATGTGTATTAATTAAAGCATCGTATGAGTGCTCTACTGTTTTCGAGCAAAGTTTTATACACGTTTGAGGTGAAATAATATTTCATTATTGTTTTAAATGGTCAAATCTGAGACATCTGTATTACAGTCAAGATTATAGAACCCTAACTTACAATAGTGCCAAGTAGTCAAATATACAGACTACTTTTCAATATGCTGACATGGATTGAAATGTTTTTGATTTTCATATGATACTTTATAATTATTTTCATGGTGTAACTTGATCCAAATCCAAGTGCTAAAACTTTTTCAATTTGTTTTAAAACTAGTCAATGGGTACTATATAAATAAATTATTTTTGTCTATTTTGTTTATTGCTGTCCGAGGACGTCCAGCCTTTTAAAGGTTGGGAGTAGTGTGACGACTTACGATTCCTTACAAAGTGTATTCAAGCATAATAATATGCTGTGATATTGTGATGTGTATTGCGGAAATCGGCGATATGCTAAATATATATTTTATTGCGTTTTTATTACCGGCAGAATGGTATAACAAGTCACAATGGTTAATGTTACAGTTCGGTTTTGTACTCAAGTATTTCATAATAAATTTATTATTATTTAATGGCCACAACATCGAGATTGCGCCTCCATGTTATCAGCGTTCGTCATTTTGACATCCGTTTTAGTACTTTTGTACGGCGTTTAAAACATAATTTAACTTCGTTATTTACTTTACGGCTCATTTTAGCAGTTAATGTATTCACAGGATTTTTATTTCGCTTTCATGGATTTAATTCTATATGGAATTATAGTAATAAAATAAATACTATTGCAATAATAGCTCCATCGCGTATTAAATACATTATTTATTTACATAATAGTGTTATAAGCTAGTGTTGAAGCAGCCTATTTTTATATTTACAGGTGGTAATTTTTACCTGGTCCAACATTGTTTTAGCATTCGTTTGTGTCTGCTAGTGTGCGATCTTGAGTGCTATTTAATTTATGAAATATAAATTTAATATATTTGTCGACCTTATAGTGATTTAAGCAGAAGAGGACCTCAAACACTGGGATCAGAGACCTCTGATATTTTCCATGTTTCTGATGGACTTAGATTAGTTTGCCTCAAACCTCGAAGTGTTTATTAGTCGCCTGCTTGTGCTATTATGGCTCGTATAATTAATATAATGCACCTGTACGTCTGTCCATTATAAGACATGTCCAACCGTACGACTGACTATCTGGAATTTATATATTGGCCTACTAAGCATTTGGTGTACTTTCAATCTTACTTGCTATCAAGGATACCTGAGAAAAAGTGTAATCCTGATTAGAACAAGAGTTAACAGAACATATAAGCCTTGGATATATTTGACGTCTCATAGTTCCATGTTCCTTTCACACAATTTTGATTACACACGTGACTGGTGTAGCTAGCTAAACAGGAGGTGCTTACCCTTCCGGAGCACCCGGCCTCACTTCCCTGGTGGAAGTTCACGTGTCTAACCTAACTTGTCAGTTCCAAAGTTTTTACTTTGCTTCTGGATTGTGATTCGGAAATGGATAAGTATGTTTGTTTTTGACTTTAACCCTTTACTGGGGTTCGAACCCACAAATACTTATAACGTGCCTAACGCTTGGTTCGTTACAGTTTACTTATTATCACCTAGAATGACATTTTGTGATTAGCTTTGTCTCATGAAGGGGCATAAATGACCGTTGTAAGTTAACTTAAAGACTCATAAACATTTGGTCTGACTGAACATGCGACCAAATGTGGTCTGACTGAACATGCGACCAAATGTGCATGATATTGAAAGTTATCTTGGGTCGAACACGTTTATGAAAGACATTTTTAATTTTTTATCTAACATTTTAGCTCTACCGAATAAAAACATGAACTCCATGATTGAATTAGTGCCCAGTACGAAGGCAAAAACCATCTAGACTTAACGATACATTACAATTATGTGAAATAATTTTTTATAAAATTAAAAGTAATTGAAGGATAATAAATTATTTTGTCTTAAAAATAGCATTTGGTTTTGTATTTAAAACGGCACATGTCAGCATTACTGAAATTGATTTGAATAAGGGCAATGAAATGTTGATTTTTGTTGTGGGGTATTTATTTCCCAATTCTCCTTTGAACTAAAATATACTTATAATTATTTCCTCAAAATGATACATTAATCGGAACAGCAAGACAATGAAAATAATTATGATGTTCTGCTGGATCAATACTATAAATAATCCTTTCTATCACTGAAAACAAAATCAGTAACAGCGCATTTAGACATAATCTACCTTGTTGGTGGAGGATGAAAAACAAACAAACATCGCTGTACCACCAACCGCTTAAAATGTTATTTTGTTCGACTTAATATTGCAAACAAAGTTTAAATGGGTGGAGTGTCACTATTTACTGTAGAACTAAAAATAAATATCCTATACGTCAATGTCAAGTACCTTAGAAGAATGTCCGACTCCCAATCACCTATTAAGGTTATCCTATATACTTTCAAATTTAAAACCAGGGTTTGTTGTTGATGAATAGATGTGTTTGTGGTGGAGTGGAGTAAAGAGTTAAGGTTTTTCCCCTCATAGATTTGTAGTGAAGGACACGGGAGTGTCCGTAGAAAACTACCTTACATTCGACAAGTAGCCTGAAACGCTTTCTCGCACTAGGATGATAAGCGCGGTTGGTACCAGTTTTCTAGCCTCGGTAGTAAAAGGCGCTACAATGCGTAAAAGCCGTATGCGAGAAAGCCCTTTAGATTACTTGACCAGCCCACAAAGACTTGACTTATGTCCATCTCTTCTTGTGGAGAATTGGGTCAGATATCTTTCTCCTCCAAGAATCTCTGTTGGCATCTATTTTAGCAGCTTCACTCTATGTCCCAAATCCAAAATCCGATCTTTCGATTTAAACAGTCCTGCGCCAGGTCTCCTTCGGCCGCCCTCTTCTTCTTTCCTTCTGCTGGTGTCCATTGCAGAGCAATCCTTGGATGTTCATCTGGCTTCTGTCTTAATATGTGTCCAATCCATTTTCACCTCCGATGTTTAACAAGATTGTTTATCTTTTTTGTTTGTGTTCTTTCTGATTTGCTCATTTGTAATTTTTACAGGCCAGTATATTTTGTGGATTCTTCTGGGACATTTGTGGTTGAAAGTGTCCAATAACTTTTCATCCCAAAAAGACTAACTGCGAGCCAATAGGGTAAGAGAAAGAGAGAGAGAGAGATATCCTCATTGAATGTTGGGGTAGCTATAAATAAGTGTACAACAAATATTGTAAAACCCTGGTGAATCTTAAACATACCTTTAAAATTATAACCTTGGCAAACATTTTTGAAACCGTTTGAAGAAAAATTGAATAATACTGCGTATAACAGTGAAAACAGTGTTCGAAATTAACGCCAGTCCGTCGACCCGACGCCGATAAATTACATTTAGGACCGAGGTCATTTCTAACATACCGGTCCTGCTGACTGACAATTATTTAGACAACCCTTCATTATAAATAAAGCACAATTTACAAAACTAAAATTAAAGACTTAAAACCCGTGTCACAGTCGTATGACTTGTAAAATTAAAGCGAGAATAATAGCTTTGTAATTATTGATCTCAGCATGAACGTACCGTTTACATTTCCATTTTGGGAACGAGGTTATATATATTTACCTTCAAAGTCGTTTATGCGTTTGCATCTCATGTAAAAAATTATACACTAAAGAAAGCGTCAGTGTGATACAGAATAACGTTATGTCAGCCTAGCTGTACGGTGAACATGTGGAGATTTCTCGACGGGGTTAAACCGCCAGAACCCAAAAAACGAAAAACTGATGAAGAAAAGAGGGAAACGCAGAAACAATATGATCAAACTAAACGAGTAAGGCAGTACAATTCTAAGTGGGAATCTGAATTCTCGTGGTTATTGTATGACCAGAAGGGGAAAATGTTTTGTAGAACATGCCGAGCTATATTTGGACCACTTGGGAAAAAACCCTCTGCATCATATGCAGCAGTGCCAGAAATGTATAAGCGGTATGCTGGCGGACCTTTTGTAAGTGGGACCCAAAATTTAAAACACAGCACTTTATTAGATCATGAAAAATCTAATGGTCATAAAACGGCTCTGGGTTTTATGGAAAAACGTACAGCCAAGCCAGGCACAAGTTCTGCTGAAAAAGCTCTAGCATCTATGAACAAGGAAGTGTTTCAGAAATTGGACAAACTTTTTCGAATGGCTCATGCCATTGCAAAACATTCTAGGCCATTTAGTGATATGATCTGGATGTCAGAATTGGAACACATATTAGGTGTTGACTTGGGAAAAACGTACAACAACGATAAATCTTGCAGAAAATTCATAAACTCTATTGCCGAAACAGAAAGACTTGGTGTTGATGAAATGTTTAAATCTGCAAACTTTTTGACAGTTCTTTCAGATGGGTCAGTAGATGTATCTGTCAGAGAGAATGAAATTGTTTATGGTCGCTTTTGTAACAAAGGGAAAATTAACATTGTATTTTTAGGAATTGTATCCGTTCCTCGTGCTGATGCAAATGGAATATTTAATGCCATTCTAAAAGCCTTAAATATGACATTTTTCAACTCAAACGAGAATGAAATTTATTCAAAAATTGTGGCATATGGTAGTGATGGAGCTTCAGTTAATACAGGAGAACAGAATGGGGTTATTGCCAAGTTACGCCAAAAAATGCCAGCTGGAAACACAGTTGTTATTGTGCATTGTTTAGTTCATCGTCTTGAACTAGCTTACAAGAAAGCATTCAAAGCTATTAAACTTTATGATAAAGTTATCAGTTTATTGAGCAACTTGTATTCATTTTATCATAAAAGTGCATTACAGAGAAGCAATTTGAAAACTGCTTTCCATGCTATGAATATGTCCAGGGATATATGTTACCCGACAAGAATTGGTGGAACCAGATGGCTAGGCCACACTCTTTTAGCATTAGAAAAACTCTGGAGAGCATACCCAGCTCTTGTAATGCATCTTGGACAGGTAAAATTGAATATCTGACTTAGTAATTTTTACTTTTCTCAATTTCTCTGTAAAATCATACACATGATTCTCATGCTTTGTTTTCTTTACTTTAAGTAGGTAAAATTAATCAGGATCAATTGATGTTACAATGTAATAATAAAAATAATAACTCAAGTAATTCATATGCTAATTTATTAACTAGTTTAACCACACCACTGAAACTTAAGTTCAGTGCATGTCATGACTTTAAAGCTACTGGGCTTAATTCTTGTGTTTTTATTCGTGTTTACTTTTCCTGTTTGTGACTTGGCTTTGGCTTTCAAACTCATTTCTAAGTGTTTTTTCAGGTGCATTTAAACACCATTGTCATAGATAAACAGAGCAGAATATATAAATAATTAAAACATAAAAATGTTTTGCAGGTTAGTGAATCTAGAGAGCCCAGTAACAGTGCTGTGAAACCTAAAGCTGTTTGCATGCTAAAATTATTGAAGTCGAGAGCTGTGATTGTGTTTGGCCATTTCCTCCAAGACCTCTTAGCTGTTTTGTCCAAAGTATCAAAGGTTCTACAAGAAAGAGATAGCAGTATATATGAGAGCCACCACATCATCCACACTGCTGAATTGACCATCAAAAAGTATGCTGACAGGTGTGTTTTATATTGAAGTACTTAAATTTCACCATAAAGAAATGCAGGTACTAAATGCAGTAGTGGAATACTAATAACATATAATTTGTATATACTGTTATGTAATGATTTATCCGTGATTTTCTTTCAATTTATACCTCTCCTGGATGTCTACTAATTGAGGTTTCAGTTTCTTAGTATTTTAACTTTATGTACTCTAAATTCACATACAGTGGCTGATCATGAAAGGAAAGTAAATTAAAATTAAGAAGAGACATTTCTAAAAACATTTTAAAGATGTCCCTTTATTATAATTTTTTAAACTTTTATTTGTTCACATAGGAATGGCTACTTCTTAAATGGAGTAGTTGACTGCAACAGTTTTAAGGGGACAGAACTTACTGGTAGTCTAGATATGTTTAATGGAACAAGAAATAAGGCAGTTGATAATCTGCTTCTCTGTCTGCAAGATAGATTTAAAGATATAAGTGATGGATTGCTTAATGCAACCAAGGTTGCAGATTTGTCTACATGGCCAGTTACATTGGACAGCATGAATGGTATAAAAAGGCCTGTTCAATTTTTAACCAGTTTCAGTTTTCTCTTGGTTTTTAATTTTGTTTTGCATGAGATGGAGTTGAATTTATTGCATTCTTCATTACTGTTTGTTGCAGTTTGTATTTTGTTACAGTGTTTAAAGTTATTTCATGAATTTGTTTTATATATAGAATGAGTTAATTTGTGTATATTCAGTATGTATCATTTTTAATGTTTATTTTGAAAGTCACCTTTCAAAACATCTCACTAGAGAAAGATGTGTCTGATTATCTAATGGTCTCCTCTGGACACTACTTGCACTTCTTTAAATAATGTTCCTTAATAAGCTATCAACACAACTCATGTGACATCCAAACTTTGAAGTTGTGACTTTACAGCCAGCAGTTTTAATATTAGTCATAATATCATTTGTCTTTATTCATGTTTTCTTTTTGTGTTATAAATAGTGTATAGTATACATTTGTGTTTCAAACTCATTTCTAAAACCTAAGTGTGCTTTTTCAGATGCTTTTAACTTATTTGACATTGTATTTTATGGTGTACCCTGTATTATATACTTCCAGATTATGGTGACCAGTTTATCCAAGAGGTGGTAACACATTTTCAGTCCACTCTCCTTGAACAGAAGATAAGTTTGAGTTGTATTGACAGTGAATGGACCAGTCTTAAATCTGCCATCTATAAAGAGTATGTATTTACCATCATGTTTTAGAAAGGTTTTTCTTGATAAATGTTTTGCAGATTCATTCCGCATCTTGAACAATACATTAAACACCCATTTTGAGTGCTGGAGCCTGGAAGCAGCTTTTCTGAAATAATTTGTCTGTACTTTTTATGGTGCCCAACTCTATACTTGGTACTTTTTATCCCTTTATTATCACTAGCTGCAGTAGAATCCAAAATAATAAAATAGATATAAGTGAAATAACATGTGTATATTTATAATTCTATCATCTACAGGTTTATTGTAGATACTTCATGATCATCTTCACTATAGAAGTATAAGCACTAACATGATCTAATTCAAATCATTTTCATTTTCAGTCATGAAAGGGTGGATCAGCTTAACTGGGAACTCATCAATAAACAGTATGGTTCCAAACATGCCAACATACTGGCTGTTATTGACTTGATACTGACTCTTCCTGCAAGTAGTGCTGAATGTGAGCGGGGCTTCAGTAACATGAAAATTATAAAATCTTCATACAGAAACAGGTTGTCTGACAGTTCTCTTTCTGACTTGATGGCAGTGCAGTTGTTGTCTCATGATATTTGTCACTTTGATCCTCAGTCAGCAATCCACCACTGGAACTCTGCCTCTGTGAGATGTAGAAGACCAAATTTTCTGGGTGACAATACTACAGACAATTTAACTTTAGACTCTGAACTTGATGTTCAGCTTGATAAGGATGAAGATAGTGATCTTGAAGACAAAATAGATTCAGACCATGATGATGTAGACTATGATTCAGCTGTAGACTCTGCACCTGAACTTGAAGATGTCTGTAGTGACATTGATTGAATTTCTTTTATGTTGATTGTATATTACCAGAAAATGTGAATTCTGATTTCTGAATGAAGGGAAATTAAACACAGATTTGTAAATGTCTTTGTTGGGTTTTATTTAGGTTAGGTCTTTGTTAGATCTTAATTGTCCTGTTTTTTTGCAGGGCCAGCAATTTTTTACAAGGACTGACAACTTTTGAAAGTTGCTGGTCCTTCTGTCCACCTGAATTTTTGAGTTAGAGGGAAACACTGAGTGAAAATTTCGTAAAAATCGACCTTATATTATAATCAGAATCTGTGTTTGAAAAAAAATTGAATTTGCCTTTGAGTGCCACAGCAATTTTCGACTGACCACGGCGATTTGAAAGAAATGTCGATGACGTCGACGAAATGACGTGAGACAATCGCTATTGTGACGTTCCTGTATTGCTGAAATTCAGGTGCGCACTCCGAAAAATCTAATGTCATCGACGATTTGTATAGAATCTTTTTGCCACGTGTGTTTTTTTTAAAACTCGCCTTCCATTACCTGAGAGATTGGAGCGTAATCATAGACACTGTCAGTGACGCATATATCAGTTTCATCAAAAATCCATTTATACCGACATAATTGCAATCCGAATTCATACATGTTTTATGGGATTGCAAACATAATTAATAAAAAAAACATTCTAGTATAATTTGATCGAATGACAAGCAATGTGCTATATGGTCGTAATGATAATTGGACAGTTCTAAGTCCTGTTCAATTGCCATTGACCAATGATGAATATATCGTGACAAATAAATTAAGTATTCGACAAAGCCAAGGTTTTTTTTAAAAATTTGATTCGAAAATGTCAACGCTTTTTTTCAAATTCAATTCGGCACTGTCAACGCTTTAAAAATCCAATTCGACACGCTGTTTTGAATTCGATTCGGCACTTTCAAAGTTTTTAAATATAATTCGACACTGTCAACACTATTTTGAATTCAATTGCCACTAACTTGCAAGCATGAGGGTTAAACAAAATCAGTTTTGGATTGCGATTCGGACATGGATAAGTATGTTTGTGTTGGTTAGTTACATTTTTATATTTAGATTTCTTTCTACGTAGATTCTTATGATTGACAAATATCCCCACGCGTGCGTGTTATTATTATTATAAATGTGTACAATTTTAAAATAGGTTTCCAAATCAAATTATTTAAGCTATTAGCAATATATTTAATAAATAAATAAATAAATAAAAAGTTATGTTTATTCAAATCAGAACTTTTCATGTCGCACAGTGATGTAACATTCGTTTTCAGAATCCTTACATTGAAATTCTGTCCTCGTTTTCCCGAAAGAGTCCATTACATCAAAACAGTATTACATAAAGAATTTTGATTCCTTTTTTGCAGTTGATAATTGCAGAATTTGGACATATCTTTTATCATTTTGTTTTATCAAACTACTTAGGAAACAACACAAGTTATTACAAATGGGGAAAACGGAATTTAATTTATTATTCGGTTGTTTTCAACGTGTTCAGCTTGTGATTTCTTTACCCTAACCGACACGTCATTTTCAATATTTAACCCTCTTGCAGCCAAATTAATTTTCAAATCACCGTTGGCAGTGCCGAATTGAAGTTCACAATGCAAAATGATGTGACGTCAACAATAGATAATGGCATCAGACGCGCTTGTAGTCGTATGACATCATAATAGGGTTCGCCCCTGTACCACGTGATCAATACCTCTTAACGTTTGTGCGGAACGTTTTGGAAAACGTCAACGTCGCAGATTCCCGGAATGACGTCGTTTTCGCGGGAAAAAGTCATATTGTGCGATTCCATGTCCATTGGAAACAAGCGTTTCGCAGACACGTTAGAAGGTATCACGTGGTACAGCGGCGAACCCCATTGTAGATTATAATCTCAATGGTAAACATTTTGCATTTTTGCTTACTTTTGAAAAGGTTATGTGTCTTTTAACCCAGAGTTGTCAATTCCATTGGAGGGACATATGTGTCCGTATGGCAGGCTGTCGGTAGAGTACACATATGTCTATTTGGCAGCAAAAGGAATATTGAAGCAATTATGCGTCCAACAGCGAAAAAGTGCCAAAATTGGTCCAGAAATAAATTCAATATGACCTCAATATTGAGCAGTGTGTAGCCATAATTAGAAAAAATGCCGCGAATCATGCTAATGACGTCATGTTAATCATTGAAATTGAAATCATCAACGCACATCATGAATGGGCAGATTTTGGCACTTTGAAGGGTGTTTTTGTTGGGCCGATATATCGGCCACGGTCGGCTCGTGGCACAGAAGTGGTTAAATTGATAAAAAAGTTTTCTGTTATTGGCGCGACGTCACCCTCATCCGAGTCTCATTGGTCTACTCTATGACGTGAGTCTATCGTTTCTTACGTTAGTAAACTTTTTTGAAAGAAAGAAGAAACCCTTGTACTCTTGGTACTCACAGGGTTAGCTTCTGTGGTTTATTTTGTCGGTATTAACCTTAGCTTTACCTTTGTTGATGAGTAAGGCGTGTAATTTTCACAAATTTTTTTATCCTACTGCTTCTTCTAATCATTTTTACATGCGGACGCCGTTTTATTTGTGTGTACAGAATTTGGTGAAGTGTCAAACGTAAACGTAAATGTTTATTTGAACCTACTGACGTACTGTAAATATGTCCCCATTTTCGAAAGATAAATTGCCACTTTCATAAATATTTGATCTTTCTTTTCAATGGTGCCTGTAGCATATGATTGAATATACAAATGATTTTTTTGTTGATATAATGCTTATTTACATACTGATGAATATCAATAATGCTCCTCCTCCCCGACAAAGAAAGTGTTTCTTCAATTACTGTTGTTGTTGTTGTTACTGTTTTACCGATCAGTTAAAAGTTTCATTCTCACTTAAGTTTTTATTGACGCAGTGAGACATTCTGCGCGTTCTTTTTGTAGCAAGTAACATTCTCGCTTAAGTTTTTATTGATGCAGTGAAATACATTCTGCGCGTTCTTTTTGTAGCAAGTAACATTCTCACTTAAGTTTCTATTGATGCAGTGAAAGTCATTCTGCGCGTTCTTTTTGTAGGAAGTGTCATTCTCACTTCATTTTTCGCTAAACAGCATTGAATATACCATCGAATTTTATTTGTTGTCAGATAGGATCAGTTATAGTTACTATTATTATTGTCACTTCATCTGTATAAGTATTTCATACTTGCTTTGTTTATTCCCTACAGGAAGTTTGAAAGCAAAGCTCCAGCTTTGCGCATTGAGGTTGTTTTGTAAAAAAAATTATTCAACTTGCAATTGATCATGTCTTGTCTCGATATCAAATTACCTACTCGGTCATGCATGCAAAGGTCGCGTAACCGTGTATAAGGCATGAACAAATTAGCGGTTGAATTAGTAGTCAAAGGTTTGTCAAGTTAATCAAAATCAGAGCCTATTAAAATTAATCGACGTTTGATGTCGAAACGGTTGTGTACTTATTATCGTGCAATTGATTTTGGAAGCTACTGTCCGAGTCCGTCTGTTTGTAATAGTGAAGTTACGTTTTTATCCATAGAAAATCAAATAAATCTAAATGAAAATTGATAATATTCACTTACTTGTACCTAGTCGTAATAGCAAATCTGTATGCGCATCCGTGATTAGCATAGAATATTTCTGTATAGAGCAAAACGTTGGCACTATGGAGATAAAACATGTTGAAAAGTCGGGCAATTGGCGGACCCTGTTACGCATATTTTTTATTCAGATTTATTTGATTTTCTATGGAAAAATCAGTCGCTCATCTGCTTTCAGTTGATAAAAGTGGCCACCACGTTGGATGTGCTCACACATGGATTACTTATTATTGGTAAAATGAAATGTACAGTTATGGAAAGATGAATTAGAAATAAAACCAGATGGCATTACACTGTTACTGGATGTGGAATTTACCGATGGGGCTCAGGGAGTGTGTGACACGATTCATTTGGATGGCTACGTCCAATTTGTGTACATTTGTTTTTATTTATTTTTTTCTTATAATCTACTGTTTATTTAGCCTATTTCGGAGAAAGCAAGATCGCAAAATACGACGGGTACAAATCAATGATTCTTTTACTTAGGTTACAGACCTCAGTTGTGACTTGACACTCAAAATTAGCCAATTTTGGACTTAACACATTTAGTGTTATGCACCCATATTTCAATAATTTTGCTGAAACAACATGAATGTTGATACTTTTTCAATTCAGGAGAATTAAAACAATATTTCTATACTGTATTTATGACCCAAGTGCAAATTTTCACAATTTTGGAAAACATTTTGTTTCCATGGCAACCACACAAAAAATTGCAAAATATTACCCCCAAATAGGCCATATTCATAGAATCAGATGGTAAACAAACCTCGAACTACATACAATGGCACACATTTTCCCTGAATCCTTAAATATTCCACTTTTTCTTTGTGAAGGAAAACCAGGGTCTTGTTGGATTCATTTTTTCAGAAATTTGGGAAATGTGCCAACCATGCTAAAAGCACATGGCAATGTTTACACCCAAAATGTGGTCTTGCCATAGGAAGTGTATGGTGCGGCGGAAGTCCTTATGCCGGAAATATAGTGCTATAGTCAATCAAATCAGGTTTAAATTTTTGCAAACCTAAGAACCTCTCACCATGGCAATATTGCAAACTACTACCTATTAACAAATTTAAATGAGCATGGTCTAAGGAAAGGCATCTGGGTTTGTTTTATGCACTACTTTTGACCGTCCCACATCTGGCCTTATCACGACTGAGGTCTCATACCTTACATGAGCCGAGTCGTAACTGAAAATTTCTGTTTCGGTTCCATTCTTGCTTATATATCATTTTATGGGACAAAATATAACCTGGGTGGGTGTTTACAATGGTAATCTTTTTACGAAATGGCGGGGTTCTTTATGTTACGTAGTCATGACGAAAGAGTCGACTATATTTACGTAGGTTAGTGCAGCTCAAGAACGGATTGATTTTTGCGTAACCGGGATGACCAAAATCGATTTAACCCTCTTGCTGCCAGAGGTACCATATGTGGTCTCTACCGGCTCGCTGCCAGAGGTACCATATATGGTCTCTAAAACATGTTTCATGTACCTTCCAATAGTTTGTATATATTTCGGGAGTAAAAAGACAGTTTTGAAAAAAGTCATAAAAACGTAATATTTAAATATTTTTGCTCGAAATCAAGCGTTACATTAGTGACGTCATCGAAGTATTGATGACGTCATATCATTTTGCGTACTTGCGTTGGATGAAAAATGGATAAAGAAAGTCTTTCAGTGATTGAGAGGATACAGTGTCATCTTTACTTCGTCCTCGGATATGGCTCTCTGTCAATGAACCACAAAATTATAGTCCACGTTAAGTTATTTATTTATTTATTTATTTACTTATTTATTTATTTATTTATTTTGTCATTAACATCAACAAGAGAAACTATTAGGTATACTGCTCAAAAACTGGAAGAACATTTTGGACAAAGCACAGTAAAAAGTTGACATGTCGAGATTCTTATGTCGATTAGTCATGGTAAATATCTCGACATAAGTATATCGACATTTTGTGCTATTTATCGAAACTTTCCTTCAGATGTTATCTCGACTTGTCGTGATATTAAGTCAACATGTCGAGATAATTTTATGTCGACTGAAATTATCTGGATGTCAGAAATTACCCACCATACACTAGATTGTGCGGTGCTTGAGACTGCAAGTATAGTTCAGAGCTACTATAGGTATTTCACAATCTGTTGACAGTCAGCTGAACATCCGACAGACGTATGAATTATAAAAATTGCATCTTATCTCAAACGGAACTCCGCCGTGGGCCTATCCCAACACAGAAAACATGTGTTGCTTCAAAATTTAAGAGTAAGAGTACAGTATCAATAAAAACAAATCAATCGGCCAGAAAGTCAACAAGTATAGTACATGGTGATTTCTATCAACAAAATAAAGTATCTAAATGATTGATTGGAAGGCGGAGGTATTGGGTTCGATTCTCAAGTTTCAACTTGTCAAAATGCATAATAATAAAGTGGTTGTCAGGACCATATCTGAAGTGCGTTACTTATTCAACCTTCGATAATATGTTCCTTTAATTTGTAAAACATCCAAACAAACGATTATTATCACATTTCACAATGAATTGTCACAACAAAGTATGGTAACCTACAGTGTCTCGAAACACATTAGCTTAAATCATCAATGTAAGCACATACCATTATACAGTATATTTCATATAGACGGAAAGTACAGGGCCTGAGCAAAGTAAAGATTTCACTGTGCTGAAAATTTCGAAATATCATTTTGTAACACTATACTTTAAGCCAATGTGTTCCGAAGCACTTGGGATAACCGTACTTGGTAGTGACATTGCCTACAGAGTATTACAAAATACATACTTCGAAAGATTCAGTACAGCGAAAGCTTCACTAGAAAGCTTCACTATGCTCGAATACTTTACTCTCCGAACATATGAAATACCCCGTGTAATGATATATGTGGTTATATTGATGCTTTAAGCAAATTTGTTCCTAGGCACTGCGGATAAGCACACTTGGTAGTGACATTGCATAAGATTTAATCGAGTGTAATACATATAGTTTCTTATTCAATGTTGAATAGGTATCCTTGCCGGAATACAATTAATCTGTGTGTTTATTGTTAATACGAATTAACAATTTGAAAAATATATATTGAACATGATGTACCTGAAAATGATTTCCTAATAGTCTTTTTATAAAACATTTATTTCTTTAAAGAACTGATTACTAGTAGTTAACTTTTTTCCCAGAGGTGACTAACTTTTCTCCCACAAGTAACTGCATCTAATGTAAACTTTGACGCACGTATACGAATCATGGTGCCTCTCATCTCCTAGCTTTGGATCCAGCTTGGACTGATTCTAGTTTGCCGGGGTCGGTGGTTTTTCTCCATATTCCGGTTTCCTCCACTATCTAAAAATGACCACCTTGATATGTGTGATAGAATCTTGACTGCGACGTGAAACGCCATTACTCTAATCCAATCCACTTCAAAAGGTAACTGATTGAATCAAGCTTTTCTTTGCTTGTCTTACAAGAAGTAAGTTGCATATAATCAGTGAGTTCCGCCGCAAGATAAAATATACTCTAATTGTCTATATTTCCGGCAAGTTAAAATTAGAAAGTTTTCAAAAACTAAGATATACTCCCTCATGCAAAGTATTTCCGTAATTTGGTAAAATATGTTTTGGTCCTTTTGGGTAGCTTTTCAACATCTTCAAAATAATTTTGGTTTCATAATTTTTGTCCAAGCACTACTGATGAGGAATCCTATTCCGAAACGACCGTCTAGTGCTGTAAAATTAACACTGGTATTATATGTAATTCTATCAGAAATATTTTCACAACCTTGCACAAGCGGGCCTCCGTAAAATACTAATTCGAATATACGACAATCCACTTCGAAAATACGATGAAATTACTGCGAAAATACGAAATAACTATAGAAAAAACTTTTTTTTCGAAAATGTGATAAAACTATTGCGAATATACGATATACTATTTCGAATATACGAGATATCCTTTTTTACACATGTCATCTTACGGGTTCCGTTGAAACCTCATACCAAGGAAGAAGAATTTAGATGATGTATACTACTAAACTTACCTTTTGACTGCTCGATTTTACACTTAATTAAATATTGTAAATTATACAAAAATAAGTCTGATTAGTGAGGCAAAATCTGAATTACGATCATTCAAAGTCCTACGTGAAACATTACAACAGCATCTTCAACCCTCGAATTTATTTTAATAAAATTAATTTATAGCCTTTTTAAAACTACCTATAAGATTTAAAACACTTAAAAGAAGTTCACTAGACATTTTTGGTGGAGAAATTTTCAATTTATGATTATTTAAAATTGATGTCATAACGTTTCACTATATGAAAACAGTAGTGTTTACAAATAAAGCGATAAAAAGTGGTGATAAAATTCACACTACATATATCAGTATCAGTGGGGAAGTGCGGGGGCGTACTGACTCGGTGATCAAGCAACTTAAAGTCGCCCCGAGTGCGCGCTAGTACAAGGCAGACCATACAACACACTCGCACTTCACAAGCATACACAAAATTGTTCATAGATTAAGCCATAGAGATTATTAAAATATTTCTCGTCGCGAATAGCTGAAAAATTGCTGATGCGAGAAAGAGCGTATTAAAAATTCAACTCTATGTAATTGTTTAACATTTTTTAACGCTGGAATTATAAATTCCCTAAGATTTACTTTCTATGAAAGATCTGCAAATAATTCTGCCTATAATACTGAAAATTTCATCAAAATCGGCCGAATAATAACTTCAGAATGAATGTTTTATTGTGTATAAATTAAATACAGACAGATGCTGTTTTTTTCTGTGGTCATTTTTTGATGACGCAGTAATGATGACGTTGCGTTGACGTAATTTGAACTGTTCTGTGGCAGCAAGAGGGTTAATAAATTGAACTACCTTTCTGCATTTTCAAACTTTTGAAAAAATTTACGTAAATTCAAACTCAACCCGACCTTTGACTACCCTTCATTGTACCCCTCGCGAACCTACGTAAATAATAAATTTTTCCGTCATCATTACGTCACACGAAAGACTCCGCCATTTTGTTAAAATTTTTACCATTGTAAACACCCATCCAAAACACGTTTTGGTGCATTAAAGGGGTTATAATGCACGGATTAGATCGAAATAAGGATTATTAGCAACGACTCGGCTCATGTAAGTAAATGATTATTTGATTTTTAACCGTGTCATTCAAATCTTTGAGATATTAGCGTTATTCCTTTCTCTCCAGCCGAGTAGACG
Source organism: Anadara kagoshimensis (assembly GCA_021292105.1). Lineage (NCBI taxonomy): Eukaryota > Metazoa > Mollusca > Bivalvia > Arcoida > Arcidae > Anadara > Anadara kagoshimensis. The sequence goes on from CM037862.1 coordinate 58,973,361, forward strand.
GACACTAAGCATGTTTAAAATAAACAGAAACAACAACAAAAATATCATGTGACATTGTGTACGTGATCTCATTCATAGTGATATGTATTGCAGATGTAAACAATGAAGTAGTTCCGGTTAAATCCGCCAAAACGGGACAAGTGGGCGGAGCTATTCTAGATATTTTTTTTATTGTGGTATAAAGAAAAAAAATTATCACGTGGTCTCAATTGTTTTGTGTTGTGTTCTGTTGTATAAACAAATTTTAATTAAATTATTTCAATACATACACACGAAATCCTACAGTAATAAGAATATTTTTGATGCTTTAAATGTTAACAATATTTATACAAATTAGAAATAATTTATATTCCACGTGTTTGTCTTATTTTACTACAAAAAATTTTATCACCCGTGAGTGGGCCGTGACACCCCCCAATGGCAGTCAAGAATGTCGTTTACTGGTGGGAGGTATATCTTATAATTCCCCTCGTTTATGTTATCGGTAGAGTAAAAGCAATAATAAATATAATTTGGAGCATAATCTGTCAATTATAATGAATTTTAAAAAGAAATCTAAATAAGGTAAAAATCTCAATTGTATCGGAGATTGAGCAATGATTTTTATACGCAACATTTTCAATGGTTATGGTACAAGCGCACAGAATGAATCTTCATTCATTTTTTCAAGTGCACAAATATGCAGTCGCGTAACAAGTCCATCTTTGTGTTCTTATTTGCTTAAATAAGAAAAATTAGGACATTTTAAATTGTTCTGCTCTGAGGACCAACTTGGAAATATTTTCAAATTTCATTCTTAACGAGTTTTCATAACGTGGTCCTCTCGGGAGAAAATTGTCAATTTCTGAAAATTCGGGAAAATTAAAACTGGCCACTGCACCGCACCTATTGCTAATGGACTGCGGACACTTACTGCTCTGTTAAGTTCAGTGTGAAGTGAGGTCGCTTTATAAGCTGCACGACATGGCACATGGGTTAAAATCTCGTCCAAATATATATTTTAATTACTCTTTTTTATCCGTTTATTTTTATCTTTATAAAATATTTTTCTTAAATTTTTCCTTTTCTACAAATATATGGTTGAAAAATGAACCCCAATTCTTTCAAAACATAATCCTTATTTGCAGATTGAGCCAGGTAAAATAGTTTATACAATGAATCTGCATGAATTCTTAGTGAAGCATGATGTTCGTCATACACTGACTGATGTACTTTTCTGTATAAAGTTGTTTTTTTTTTTTAAATGAATACAGATGATAAGGTTTGTTCTATAATCTCTGTTCCTCTAGAAAAAAAGCCATTGTTGGTCACCTAGACCTTGTCTAATTATAGAATGAGAAATCCTCAGATGTGTAAAATAAATCGTTATGTCGTACAATTGATTAAGAGAAGGCAATGTAAAAATCACATATTCAAGTCGCCATTACTCTCTGGAGCCAAGGATGTTATGTTGCTCCCTCTGTTTCCAAAGAATGAACACTTACTCTAAATCTTGTAATTATTTGTCGACATTTAAAGTTTAGATTTTTGTAATAAAAAATCTTCAAAATAGATATATTTCTTGAAAAATATACAGTCTAAGATTTCTGCGTCTATTTTGTTTATTTTATCCATGGTAATATTTCCGTTTTATTTCGGTTATAAACTTGGGTCATGTTTATGAATTTTTGCCAGTTGGAAAGTATTTTGATTCATGTATAGAACCCAAATATCTACACGCAATAATTGAATAAAAATGGAGTGGCTATCATTGTTATTCTAATAATATTATGTATTAGAGGCCTCACAAACAAGAGACAATAGAAATTTGACCCATCAACCGCTTCGAATTGTTGATTTTGTATATGGCAATGTAATGGTAACTTCCTGTCTTGGTCAGACCTCGCCAATAATTTTGTGGAATATTTCGCACCAAATCAAACGAACTGTCTCCTGAGAGCTAAATAACCCCCACCCCCAATATTGACCCCTTGACCTTTGACTTGTGCACATTAATTTGGTATGCGACACGTCGTCTAATGGTGGTTTACGTTTGTTCCAAGTTTGATCAAAATCCATTCATAGACACGGAAGATATGAATCGGACACGATATTGGGACGGATATAGACAGACAGGTAGGACGATTCCTATATAGCCCCCTAAACATCGTTTGCGGCGGTATAAGTACCGGAGTGGTATATTAAAACAATAGGCTCTTACAGTTTGGAAGATATTTCAGGAATAACCAGTTTAGCCAAACTGCATATGTAGATAATTTAGCCAAACTGCATATGTAGATTATTTATAAACTTTTTCAAGTTGATTATAATTTCAATTGGCATCCTTGTTGCAGTGATTTTGCCTTGACAATTAGTTATATTTATTATTATATTTCAGCGAAAACGTTGTCTTTACATCATAACTTTTGAAAGGTAGGGAGAGTCAAGAGATTCCATCAATAACACTCCCAATAATTCTGAATAATTAGTTCCCCGTGGAAGATCACGTGTTCCAGTAACCTAATTTCACGGGTTCGAGTAACCTAATTTGTAAGTTTCAAAGTTTTTTTGTTTTTGTTTGCCAATGGATTGTGATTCAGACATGAATAAATATGTTTGTTTTTGATAATAACTTACTGGCAGGGGCGTACTTTACTACGAGACAATCGATACCACTGCCCCTCGGTAACAATCGGATCGAATTTTTATTTTGCAGAAACGCGAAGAATATAGAAAAGGATAAAAAACACCCCAGATTTTAAGGACCTATGGCACGTCTACTGTTTTGCCTCGGTTATAATTGAGTCCTATCTACACCCCTGTTATACTAAATACATAAAATAAAGCCCTAAAAATGTTCCCATTGTGCCAATCAACAACATTGCATTGATTTATATATGTACATTATCTAAATTGGTCTCATCTGTTTTATTTAACCTGCATTAATTTTTTTTTGTTTTTTAATTAAATTAAATTAAATATAGGATTATTTCTGTCTGGTTGCAGTAGGAGAACAGAATTACGAATTATGGGTGAATAAAGAATCGCAATCGCTGTTTGAAGTTCCTCCGTCCATTCCGTTCAACTCGATGAGTGGATTTAATGCATAAGGCAAATCAATCGATCGGAAGGACACATCAATATAACTAATGACGTCACGATTTATTTAATATGACGTCACCAATAACGTTGTCTATCATAACACGGTACACACATACATATGCATATTTGTTCAATATCACAAGTATCAAAATTAAAAAAAATCTATTCAGTTTTTTAATTTGTTGAAAATGAACAAAAATGTCGTTCCGGAATTAAGAGGGTTAAACATAAAATTTTGCCCAATCTGCATTATAGTACTAGTCATTACTATTTGTTACAACAAACATGGATACCCTGACCACAATTCGCACAGGAGGTTGCATTCTGTCCAGCTCTCCAAATATAGCAACAATGCAATCTAAAGTATTTTAATGTGTTCGGTAGGTAATACAATGTATATACGCAATAAGAATAAAAAAAAAGAACTGGCGAATACTTAAGAATTGACTCATTTTTTCCTGGGTCATCAAGTAATGAAACGGATTTTAAAACTAGCAAATCTGATGAACTGTAAAGCAGTTTATTTTAGATTTGCTAGTTTTAAAATCTGGTTCATTACTTGATGTCCCAGGAAAAAATGACAGTCAATTTTTATATTTACAATTTATTCTTTCTTTACGCGAGCAAAATTGCAAATTCCGTTGAATGAAATAATTTCCAATGTTTTGAAAAATAATTTTTAACGGCGGACGTGACCAAAACATGGAACAGCTGTCCAGAAACATTAAGCCCCGCCCATTTGACGTCATGTCTGGAAGAAACAAAATAGGTCATCAGTATTAGATAATATTTCAAACAAATTTTATTTCAGTCAATGACAAAAAATTACATATTTCATATTTATGTTCAAGTTACAGTTATTGAAGGTAGAGCTTGTTAAAAACCCAGACTTAATAGACGATAGAGTGCTCGACATCTGGCCTTGCGGATTGGTATTCGACTCGGGCGTATTGGTATTCATGCGCGATGTAAAAAACCGATGTTTATGCGAATCTTGAAAAAAGAAATCAAACTGGGTTCAACGTAGAAATTATTTTTCTATTGTAAATATTTTTATTTACAAATACAAAGTTAAGGACTGAAAAATGAAAGGTCTTTTCATTTTATTTTTTTAGTGACCAGTGTTTACTCGCTTCGTAAGTAGATCCTGGTTTCGAACTCCAGTACTTAAAATTAGGCAGTGTTTTTTTTTTTTTTTTTTTTTTTTTTTTTTTTGCCAACATTGCACTGAAAATTAGTTTGGCAGCAAGAGGATTAACATTGATTCTCGACAGTCTATCGAAAGGAAAGCCACGTATCTGCCATGTGTCAAAATTCGTCCGGTTACTATTTGCATATGTCCGGTATTTTGATTTCTTGAAGACTTTAATTCAAACATAATAGTACATAGACAAAATTAAATGCATCTTCACTTCCCTGCTATCTAAAAGCAGAACATGTATATTTTTCCGAGGGCTACAAAAATTCCGTACACCGGGTAGCATGTTTTTGTTAGCACTTTCAAAAATCTCAAAGAAATTTCGAGGTTCCTCCGGATTTTGAAGCGAGAGACACTTAAAACGTATTATTCAATTAATTTTTTAAAGCATAATGTAGGAACAATATAATTATGCTATCTTTCAAGGAATAACAAACAAACACATTTACCTCCGCTAGTTTTCGAGCATTACTAAGAAGTAGCACATTGGATATTTATTCCGCGTAAGGCCAAAATAGTATCTCAAAATTGGCGTAAATAAGTTACCCGAGACTTAAAAAAATGTAATTTTGATCCAGTTTTAAAACTTATTGATACGTCACTTCTGAGACTATATTTAAAAAACTCGCGTTAATCAAATGTAACCTTTGAATAATAATACTTTGCCACGTGATATTAAATATGTATGAAAGAAAAAAAAACGGAATTTTATCTGGGTTTGTAAGGGTATGAAGGTTCGCTCCTAGAAGGTCTAATTTAAGTCATTAACATTACTTAATTTTCTTCGCGTTTTCATTTGTAGACGTGCACAAAACGGATATTTCTTGAATTGACTTAAGAATTCATTTTGAGAGAAGTGAAAAATTACACCATCACGGACGTTTTAAAGAATAAAGTATTAGTTTATTGTCAGTTTAGGTGACTGCGTAAGCAGTTGCCGTCATGCACTCGCTACACGGAGTAAATGACGGGTAAAATGTTAAAAATTCCCAATAAAAATAACCACATTTAAAACGAAGTCTGAGCTTCAAATTGGTCCAAAAGAAACATTACCATTTTGAGAATGAAATGTAAACAGCTGACGAGTCGGCAATTGAAAGTGGTTCTCGTCCGCGCACTGACGTCTTGACCTGTTTATACCTCGTAAAAGTACAAGAATAACTTCCAAAAGTGAAAACTTGAGTGGGCATACTTCCCGGGTATATAAGATACAGCATATATTAAAAGGCGATCAGAATAACAAGAAGCATATTGTAACAATAAACAACATGTGTAAATCACAGAATACAGTAAACATTTTTACATCACGGCTTTAAGGCTGCCGCCAGTTTTGAAGTGTTGCACGTGGTTTGCTGTTAAACCAAACCAGAGTGATTACGGATAATAATACGCAAAATTGGCAAATGTTACAGGTTAGGAACTGATGAAAAATGGCTTTGATAAATTTTAATGGCCCAACATCCAGATTTTAATGACACTTGAACTTGTATTATAAAATTATGAAAGGCGCATGTCTAATTGCACAAATTATAGTTTCACATTAATATGAACTTACAAAGTATGTATAGGCAAGATTTGTTATACATAAGGTATTTTTACAAAGAACTGCATTAAGGAAGTAAGTAAATTTGTTGAAATTTTTATTTGTCTCCGAGACAAACTTAATCAACTGGAGTGTGAAAAAATAAATAAGATTACACTAGGTTCCGTATCTTTTCCTAGTATATTCCTCGTACCCGGTTTTGATGCTGATGTCAACAAAAAGGTTCGGGAGACAAGGCTTGGCGATACTTATGTGGACCTACGGCAATCTGTGACTTTGTTATCCCTCTTGCTGCCAAATTAATTTTAAACGCAACGTTGGCAGTGCCAAATTAAAGTTCACAATGCGAAATGATATGACGTCAACAATAGATAATGACGTCAGACGCGCTATTAATGATATGACATCATTAGTTAATTGTAGATTATAATCTAAAAAGCAAGTAATAAGTTCATAACAAAAAAATCAAGTATTTAAGAAAAACCGAACTTTGTCAAATATTCATAATAATAATGATAAATACTCATCAGTATGTTTACATTGCATTCATCACAATAGCTCCAAACGCTGTACTGACAGTTCTTATGTTTTTGATTTGTAAATTTTCTTTTTGTTATACGATCAATAATTTTTATGAAACTGAACCATGCAATTTTATGTTGATTATCTATTAAAATGTATTGATTAATTTTATTCTTATTATTGTTTCTGTTCATTCTGTTTTATTACTTTATATGTGAAAAGTGTTGTATCTTATAAAGAAATTCCACCATTCTGATATGCAGTAAGCCTCATCAAATGCCAGAACACATAGCTTGTCACATATTGGCTTTTCTTTAAGGATGTTTATCCAGCTTTTCAGCACAACAGATTCTGGTGAAGCAAACAGTACCTGCACATGTCCCTCTTTGACATCTATCATTGATAAGATATTTACATCGTATTACATTAAACAGGCAAAGTAATTATTACTTTTTTATTCTTGCCAAATCTCAATTATTTATGAATATTTCCTTTTATTTACATGCCAAAAATATATTCTCCTTCTTGAGTCTAAAAATTTACACTGAGTCCTGGATTTCAATTGGAGAATAAATTTCTAATTACCAGTACCTCAAAACATGTTAACCAAATAACTAAATTTATCTGAAATAACAGTATTGGACAAATACTCGTGTTATCTACATATTACAACTGGTTAAAAAACACAAAGATTTTCAATATTACTGTCTACAAAATTGATATCACTTAAATATAGCATTATCATCTTCGATTTTGACACACATTTCATTTGACACCAGAGAACAAATTTCATTAAATTAGGGGAAAGTCTTCCATTTGTACTCAACAAAGTTGCATACCCTAATTCTAACCTACATGTCTTGCATTCCATAAGATCTGTACAATGATAAATTTCAATTCATTTCAAATCATAATTGAAAATTTTCATTTAAAACAGGAATAAATAAATGTATTTAAAAAATCAAAACATTTAATGGATTCAACTGACATATCTTTCATGATCACAGATGATTTTATGCCATGTTGCTTCAGTATTTCAACATGATCGAGCATCAGGGCCCTAAGAGGCCTTATCACTAGTGCAGTCCTGAGCTGTCCTGTTGCCTACATATAATTGTATTAACTATCGTTGGATGTAAAAGATCGCCAGATATTTGACTTTCCATCTGTGCTTAACTGTCTTATCATAAAACTAATTATCTCTTGCTCGTCATTGAAATATTGAGAAAACTCTGAATATTTTTCACCCAAAAAGCAATAATTTAAAAAAAATGGATTGCAACTATCAGCAGAAGCCTGGTACTCATGTCTTTATAGTGTGATGGATAATACTCTATATACTTAATGAATTAATGATATAAGTGAAATAAAAAATGAACATTTTTACTCTGAAATTTCACTGTGAATGAAGGACAGTGTATTACCTCTTCTAGCATCAATGGCACCAGTGTGTAGCACATGCTTTTGCTATAACCAGTAGGGTAGGCAATAATCCAAAAACATGATTTTTTGGATAATTTTATCTATACAGAGAATTTGCTTTTCTTTTAACTCGAATTGAAAATTACATTTTTCTTTTATCTGTCCAAACAAGTGTGACACGTCCATCTTTTTATTACATTATAAGGAAATCCCGTGTTTAAAACGTCAGAGTCGCCAAAAGCTGCTACAAGCGTAAAAAAACACCGAAAACCCGATTTAGTAACATAAACATTGCCATGTGCTTTCTAAAGATAGAACTGCGAGTCCCGTGATATTTCGCCATCCAAATGAAACGCGCGATCTGATTAGTCAATGCAAATTCCAAATGTCTGACGGCCGAAAAGTTGGAGAGGCATCGGAAAAACCATGTATTTTGATTGATATCGATGGATTTTAATTTAAAGCAAGCATGGGTCGGTAGAATAATGATTTAGGAAGTGTTCCATGTTATCAGCAAGAACGAGGTAAGGAAATACTGGAAGCTATCGACGCGTTTTTGCCGTTTTCGCCAGAAATTTCACGAATTCAATAAACTGTCGGATCACAAACCTCCAAAAGATAAAAAATTAAAATGGGGGTTTAGTAGGCTGATAAGTCGGACTATACCAAACACAACGAATATACTGTCTATCAAAAACTCTTCGGTATACTAGCATTTTTGTTTGGAATCCGTATGATGCTTTACAAAATAACTATAATCCCTGTTCAGCACCAGATATTTGTATCTTGGCCCTCCAGATTTTGTAAAAGAATGACAAGTGAATAATTTCTTTAAGACGTTCTTAATTTAGAATGAGGGGATAGTGGTGTATAATGTAAAAAATCAAATGTTTTGATACTTTTTACATGAGATAAAGTATTGGAAGCAGATGGTCAAGTAATTCTTTAGGATTTTTGAGAATCCACATTTGTAGAATATACTTTTTCTAAATAAGAACGAAGACCATCTTTGACGATAGTCAAAATTTGTCTTAGAGTTACCGATAATGATCTAGTAGTACATTTAGATGAGCCTGCTATATATCTTTCCTTGTATGGATTTTTATGGAGTTAAAATATTATAAGATATACATTCAACATCAATGGCGTGGTAAGTAGTGTTACAAATGTATTATCATACTTAATAAACGTTGTATACATCTGGTTAATTATTACAAGTTTCAATATTTACAATAGAAAAATAATTTCTACGTTGAACCCAGTTTGATTTTTTTTTTCAAGATTCGCATAAACATCGGTTTTTCACATCGCGCACGAATACTAAGACTCCCGAGTGGAATACCAATCCGCAAGTCCAGATGTCGAGCACTCTATAGTCTATTAAGTCTGGTTTTTTAACAAGCGAATGGGCGGGGCTTAATGTTTTTGAACAGCTGTTCCGTGTCTAGGTCACGTCCGTCGTTAAAAAATTCTTTTTCAAAACATTGGAATTTATTTCATTCAACGGAATTTGCAATTTTGCTCTCGTAAAGAAAGAATAAATTGTAAATATAAGAATTGACGGTCATTTTTTCCTGCTTCATCAAGTAATGAACCAGATTTTAAAACTAGCAAATCTAAAACAGATTTGCTAGTTTTAAAATCGCAGTTCATTTAGATTTGCTAGTTTTAAAATCTGGTTCATTACTTGATGAACCAGGAAAAAATGACAGTCAATTCTTAAATAACTTTTAAATGCATAGACCATAAACATGCCGACTTGTAGTAGTTTGGCATTTTGTGTCGACATAAGTATAACGAACTTATTATATGTTGGTTTTAAAAAATATTTTGGTGAAAGAAACTTTTTCCTGAGATAACTGTATGTTTTACAAATAAGTAAAAATGATATTCAACTTTCACACAACCGGAATTATATATAATTCAAACTGTCATTTCTATCAAGACCTCTGTGTCTGCCCACTTCTATAATAGGGTCGTGTGTACCATGTCTAAATTGATTTATTTTAGTTTGGTCGGGGTAAACCTCCTGATATATATGTTTAAAGTTATATTTGAAAAGTTTGGGTTTACTTTACATATCACTATACCATGTTTGTAGGAAAATATCTTTCAGCCTAATATAAAAGCTTCCATAAAAATATCCCTATATCCCACTCCGTGGTTAAACCATACTTCACCAAATCCTGTAGAACATAGTCTATTTTTTAACTTTTTTAACTTTGGTAGCCCAATTTGTTTTGCCTTGATTATCTAAGTTAGGTAACATATCATAACACTTCCTAACACATATCAACAATTTTAACCAATACTTGACAAGTCTTTTAAAAGTAAATAAATATAAACGGGTAAACTTCTATCATTCTTTAACATGTCATAAACAGCATTTTTATAATATGACCCATCGAATTGTCAGAAAAAAAACCTTATCAACTTTGTAGAACACCAAACCTAAATTTCTATATAATTTGCCAGATGTATTTAGACATCCAGACAAACATACAAATCCGTGTTCCAATTCAAAATCCCAAAGCAAAGTAAAATCTTCGAAACTGACTAAGTAAAAAACATCTATTTAAATGCCCAACATCAACATTGCAAGTGTCACCATCTATATGGTCACTGCCATATTCAAGAAGTATTTAATAAATTGCTTTTTCCTACCAAATGACGCCGTTTCGAAGAAACACATCGGTGGCTATCCAAATCTTTTTTATCCCTGCATATTTTTATCGCATTTGCCCTGGTTGTTACTGTTTAATGAATAACATTTTATTAAATAACCTTGTCCTTCCAAATGAAGCCATTTAGCCATATCTTTAGAGCTCCAAGTTTAAAGTAGATTTCGCAGAAACACATTGAGGGCTTTCAAAGGTATTTTGTATCCCTGCGTATTTTGATTCAATCGGCCCTGGTAGGTGCTGTTTACTGAAAAATAGTTTGTTAAATGCTCTTGCCCTACCAAAAGAAAAAAAAATTAGACACATCTTTAGAGCTCTAAGATTTAAGCAGGTTTCGCAGAAACTCATTAGTTGCTATCAAATGTCTTAAGTATCCCTGTATATTTAGATTCAATCGGTTCTGATGGGTGCTGTTTACTGGATAATATTTTATTAAATTACCGTGTTTTACCAAAAAAAGCCATTTGGACATATCTTTAGAGCTCCAAGTTTTTAAGCAGATTTCGAGAAATACATTGGCGGCTATCAAAGTCTTTGTATCCCTGCATATCTTGATTTAATCGGTCCTGATAGGTGCTGTTTACTGAATAATATTAAGCAGATTTCGAGAAATACATTGGTGGCTATCAAAGTCTTTTTAGCCCTGCATATTTAGATTCATTTGATACTGTTTAAAAAGCCATTTGGACATATCTTTAGAGCTCCAAGTTTTAAAGTAGGTTTCGCAGAAACACATTAGTGGCTATCAAAGTATTCTGTATTCCTGCGTATTTAGAGTCAATCGGCCCTTGTAGGTGCTGTTTACTATATAATATTTTATTAAATAACCTTGTCCTACCAAATAAGGTCATTAAGACATATCTTTAGAACTCCAAATGTTTAGGCAGGTTTCGCAGAAACAAACTGGTGGCTATCAACATCTTTTATATCCCTGCTTATATTGATTCAATCGGCCCTGGTAGGTGTTGTTTACTGAATAATATTTGATTAAATTGTCTTGACCCACCAATTCAAGTCATATCTTTCTATCTCAGAGTTTTGAGATTTCGCAGACACTGTACACACAGTGATGGCTAAGAAAAGTGGAAAATAAAATTCTAGGGGTCAACTTTATAGTTTTTTAGCCGTAAGGCATCACAAATACAACATTTGTTTTATTCTTGCATCGTAAATCGCGGTTTTTCAAGATATTGGAAATTGATGGAAAAAACAGTTTGTCCTACAAGTTTTTGGAAGAAAAAAAATCTGAAAATGTATAGAGAGACATTTGGTTTAGGAAAACTTGTTCAACACTGGAACCTAACTTAACGGATTCGTCTTCTAATCAAATACAAACATGGCTGGTGCCCCGAGGATATCACAAACTCAGTAGGCAATAATTTTGTTTTATTGTCAGAAATATACTATAGTTGTCTTAATTTCCTGCAAGTTTAATTTTGAAATTTCTCAAAAACTAAGGTATACTCCCTCATGCAAAGTATTTCCTTAGCTTAATTTGGTAAAATATATTTTGGTCCTTTGGGTAGCTTTTCAACATCTTCAAAATAATTTTGGTTTCATAATTTTGGTCCGAGCACTACTGATGAGAAATTGTATTCCGAAACGGCCGTCTAGTGCTGTAAAATTAAAACTGGTATAATATGTTATACTAATACATGTCTGAATCACAATCGAGAAGCAAAGTAAAAACTTTGGAACTGACAAGTTAGGTGAGACACGTGAACTTCCACCAGGGAAGTGAGGCCGGGTGCTTCGAAAGGGTAAGGTAAGCACATCCTGTTTAGATAGCTACACCCGCCACGTGTGTAATCAAAATTGTGTGAAAGGAACATGGGCCTATGAGACGTCATATATATCCAGGGCAATCCTGGACACAGAGACATCAAACTTATCAACAATACTGTGATGACGGACGTAAAACTTTTTGAGGGCCTTGATAAGCCTAGGCTTGCAATATCTCTGAATTAACAATTCATTTGAAAGCAGCCTACTTCGTTATACAAAGTATAAAAAGTATACAAAGTCCCCGTAGTGGGAACAAGCTCTACCATAGCGTATTAAGGTAGCGACGGACAGCGGTCACGTGATTTTCAAACAATATGTTGATTAAAAGATCAAAGCCGGGAAACGGAGCGAACTTGTTTCGGATAACGGTCACGTGACTTGAAATCCTACTGAAACTTATGAATATTTGTAGATCACTTGACTTAAAAAAAACAAGAGATGGGAGTACTACTTACGTGAGATTTTTTCCTAATAAATAGCGGGTTTTATAAATAAATAAAATAAAATAAATCCAGATGTCCGATTGAAGGTACATTATCCTGCAACAAACATCGTCCGAAGGAAAAGAACCTTCACTCTGTCTCCAACATTGTAGTCTTAACACGGTAGCCTAATAACTATGCAATTGAAGAAAAATAAATTTCCATGTGGAAACATTGTCATCAGCTACTGCTGTTTTAAGGCAGGTCTTCCTGCTAGCCATGAGTGAATGAGATTCAAGTTGTAAATATGTCAATCGGCAAGATGGTTCAGGAGGATCTTGCAACTGCAATGTTTTTTTTCGAACAAATATACATGGTATAACAAAAAACTTTTCTTACAAAACATCTTTTCTGACATCACACCTGTCACTTCGCCGTAAATCCAAAAGAATCTCAAACATCTGACTGCAGGGCGATCATTGTTTTGAATAAAGCCGTGTTGACAACTTCAGAGTGACGTAACGAAATGTATACATGTGTGAAGTACTTGTCGGAGGCGCATTTGGGGAGCTTGACTGATTCAATAATATTTAAAATACACTAAGTGATGTTTCAGAGTTAAATTGGCACTGCTATTATTGAACTGAATAAATATATTATTTTTTGTTATTTTTATCTCTTTTTTTGTGTTATATTTACATAGATATTTATCGGCTTTTTGTGATATTATTGTCTACATCAGGCCTCCTTGAAGTGTTCATTCATTAAAATCCCGGCAATTTAAAACAAGTGATCGTGTATTTAATTTATTTAAACTAATAAATGCGTCAGGTCTGAGTTGTCTGATGTCTGATAAAGATGTACAAGAACTAATAATTATCAAATGAATGACATGCGGTAACTTTGATAAACAAAAACATAAGGAGTCTTTCACGTCAATGTAGGCAAGCTCACGTTGCCTCAGTAGAGAAATCAATATTACGTTCCAAATCGGAAAACGGTTCAAATACTATCCATCCCGGATTTCCCGATTTTTGCACGTTTTCCGTCACAAAAACGACATTTACTCAAAAGTTAATCCACAAAAGTATCTTCATTTTCAGATATGATATGCACCTCTATGTGTTCTTTAAAATACATCTTTTTGAAAAAAATTTATAGTCAAAAAAAAATTTAAAGCACATTTTAGCGGGTATAACTGCATTGAAAATTTGCATTTTTTAATGAAACTTTTCTATTCCATTGTCATTTAAGTCTGTTACAGGCATCAAATCACTATAATTGATGAGTTTATTTAAAAACCCCTTCATCAGACTTAATTTAATCAAAAACTTACATATTTTATCAATTATTTGCATAAAGTAATAAGTGTGTATATCAAGTGGCTGCACAACCGTTAGAACAAGACAGGGGAGACAACTTTCAAGGGGAATAACTCTTTTTTTTAACTCACAAAGTAGACTTGAATTTTTTATATATGATACAGGATATTATTATCTAAATGTATGCAAAAAATTATAAAAATCTATAGTTGAATTATTTTCCATGGCTCTGTCTGTAACCTCCTTAATTGGAAAACAAATACACCATAAGCAGGAGAAGCAGGTATATTGCTGTATAAAAAGTTGACAATAGAAAAATTGAAGTCATCACGTTTATCATAAAGTTTCAAATGTAGCCTTTCGTGTGCGTCATAATTCAGGTATAAGTCTAATTAATTAAAACATCTAAATATGAAGCAGGCCTTAAGGAATCAGTCGTGTCTTTTATTTCAAGCTCACTAGGATAGATGACATTTACATAGTCTCAAAATTTAGGATTGTTACGAGACAGAACCGCGTCCATATATATGTTTGTTGAGTTGAATGATTTAGCGAGTCTTCTCTCCAGATTTAACAAGGTTCTGCATAAATTATGCTTCAGAAGAATAAAAAGCAATGGTGCACAGTTTGTACCCATTTATATAGACTCCAAATTTAGGATTGTTAAGAGATAGAACGGCATCTGTATGTTGAGTTGAATGATTTGGTGATCTCTCCAGATTTAACAAGGTTCTGCATAAATTCTGCTTCATAAGAATAAAGAAACAAATCTGCAAACAATGGTGCACAGTTTGTACCCATTGGTATACCGATTGTTTGCTGAAAATCTATATTACCAAACACAACAAATATGTTATCTTTCAAAAACGCCAACATTTTGTTGATGATATCTTCAGTATATTTTTGTTTGGAATCCGTATGAAGCTAGACGAAATCCCTGATCAACAACAGATATTTGTATCTTGGCTTACCGTTTTTGTAAAAAAAGACAAGTGAATAATTTTTTTAAGACGTTCTTTCAATTTAGAATTTGGGATAGTGTAGAAAATCAAATGTTTTTATACTTTTTACACGAGATAAAGTATCCACATTTGGTTGATTCCAGATGTAGAATATACTTTTTCTGAATAAGAGTGAAGACCATCTTTGACGATTGTCAAAATTTGTGTTAGAGTTACCGATAATAATTTAGTAGTACATTTAGATGAGCCTGCTATATATGTATATTTCCTTGTATGGATTTTATGGTGTCGACAAAATAAATCAATACCATAACTTATTCTAAATGTTGAGTACCATTTTTATTTATTTAGTTTTCTAGTTGTTAATAATATTATAACAATAAATTATAATTTTTTTATACAATGTTGAAAATTTAAGTATTTGTTTTTATCAGATATATTATTAGTCCATGGGCTAGGTGGACCCAGCGTGCACACCCCCCCCCCCGGATCCTTTGACACCACTTTTTCTGGTACCTTAAGGTGTCTAGTAATGGAATCAGGATGTTTCCCAGAAATAAATTGAGATGCTCTTCATGAAAAACTTCAATATTTAGGAGTACCTAAAAGTTTTCAGTAAATTTCTCTATTAGGGGTAGGGGAACGTTTTTATCCTTGTTTTCAATAATATTATGCAAACACAGATCATATTTGGTATCATTGTGAAGGGAACATATTCAGCTTTTATAAAATACAAAGTTGGTTGAAGTAACTGCTACTATGTCGTCAACATGACGTCTTGAGGAAAAATGCTATAAAATCGTGTCAATTTATCCTTTATAAAATTATTTCTGTACAGCATAATAAAACATATTGACAAAGTATGTTATAAAATTAGTTCTGTACAGCATAATAAAACACATTAAGACAAAGTATGTATTTCATTTACTTAATGAATTGTAGTTATAAATGATCATATATTCTCATCTTCAAGAAAAGACACCACTCTTTTAGAAAAAATATATTAAAGATACTCATTTTTTTTAAAATGATCGAAACGGGGTAGGGAAACGTTTTTATCTTTGTTGTCGATTGTTTTATGTAGATATAGATCATATTTGGTATCATTTTAAAGGGAACGGGTTCAGCTTTAATAAAATACAAACTCGATTGGTGTAGCTGTAATGTTTTCATGACATCATAAACTCAATGTTTGAAGAAAAAAGCTATAGAATCGTTTTTAATTATGCTATATGAATTATTTCTGTACATCCTGATAAAACACATGGAGACACTGTATGCTTTTCATTTACTTCATAAATTGTTGTTATTATTGATCATAATTCTCATTTTAAAGAAAAGACGCCACTCTGTTAGGAAAAATATATTAACTTAAAGATGCCCTTTTATTCAAAATTTAGATTTAAAGATTAATAGTTTTCACTTCAAAAATTGAGTTTATGACGTCATGGAAACGTCACATTAATAGCTACACCAATCAAGCTTGTATTTTATTAAAGCTAAACCCGTTCCCTGTACAATGATACCAAATATGATCTATATCTACATAAAACAATCGACAACAAAGATAAAAACGTTCCCCTACCCCGTTTCGATCATTTTTAAAAAAAAATGGGTATCTTTAATATTTTTTTTCTAATAGAGTGGTGTCTTTTCTTGAAGATGAGAATATATGATCATTTATAACTACAATTCATTAAGTAAATGAAATACATACTTAATGTGTTTTATTATGCTGTGCAGAAATAATTTTATAAAGGATAAATTGACAAGATTTTATAGCATTTAACCTCAAGACGTCATGTTGACGACATAGTAGCAGTTACATCAACCAACTTTGTATTTTATTAAAGCTGAATATGTTCCCTTTACAATGATACCAAATATGATCTGTGTCTGCATAATATTTTTGAAAACAAAGATAAAAACGTTCCCCTGCCCCTTAGAGAAATTTACTAAAACTTTTAGGTATTCCTTAATATTAAAGTTTTTCATGAAGAGCATCGCAATTTATTTCTGGGAAACATCCTGATTCCATTATTAGACACCCTAAGGTACCAGAAAAAAGTGGTGTTTGAGGATCCTGGGGGGTGCATGGTGGGTCCACCTAGCCCACGGACTATTATCATTTAATTTTTTAAACAGAATATTTATTTTTGAAATAAATAAAAAAATTGCTTACCTCTAACTTATGTACTTTTCGTAAATCATGACTGGACATCTTTCTTGGTTGTTATTTGTTAGGCATAGGCACGTGTTACTTTAGGTTGTATTTGTCGATGCAGTAACCCCCCCCCCCCCCAGAATTCTAGGTATTCATTTCCTCTTGAATCAACTTTGACCTTTATTTGTAAACCATAATGTAAATTTTGGTGCCCCTGGTCCGCCCACACGGCAAAATTTAAACCCAGCTGAAAAACAAGAGTGTCTAATATTATCTGCGCAGTGTCAACTCCAAGGATTCCCTTTCCCACATTTCAGTTTCCTGTTCCTCTGATATAATGTTGGCTTTTCAATGCCTAAGCCTAATCAAGACAAACTTTTTTATCTTTGCATCCATAACACGGCGCAATTTTTCAAATTTCACATTATACAAAAAGTTAAAAATCGTTTATTTTCTCTGAGGTGGTGTTGTATAGCAATTACTAGTTAATAAACAGTGTTTGGTTTGTATTCATCTCCGTTCAATTTACGCACTTCTGAACGAAATAACCAAGGGTTTTGCTCATTTGACTTCTAATACATTTTTATCGAAAGTTTTAACCGAACTATTTGTAGAAGACATATCTGAACGTTCATTTTGCCAATTTTGAAATACTCTCGCAGCCCATTGTGTTTTGTTTCCTGTCTTCTTTGATACTCCACCTTTCACTATTTTTTCAAGGTCGGATTCTTGCATTGATGTATCAAATCTAACGGGTTTAATCTAATGCTTGACTCAATATTTCGTCTGAATCGTTGTCGGGCATCTTTGAACAGTGTGTATGGAATTAAAAAAACTCCTGCGTTGCATGAAATGACATTGCATTATTTCTAAAATTTAAAAAGAGGACTTCAGTCGGGATTCGAACTAACATCCTCTTCCATTGGGCCAGAGTAGGACTTACGACTGATAGGTGTTATAAGGGAGACATATATTTAGTATTTTCTTGATAATTTTCTGCCTTCATGATTGTTTTACGAAAATGATACTAGATTTTGATCATGTATTTTTAAAAAATAATCAAATGCAATATTTTTAAACTGCAGTGAATGGTTACTGGCTATAGTATTTTTCATGAATGAACTTTCTTTAATTTACTTGGCAAAATCTTGATTTATTCATTTATTTATGATACAATATGAAATTATTTTTATTGTTGCACTCTAGTATATTTTAGACGATTAATTTCATTTTTTTTTTGTACAAATTATTTTGAACTATATTATTGTCATCGTGTAAATAGAATTACCTACAACTATCCATTAAGTTATGAACTGTAATCATGAATTGTAATCACTTGACCAAACTCATTGTCACCTACAACTGTCCATTATTCAATGAATGGATAAATTTAAGACTGTATAAACAACGTTCTTTCAATTCGTAATTGTTCTTTTTTCATTTCCTATTTTGGTTCTTGTTCCATTTTATCATGAAATACTTCTTCCGTTTTACTTCCATTTTGTTCTCATCATCAGAAGTGACGAAAATTTCAAGTTTTGTTACTGGTAGATTATTTATTATAACATTTTTTCATCAGCATCGTTTACATCTTCAACATTGTCGACACATAATTTATTTTTTATTTTTAGGTGGTCCATCATTCTAATCATCTGTGATATGTTGGGTCACGTGATTTTCTATCTTTCATTATGTCTTTTAACATTATCCTTTCTTCTGTTTTTCCTTAATTACGGACGTGAAAGAAAACATCTTTTGATTGGCTAATAAAAAATGATATCCAGCAATCCGATTGGTTGATAATCTAACCTGCCACAAAGGTCACCTCTATATAATGGCCACCTGCCTATAAAGGCCAGCAGAATTTTATCCCGATTGTTCTTTATTCATATTATTTGAACCTGTTTATAAAGGCTACTTTTACTGGTTTACTTGAGTGGCCTTTATAGACAGGTTTGAATGTACAGCAGTCTGATTGGTTGGTTTTATTGTAAAGCTGCAATCTGATTCGTTTTAATTTTTATTTTTCTAAAAGCTAATTTGGACGTACAATGGTTATGATTACATATTATACCAGTTTTAATTTTACAGCACTAGACGGCCGTTTCGGAATACAATTTCTCATCAGTAGTGCTTGGACCTCCTGCAGAAACATTAAATAAATCTGACATGACCTTGGTAAGATCTCGCACATTTCTGGTTGCAGTTTAACACACTGCGCAATGCATAAACTTATAAGTGTGAACTCGTAATACTTTTCCGATTCGGGATATTTTGTAAGATGAATGTACATTGTATGTAATCAATCCAAAATTCCTCATCTGTTGGTTACTTAACGCCAATACAGATTGTCCAAGTTCACTTGATACATAAGACTCTGTTTACTTCTCGACAGTTTACATCAAAATGGTAATCAGAAGAAAAGACAGTTTATATATATCGTATTTTGTTTAAATCGAATTATTCTTACCAGTTCTTACTAGTTTTACTGCTCTATGATTGTGATTTGAGGATAAATTGATGTGTTTGTTTTTGATTTATTTTTTGTCTGGTTCCAGACTTTATAGAATGCTCAAAATATCAATCAAACAAAACATCACAAATCTTATGCTATATAATTTTTCCTGAAATTATATTTTGTGATATCTGCAAATCTACAAAGTTGTCAAAGAATTGCGCATAGGTACTTTCCCAATGCTGGTAACTAATGTCATATTCTCTATTATGGTACAAATATCTATTTCTTTTTCTGAACATTTTTGGATGATCTCATCAACCTGTAGCTACATCAGAAGTTTGTTGATTTGATGATGTCACTTAGAATACCGTTACTTCTTTTTTGTCCAGTATATCACTATTACCATTACCTCTTCCAACTTTCATTGTCACAATGATATTATTTAGCTATTACTTTTTTGATTTATGAAACTCCATAATGCTCCCGAAAAATATAAAGACCTGTACGATAATATAATATTATGGTATGACATTGGTTAAGAGAATTGGGAAACCACAATATGCATTTTAAAGATTGTTTTGCAGCAACCAGATTGTTTGCTATTATAAAGACTGGAACCAGACAAAAGAATAAATTTAAAACAAACATACCAATCTATGTCAAAATCATTAACTCTTGTTAGCTATAGTTTGTTGGTAATTGGAAAATTGACCTCCAATATTTATGAATGTGAAATTGTTGAATCTTTGTGATGTTTGTGCAGTTTAATTGCTGTGAAAACACATTCTACTGCTTAGTTGTTTGTTGATGTGAATCATGCGTGTGTAATTACATATTATACCATTTTTAATTTTACAGCACTAGACGGCCGTTTCGGAATACAATTCCTCATCAGTAGTGCTTGGACCAAAATTATGAAACCAAAATTATTTTGAAGATGTTGAAAAGCTACCAAAAGGACTAAAATATATTTTACCAAATTAAGCTAAGGAAATACTTTGCATGTAAAAAGCTTTTGAAGAAAGCCAGTTAACTAGTGTTTATTTTAACAAATTCAATATATTGGTTTATTGTGTTAAAATAATGCAGCGCGATGATTATAAGTCGGTCATCTTGAAAATGGTGGCCATATTGAATTGTATGACCAGTTTGTTTATGAAAAATTAGCATAAATATTTAATTAATCAAATATCAAATTTCAACTCAAAAGGTTAAGTGGTTGATTTGTTATTGAATTTTAATTTTAAAATTAACTTTTTTTGGCGACCATCTTGGATTTGGTAGCCACATTTTCATTAAACGGAACCTAGCCTAACTTAAGTACATATAGGGCAATAAGATCCACCATGTTTCCTGTTTTTAACAAAATTGTTTAGGGGGGGGGGCCAATAAAGGCTACTTTTTAGATCTGCCTCCTGACTATAAACCAAACAACATTACTTCAAATTGATATAAGCCTTTATGTGTGGCGAATGCAGTCTTACATTCCTATAGTTGTGCATTCGGTGTACCTTGTGAAGGTGTTTCATTGCCATGAAGGTTGGGGAATTAAATTCATTACTGTTAATTAGGGGTATTTTTGTGCCATGAAGGTATGATTAAATATATTTCTATTATGTGTGTGCATGTGTCTGAGGGGTATAAAATATTTTTGTCGTGTAGGGAACAAGATGTTCACTAGGCTGTAAAGTAGCAGAGGAAATATTGTATAGTAGAAGTTACTACCTTCCATACAATGGGGACGCAAATCCGAATCGAGCCGCGTAGCGGAGAGAGGGGACTGGTTCTGGAAAAGAGCTCTTCTCCGATTTTTTAATGAGCTGAAAATAGTGCATTCTTTGGGTTTTTAGGCTCATTTTGTTGACCTAATCAACCAAACAGAATTTTATGAATCTTTACAGTCACTGACTGATGCTTTATTAATGTTTTCTCCTCCAGATTGTAGACAGCTGTCAAACTCATTCTATGTGTACAGACACATAATATTTATGAAACTGAAAAGCAGATAGCAATTTAAGGCTTTTGATCATGTAATAAAACAAGAAAGTTTTTAGTATAAAGCAAAATTTAAACCCTTTTCTCCAGATTATATTCAATTTTCACACACAATCACACCAGTTGAAATAACCAGAAAAGTCATATGTTTTATTTGACACTGAAAGTCCAAGAGCTGTAGCTGCATTACTGACTTTTTTTAATTGCAAAAACTCGACAAGTTTCAACTGATTGGGTTTGTGTTCCCTGATTTTCTGTAGTAATGGACTATTTCACTTCTGTGTACATACATACTAGGTAGTACCAAAGTACCAACTTGATCAAAAAATTTTGTTGTACATGTTTTTGCAATTGCAGGTTGCAACCTCTTGCAGCCACTTACGGACACATTGTTTGGTGAAACCCGGACATTCAGTTGATGTAGAATTATAAATTGAGGCGAATACTAGTATGCAAATGTGTATATGTCACTTTTCATCAAGGTTCTGAGCTTATTTTTGATTAGCTGTAGTTTTGATACATCACGCTTAAGTCTGGCATTTAATTATACTGATATAACCATAAGTGCTATAGCTGAATTTATGTTTACATAATCGTTGCATTGCTCACTCGACCGCTGACACTGTTTTAATGGTAATAACGGACTTGGTAGAACCCAAACATCTAAATTGTACTTGAATGAGACAAATTCTGTCAGAAAATGTACATGTTCATCCTCTGGATAAAAGTGATTCGCAAATATTTCAATATGATCATGACTATAATGGCTGAGGTTATCACTTCCTTTACTGTTAAGTAGGGATGGGTCTAGAACTAGCATAGCTGTCAGTACTTAAGATGCATTTTTAAATATATTAGTGATATTTCCAGATAAAGCACTTAGTTCAGCAAAAGCCTTTTAGTGTAGTCATTATCTTCTGGTGTACATAGTCAATTTTCCATTTTCTAAAACATCTCTTTTTTCAATTTCAAGATTTTTACGTCGGCCTTTTCAGAAAGTTTGTCTTGGCATTATGCAATAGCGGGTTCGATATTAGGGAAATTAATAGCCCTCTGTTAAATACCTGTTATTAAAAAACACAAATTAACAGATGATCCACCCTGGCTTCTTGATAAACCAGAGGTCAATTTGGATCTTACAAACTATAAAAAGTCGGAAACAAGCCAAGACGTTTGATGCTATTAAAGATAGATATAGTCGTTTGATTCCTCCAATTATTAGAAAGGAACTACGTCAGTGGCATCTAATTTATACTGATGGATCAAAACTGCTGGTCGGGTATCAGCAGCCGCAGTTATTGGGACAAAACAGTAAGTATTCGCCTTCCAAATGAAGGTTCTATATTCACAGCTGAGGCTAAAGCAATATTGCTTGCTTTACAGTTTATTTCAAAATCGTCTCATAACAATTTTATTATATGCTTCGACTCTTTATCTGTCCTTCAGGCAATAAAGAGCAGAAAGTTTGATCACCCTCTCATTTGTGAAATTCTGGAATCGCATAGTTCAGTTACATATGCAGTTTCAGATTTAAATAAAATAATACATTATTGTTGGTTGCCTAGCCATGTTGGCAAGAAAGGCAACACAAAAGCCGATTCAGCTGCTAAAGCAGCATTGTCTAAAAATGTAACGTCTTGCTTAATTCCACATACTGATGTGCAATTATATTAATGATCAATGGTCATATCATTGGAACAGCCAAGAACATAATAAATTATTTTCAATTCAGCCTTGTCTGGGATTTACACCTTTATCCCAGTACAATAGGCATGCAAGTATTGTTCTTCGGTGCTGTAGAATCGGCCATAGTTATTTTACACATTCTTTTATATTAAAAGAAGAACAACCTCCCCAGTGTGTCCCTTGTCAAGGTCAACAATCTGTCCAGCACATTTGCTGGATTGTGTTGACTTTGCACCTACAAGGATACTTTTTATTCAGCAATATCAATGCAAGATCTTTTTAGTAATGTCAGTGGACGACAAATTTTAAACGTCGAAATTAACTTGTATAATAAAATATAACTGGTTTTTTTTGTTATTTTTAGCTTTACATTTTAATAGTTTGTGTTATTGATACTGTCATGTGCTGTTTTTGAATTTCTATTAAAATAATGCATTCAAAAACAGCACATGACAACTAGATGTGCTGTTTTTGAATTTCTATTAAAATAATGCATTCAAAAACAGCACATGACAACTAGGCACATGACAATACTATTTTATCTTTTACTTTTTCTGGCCGCGAATAGCTGCAATATTGCTGATGCGGCTTTAAACAATAATTCACTCACTTACTCACTCACTCACTTTACTCAAGTACAATAGGCATGAAAGTATTGTTCTTAGGTGCTGTAGAATCGGCCATAGTTATTTTACGCATTCATTTGTATTTAAGGGAGAACAACCTCCCCAGTGTATCCCTTGTCAAGGTCAACAATTTGCTGGGTTGTGTTGACTTTTCACCTACAAGGGATATTTTTATGCAGCAATAGCAATGCATGATCTTTTTAGTAATGTCAGTGGACATCGAATGTTGAACTTCCTTCGGGAAATTAACTTGTATAATAAAATACATGTGTATAATTGTTTTATAATATATTACCCAGTGTTTAAATTTATAACCTGTCTCTGATATAACTGGTTTTTCGTTTAGCAATATTTTTCATTAAAAACTTGTTTATTGTTTTTTTATTTTTATTTGTCATTTTAATAGTTTGTGTTATTATACCCCCGCTTAAAAAGTGGGGGTATATAGTGATAGGGGTGTCCGTTCGTGTGTCCTTCCGTCCTTCCGTTACACCTTAGGGTACCTATCTCTTATCCGCAACTCTCCTAAACCCTTCAATTGATTTTCATGAATCTTTCACACAATCTTTGTGATATAATGTAGATGTGCACCTCCTATTTAAAAATTTGATCCGATGGATTTTTGGGAGCTTGTGGCTCACAGTTTTTCTAGTTGATACTCAACGGTTGTATCTTTTTCTGGCCGCGAATAGCTGCAATATTGCTGATGCGGCTTTAAACAATAATTCACTCTCTCACTTACTCTGTTAAATACCTTACTAAGAGCACTAATGAAAAGAAGACTAGCATTTAAAATGTAAGGTGTGCCTATATGTTTGTGAGTTTTGTAAGTAAATGCAACAAGCAATGAGACTTCTTGTCCCTGAGAGTGAGACGGTAAATCAGAACATACTGTTTCTACTACTTTGTCAAATGAGAGACACGTTGTTTTGCTTTTGCAGGCCTTTTCAAACCGTTTAGCAACTTTGGATTTTGTCTCATCACCGAGTTTTACAGATTTCAATTTTTTTTTGTATTTTCATATACATGGTCGGATTTTTATTTTTTATTTATTTAATTTTTTGTTGTTGTTTATTTTTATTTTATTTTTCAGAGGACCTAAAATGCCAATTAAAATTATAATTTCACATTTTTTCAAAAATGATTTCAAATATATGATTTCTGTTACTAAGTAACGTATCTATCGGCATATAAATTCAAAAACAAGTTTATATGTGAAAATGGCATCATCGGAACGTTATGTTCTTGCTAAAACCTACTTTTATCCACAGGGGTCAGATTCATTTTAATTAAATTTAAAAAATTACCTATGAAATCACAGGCACTTGTTTCTATGAATAAAAAGGGGTAGGTCAAGACCCATATTACTATTATAGAGTAATGATGGGTCTTGACCTACCCCCCTTTATTCATAGAAACAAGTGCCTATGAAACAGACCTTTATGCGTCAAAGCCCCTAGCTTTGCGTGTTCATGTTAAAAAACTTATCGCTGTTGATCTTATTTACATTGTATGATTTACTTCAATTTCTAAGGATCAAATCTCTGGTACATAACAAAGCACAAGAATATGATCTTAAATCCGGTAAACCGTTCATCGTTTCGGCAACTATCTTAATTTTCTAAAAATAGGACGGGGAATTCCTCTGAACGTCACATGTTAAGGTATCATACAACAGTTTCGTATTTTCGTCCACGGTCTAAACTTTAAAATTATCAAGAAAATCGCTGTGGCAACGAATGGTTGCCCGTAACAACCGGAAAATGATGATAAAATCAGAAAAAAATGTTTTAGTAAGGAAGATATGGTGTTATCGTACTTGAATATATAAACTGCGTTAAATTGTGCCGTGTGTGTACGAATCTATGGCCAGCTCAACTTGACCCCCGGTTGGTCTCATTGCAGCGTTTTAATAGTGCTATTTTTTGTACGTCTGACGTTACGTCAATTATCTCGAAAACGAGCTGTTAAAGGTTCGTATTTTTTCCCCATATTTTGTAGTATTTTAAACGAGCTTTTTGAAACACCCAAAAAATTGGACCTAATTTATATTTAGGGTTCCAAAAAATCTATTCAAACTTGAGGAATTTGGAAATTTTTTCAAACTTTTTTTATTTTTTGAATGTTTTTTCCCGAAATGTAGGGGGCGCCACGAGTAATACACATTTGCAAAATAAATCTTAGAGATATAGCTGTAGATATGAAAAAGAAATGGGTAGTCTAACTTTAATAATGAATCTGTGATAAACTACGGAACTTGAGGTACAGGTTTTTCATGTGAAACCAAGATGGAAACTGTTGTATGAGTCCTTAAACACTGCAGTTTTGCCTCGTTCTGAAGAACAATAGGCTTGCCGGCCTCATTCTGATGAACAATAGGAACAATAGAGTCACTGATTCGCGCGTAAACAGTTTCACCCAGGAATGATAAATAAAACATAATACATGAATTTCCACATGTGTAGATGGAAGTGAGACTGGGTGCTTCGGAATATTAAGCGCCTCCTGCAGCGCATGCGACGCCTTTCATGTATTATGTAATAAACAAATAGAAAAAGAACGGATTGAAATTTAATCCGGATTCCCAATTGTCTATTTTTCAGCATTTTTTTACTTGTGTCGGTGCGTGTAAGAGCTTTTTTCCTTCCGAGATTCTTGTTTATTCACTATTCTTATGCATTATTCTCCTTTTTATATATTTTCCTCCCTCTATTAGTGCTAAAGAACAGGCCAGTACCTTGTTTTGAGCATAAAGACAATATGGTTTTGAAAAGTTAACAAATGAATGGAGGACTGGTTGTAAAATTTTGTGGAAGGAAGGAAAAGATTTTTGGGGACATTCACCAGACGCCACACGCAATTGGTTGTTTGTTTCTGGTAGTTTTCATGGCAATGGTGTTTATATCTGTATTTTAAAAGATTTAGCAATCTGTTTTTTTTAAATAAAAGTATTTGGACTTGGACAAAATGCCGATATTTATCGATCAAAACTTCTTGATGAAAAAGTACCACTTGTAGATTAAGTTATACAAATGTCAAAAACCCATTGAAGTTTGTCGCTCATGGCAGGGTCATACAAATGACAGCAGCGACGGCAATTTTAGAAGGACTGGACACATTGATAAAAACGGTCCAAGGAATGGTTAACCGTACACCGGTTAGTTTATTATCTTTATTATGAATATTCAGTATGTATTAAATCCAGATAACCATATTTCACATCAATGCCATAACAAAACCTGTATCATGTGACGTTATGGTTTAAGGCAAAATCGTCCAAAGGAGTTGAAAGGGCTAAGAAAGTTATGATAATATTTCCCCCTTCGGGGTCAATGGCTTTATCTTCCGTTAATTTTAATAGTTTCGGGTCGGAACAATGTGTTTTCAACCCCAAAGATGTCAGATCGGCATTAAAAGTAGCATCGTCGAATACACCAAAACCCAGACGCATGCAATCTTTTCTGAATTTTGTTTCACCGAAGGCCGTTAACATCTCAGAATTGCCCTTTGATGGCGATTTATTTCACGGGACATGTCTAATATTTAATTAGTGGCTTTGTCTGTGCTTCTTTTCGCGTTTTTGCCTCCAATCGCGTCGAATTTAGCCCATTATGTGCTTGAAACCATGGGAAAACAACATAACGTCATCATCAGAAGTGCATTATGACGTGGACGTCTGATGACGTCATATGTGTACCGGGAAAGGCGCCAAAAGTGGTTTACGTTATTCGTGTATAATTGTTATTGCAAACGTACGTTTATGTTTGATGTATGCCCTGAAGTAATTAATTTCAATTGAAAAAAACAACATTGAGACTATTTTCAACTATTTTGCAAATATTTTCAGCATTTTTGGTAAGTCACGGAGAAGTACCCATTTTTCAAAATGGCTACCGAGGTAGTAAATTTTGTGCAATCCCGACATCCCGTATACCATTTTATTCCAATTTTCATACAGAATCAGATAGCATAAAATTAAAATTTCAAAAAATAATTCAAAAAAATATTAAGGTATCATACAACAGTTTCGTATTTTCGTCCACGGTCTAAACTTTAAAATTATCAAGAAAATCGCTGTGGCAACGAATGGTTGCCCGTAACAACCGGAAAATGATGATAAAATCAGAAAAAAATGTTTTAGTAAGGAAGATATGGTGTTATCGTACTTGAATATATAAACTGCGTTAAATTGTGCCGTGTGTGTACGAATCTATGGCCAGCTCAACTTGACCCCCGGTTGGTCTCATTGCAGCGTTTTAATAGTGCTATTTTTTGTACGTCTGACGTTACGTCAATTATCTCGAAAACGAGCTGTTAAAGGTTCGTATTTTTTCCCCATATTTTGTAGTATTTTAAACGAGCTTTTTGAAACACCCAAAAAATTGGACCTAATTTATATTTAGGGTTCCAAAAAATCTATTCAAACTTGAGGAATTTGGAAATTTTTTCAAACTTTTTTTATTTTTTGAATGTTTTTTCCCGAAATGTAGGGGGCGCCACGAGTAATACACATTTGCAAAATAAATCTTAGAGATATAGCTGTAGATATGAAAAAGAAATGGGTAGTCTAACTTTAATAATGAATCTGTGATAAACTACGGAACTTGAGGTACAGGTTTTTCATGTGAAACCAAGATGGAAACTGTTGTATGAGTCCTTAAACACTGCAGTTTTGCCTCGTTCTGAAGAACAATAGGCTTGCCGGCCTCATTCTGATGAACAATAGGAACAATAGAGTCACTGATTCGCGCGTAAACAGTTTCACCCAGGAATGATAAATAAAACATAATACATGAATTTCCACATGTGTAGATGGAAGTGAGACTGGGTGCTTCGGAATATTAAGCGCCTCCTGCAGCGCATGCGACGCCTTTCATGTATTATGTAATAAACAAATAGAAAAAGAACGGATTGAAATTTAATCCGGATTCCCAATTGTCTATTTTTCAGCATTTTTTTACTTGTGTCGGTGCGTGTAAGAGCTTTTTTCCTTCCGAGATTCTTGTTTATTCACTATTCTTATGCATTATTCTCCTTTTTATATATTTTCCTCCCTCTATTAGTGCTAAAGAACAGGCCAGTACCTTGTTTTGAGCATAAAGACAATATGGTTTTGAAAAGTTAACAAATGAATGGAGGACTGGTTGTAAAATTTTGTGGAAGGAAGGAAAAGATTTTTGGGGACATTCACCAGACGCCACACGCAATTGGTTGTTTGTTTCTGGTAGTTTTCATGGCAATGGTGTTTATATCTGTATTTTAAAAGATTTAGCAATCTGTTTTTTTTAAATAAAAGCTATGTTTCCATTCCTGGTAGCCAAAATCGCCATTGGCTACTAATTTCTGAAGAATTCTTTCAAAAAGTAACCTATTTTAACAAATTTGTGGAAAATTACTTTAAAAAGGACTATATTTTCAGAAATTTTGGAAATTTGGCTACTAATTATTTCAAATTTGTGGAAACCTAGTAAAAGTATTTGGACTTGGACAAAATGCCGATATTTATCGATCAAAACTTCTTGATGAAAAAGTACCACTTGTAGATTAAGTTATACAAATGTCAAAAACCCATTGAAGTTTGTCGCTCATGGCAGGGTCATACAAATGACAGCAGCGACGGCAATTTTAGAAGGACTGGACACATTGATAAAAACGGTCCAAGGAATGGTTAACCGTACACCGGTTAGTTTATTATCTTTATTATGAATATTCAGTATGTATTAAATCCAGATAACCATATTTCACATCAATGCCATAACAAAACCTGTATCATGTGACGTTATGGTTTAAGGCAAAATCGTCCAAAGGAGTTGAAAGGGCTAAGAAAGTTATGATAATATTTCCCCCTTCGGGGTCAATGGCTTTATCTTCCGTTAATTTTAATAGTTTCGGGTCGGAACAATGTGTTTTCAACCCCAAAGATGTCAGATCGGCATTAAAAGTAGCATCGTCGAATACACCAAAACCCAGACGCATGCAATCTTTTCTGAATTTTGTTTCACCGAAGGCCGTTAACATCTCAGAATTGCCCTTTGATGGCGATTTATTTCACGGGACATGTCTAATATTTAATTAGTGGCTTTGTCTGTGCTTCTTTTCGCGTTTTTGCCTCCAATCGCGTCGAATTTAGCCCATTATGTGCTTGAAACCATGGGAAAACAACATAACGTCATCATCAGAAGTGCATTATGACGTGGACGTCTGATGACGTCATATGTGTACCGGGAAAGGCGCCAAAAGTGGTTTACGTTATTCGTGTATAATTGTTATTGCAAACGTACGTTTATGTTTGATGTATGCCCTGAAGTAATTAATTTCAATTGAAAAAAACAACATTGAGACTATTTTCAACTATTTTGCAAATATTTTCAGCATTTTTGGTAAGTCACGGAGAAGTACCCATTTTTCAAAATGGCTACCGAGGTAGTAAATTTTGTGCAATCCCGACATCCCGTATACCATTTTATTCCAATTTTCATACAGAATCAGATAGCATAAAATTAAAATTTCAAAAAATAATTCAAAAAATATTAAGGTATCATACAACAGTTTCGTATTTTCGTCCACGGTCTAAACTTTAAAATTATCAAGAAAATCGCTGTGGCAACGAATGGTTGCCCGTAACAACCGGAAAATGATGATAAAATCAGAAAAAAATGTTTTAGTAAGGAAGATATGGTGTTATCGTACTTGAATATATAAACTGCGTTAAATTGTGCCGTGTGTGTACGAATCTATGGCCAGCTCAACTTGACCCCCGGTTGGTCTCATTGCAGCGTTTTAATAGTGCTATTTTTTGTACGTCTGACGTTACGTCAATTATCTCGAAAACGAGCTGTTAAAGGTTCGTATTTTTTCCCCATATTTTGTAGTATTTTAAACGAGCTTTTTGAAACACCCAAAAAATTGGACCTAATTTATATTTAGGGTTCCAAAAAATCTATTCAAACTTGAGGAATTTGGAAATTTTTTCAAACTTTTTTTATTTTTGAATGTTTTTTCCCGAAATGTAGGGGCGCCACGAGTAATACACATTTGCAAAATAAATCTTAGAGATATAGCTGTAGATATGAAAAAGAAATGGGTAGTCTAACTTTAATAATGAATCTGTGATAAACTACGGAACTTGAGGTACAGGTTTTTCATGTGAAACCAAGATGGAAACTGTTGTATGAGTCCTTAAACACTGCAGTTTTGCCTCGTTCTGAAGAACAATAGGCTTGCCGGCCTCATTCTGATGAACAATAGGAACAATAGAGTCACTGATTCGCGCGTAAACAGTTTCACCCAGGAATGATAAATAAAACATAATACATGAATTTCCACATGTGTAGATGGAAGTGAGACTGGGTGCTTCGGAATATTAAGCGCCTCCTGCAGCGCATGCGACGCCTTTCATGTATTATGTAATAAACAAATAGAAAAAGAACGGATTGAAATTTAATCCGGATTCCCAATTGTCTATTTTTCAGCATTTTTTTACTTGTGTCGGTGCGTGTAAGAGCTTTTTTCCTTCCGAGATTCTTGTTTATTCACTATTCTTATGCATTATTCTCCTTTTTATATATTTTCCTCCCTCTATTAGTGCTAAAGAACAGGCCAGTACCTTGTTTTGAGCATAAAGACAATATGGTTTTGAAAAGTTAACAAATGAATGGAGGACTGGTTGTAAAATTTTGTGGAAGGAAGGAAAAGATTTTTGGGGACATTCACCAGACGCCACACGCAATTGGTTGTTTGTTTCTGGTAGTTTTCATGGCAATGGTGTTTATATCTGTATTTTAAAAGATTTAGCAATCTGTTTTTTTTAAATAAAAGTATTTGGACTTGGACAAAATGCCGATATTTATCGATCAAAACTTCTTGATGAAAAAGTACCACTTGTAGATTAAGTTATACAAATGTCAAAAACCCATTGAAGTTTGTCGCTCATGGCAGGGTCATACAAATGACAGCAGCGACGGCAATTTTAGAAGGACTGGACACATTGATAAAAACGGTCCAAGGAATGGTTAACCGTACACCGGTTAGTTTATTATCTTTATTATGAATATTCAGTATGTATTAAATCCAGATAACCATATTTCACATCAATGCCATAACAAAACCTGTATCATGTGACGTTATGGTTTAAGGCAAAATCGTCCAAAGGAGTTGAAAGGGCTAAGAAAGTTATGATAATATTTCCCCCTTCGGGGTCAATGGCTTTATCTTCCGTTAATTTTAATAGTTTCGGGTCGGAACAATGTGTTTTCAACCCAAAGATGTCAGATCGGCATTAAAAGTAGCATCGTCGAATACACCAAAACCCAGACGCATGCAATCTTTTCTGAATTTTGTTTCACCGAAGGCCGTTAACATCTCAGAATTGCCCTTTGATGGCGATTTATTTCACGGGACATGTCTAATATTTAATTAGTGGCTTTGTCTGTGCTTCTTTTCGCGTTTTTGCCTCCAATCGCGTCGAATTTAGCCCATTATGTGCTTGAAACCATGGGAAAACAACATAACGTCATCATCAGAAGTGCATTATGACGTGGACGTCTGATGACGTCATATGTGTACCGGGAAAGGCGCCAAAAGTGGTTTACGTTATTCGTGTATAATTGTTATTGCAAACGTACGTTTATGTTTGATGTATGCCCTGAAGTAATTAATTTCAATTGAAAAAAACAACATTGAGACTATTTTCAACTATTTTGCAAATATTTTCAGCATTTTTGGTAAGTCACGGAGAAGTACCCATTTTTCAAAATGGCTACCGAGGTAGTAAATTTTGTGCAATCCCGACATCCCGTATACCATTTTATTCCAATTTTCATACAGAATCAGATAGCATAAAATTAAAATTTCAAAAAATAATTCAAAAAAATATTAAGGTATCATACAACAGTTTCGTATTTTCGTCCACGGTCTAAACTTTAAAATTATCAAGAAAATCGCTGTGGCAACGAATGGTTGCCCGTAACAACCGGAAAATGATGATAAAATCAGAAAAAAATGTTTTAGTAAGGAAGATATGGTGTTATCGTACTTGAATATATAAACTGCGTTAAATTGTGCCGTGTGTGTACGAATCTATGGCCAGCTCAACTTGACCCCCGGTTGGTCTCATTGCAGCGTTTTAATAGTGCTATTTTTTGTACGTCTGACGTTACGTCAATTATCTCGAAAACGAGCTGTTAAAGGTTCGTATTTTTTCCCCATATTTTGTAGTATTTTAAACGAGCTTTTTGAAACACCCAAAAAATTGGACCTAATTTATATTTAGGGTTCCAAAAAATCTATTCAAACTTGAGGAATTTGGAAATTTTTTCAAACTTTTTTTATTTTTTGAATTTTTTTCCCGAAATGTAGGGGGCGCCACGAGTAATACACATTTGCAAAATAAATCTTAGAGATATAGCTGTAGATATGAAAAAGAAATGGGTAGTCTAACTTTAATAATGAATCTGTGATAAACTACGGAACTTGAGGTACAGGTTTTTCATGTGAAACCAAGATGGAAACTGTTGTATGAGTCCTTAAACACTGCAGTTTTGCCTCGTTCTGAAGAACAATAGGCTTGCCGGCCTCATTCTGATGAACAATAGGAACAATAGAGTCACTGATTCGCGCGTAAACAGTTTCACCCAGGAATGATAAATAAAACATAATACATGAATTTCCACATGTGTAGATGGAAGTGAGACTGGGTGCTTCGGAATATTAAGCGCCTCCTGCAGCGCATGCGACGCCTTTCATGTATTATGTAATAAACAAATAGAAAAGAACGGATTGAAATTTAATCCGGATTCCCAATTGTCTATTTTTCAGCATTTTTTTACTTGTGTCGGTGCGTGTAAGAGCTTTTTTTCTTCCGAGATTCTTGTTTATTCACTATTCTTATGCATTATTCTCCTTTTTATATATTTTCCTCCCTCTATTAGTGCTAAAGAACAGGCCAGTACCTTGTTTTGAGCATAAAGACAATATGGTTTTGAAAAGTTAACAAATGAATGGAGGACTGGTTGTAAAATTTTGTGGAAGGAAGGAAAAGATTTTTGGGGACATTCACCAGACGCCACACGCAATTGGTTGTTTGTTTCTGGTAGTTTTCATGGCAATGGTGTTTATATCTGTATTTTAAAAGATTTAGCAATCTGTTTTTTTTAAATAAAAGTATTTGGACTTGGACAAAATGCCGATATTTATCGATCAAAACTTCTTGATGAAAAAGTACCACTTGTAGATTAAGTTATACAAATGTCAAAAACCCATTGAAGTTTGTCGCTCATGGCAGGGTCATACAAATGACAGCAGCGACGGCAATTTTAGAAGGACTGGACACATTGATAAAAACGGTCCAAGGAATGGTTAACCGTACACCGGTTAGTTTATTATCTTTATTATGAATATTCAGTATGTATTAAATCCAGATAACCATATTTCACATCAATGCCATAACAAAACCTGTATCATGTGACGTTATGGTTTAAGGCAAAATCGTCCAAAGGAGTTGAAAGGGCTAAGAAAGTTATGATAATATTTCCCCCTTCGGGGTCAATGGCTTTATCTTCCGTTAATTTTAATAGTTTCGGGTCGGAACAATGTGTTTTCAACCCCAAAGATGTCAGATCGGCATTAAA